>QXTE01000108.1:2762305-2944917 GCA_003942145.1 Platysternon megacephalum | reverse complement strand
AGTTCTCTTCTTTCACCACCCCTCTTTAGTTCACTCACAACTCCTAATAAACATATTCACTCTCAGCCAGGGAGGAAAAGACCTTGTAAGTCTTCTATTAGGTCTCATGCGAGGGCCTGGTATAGAGCATTTTGGCATTGTCACCTGTAGAATGGTTGGAATGCACCATGCGTCCATTCCCGTAGCTTTTTCTAGTGGTGTAGAGGCACCCGCAGCTATGATTACACTAACATTGTACTTTTCTGTCAGCACATATAAGTGAGGCAGCTGCATCAGTGCATTTGATCCTCCCATTGAAATCCCAAAGCATTCCTGCCCACTGATCAGCGATTGTTCTGACCAGCAACCTGGCAACCCTCGCCCCCTCGGCACAGATGGGTGAACTAAGCCCTGGTCTACACTACGAGTTTAGGTCGAATTTAGCAGCGTTAGATCGATTTAACCCTGCACCCGTCCACACGACGAAGCCATTTTTATTGACTTAAAGGGCTCTTAAAATCGATTTCTGTACTCCTCCAGGATTAGAGGATTAGCGCTGAAATCGACATCGCCGGGTCGAATTTAGGGTAGTGTGGATGCAATTCGACGGTATTGGCCTCCAGGAGCTATCCCAGAGTGCTCCATTGTGACCGCTCTGGACAGCACTTTGAACTAAGATGCACTAGCCAGGTACACAGGAAAAGCCCCGAGAACTTTTGAATTTCATTTCCTGTTTGGACAGCGTGGCGAACTCAGCAGCACAGGTGACCATGCAGTCCCCCCAGAATGTTGACATGTTTTCCGAGCTCATGCAGTCCTCCCGCACTGATAGGGCACAGTGTAGTGCATGGAGGCATTCAGTGGCAGAGGCCAGGAAAGAATTGCTGTTTGCTTAACGGCAAAAGTATCATGCCTTGCTAGCGATCCTGCCTGAGGCAGATCGCTGTGTCACATGCACTCCGCACTGTGTCAGCCTTGGGCGGGGACATGACCGCTTTGTGAGCAGGAAGGCCATAGATATAGACATTGCATTAGGTAGCTTCTGTAGTTAGAGAAAACATTCCTGTGCATTCGGCAAAGTCTGTGGCAAAAAAAGAGAAGCCCGTAGTGTAGTGGTTATCACGTTCACCTAACATGTGAAACGTCCCCGGTTCGAAACCGGGCGGAAACAGGTCACTGTTCCTTTTTCTGACTCCCCTCCTGCATTTTTAGTCTTAGAACAGACCGCGCTGTGAAATTTTACTTTGAATTATATAAATTATGAGTTAAATAATATGGAAGCTCTCTCTAAGTTTTAGTCTCGGGTTCCTTACCCTTTCAGCTGCTCTGATAAATTAACATTTTTGTTAGGGGCGGGGGAAAATTGTCATGAAGCCTTTTATAGGGACTAAATGCTATCTAGGACTCTGAAAGAAGCTTAACGTGGCCCATAGAGTGCAATCCTTTGTTCTGGACTTGTCATTCCACAAGTTGAACTGCTCCTTACTACTGTCCAGGCTTCATGAGCCATGGGAGCAAGGGGCAGGCTGGGGTAGGTGCGACCGCGCGGTGCTGCCGGCTGGGAGAGCAGCCTGAGGCAGACGCCTCCAGTTCGCATGATATTCCAGGCAGGACTGAATCTCCATGAGACGAAACTTAAAGAAGAGAATGACCTGGAGTCACTCCCATTCGGTGCTCTAAGAGGAGGATAGCCATGTCTGTCCAGGCACCCCTGATCGACCTCACCGAGGTCTGCCAGCTGAGCGGGACCCCGGCTGGCAGGAGCCGGCGGATGGAGCCCGCTGCCGGTCTGGGACTCCGTCTGCCGGCCCCGCTCAGCCCACTGCCTGCCTGGGGTTCCGATCATCCAGGCAGGCAGCGGGCTGAGCGGGTCCGGCGGACGGAACCCCAGAAAAAAGGCACGAAACGATTGTCTGCCGTTGCTTTCACGGAAGGAGGGAGGGAGGGGGGCCTGATGACATGTACCCAAAACCACCCGCGACAAAGTTTTTGCCCCATCAGGCATTGGGAGCTTAACCCAGAATTCCAATGGGCAGCGGAGACTGCGGGAACTGTGGGATAGCTACCCACAGTGCAACGCTCTGTAAGTCGATGCTAGCCGCGGTAGTGAGGACGCACTCCGCCGACTTAATGCGCTTAGTGTGGACATACGCAATAGACTGTATAAAATCAAATTCTAAAAAATCGACTTCTATAAAATCGACCTAATTTCGTAGTGTAGACATACCCTAAGACATGAGCAGTCAAGTGACTTGGGTGAGGTATACAGGGAGTCAGTGACAGCGTTGAAAAATAGGATGCAGAAGTCCTGGCTGTTTTCCTCCTCTCACCACTAGAAATTGCGTAAATCCATTCTTTGTATAAAACCTGGGAAATCTTCAGTGCATGTTTGATTGTTATTAACCAAATAACTTCTTGAAAATATGTAGGACTGAGTACTAGGGTAAGACCCATTTTAACTTGAGGGCAAACAGTGAGGAAATGTATTTCCTCTTTACAATGGCTGCTTGCTTTGTAGCTGGGTGTGTTAGCAGGAAACTGCAAGCAGTTGCAATGAGGCAATCTTCTCAGTGTGTGCTGTAAATCCTCCTCTGCACTAGATGCCAGGACTACTAGTGAAAATATTTTGGCTTGAATGCCAGCTTTTAAATGCCTAAGAACAGAGTATAACATTTATATAACCGTTTATATTTGCTGTTCTTGACTGTGTGGACAACGCTTACCAATTCCCTGCCATGTGTGTTTCCATGTGACTCTTACGATGGAGCTTGGGTTGCCTGTTTTAATTTCTCCTCTATTATGCTTAAATGTAAGTCTGCCAGACCAAAACATTTCTGAAAGGTTAACTCATTCCATTCCTCCATCCCTCTGAATTATTTCTCCAGCAAATTTTCAACTCCATTTCAGAAAGGCAACAAGGGGTGTCAGATTTGTGCAGCATAACTTTGTTTAATGTGCCACATAGGACACAATGCCTTGATTTATACCACAGCTGCTTAGGACTCAAAGAAATGCATCTTCTTCCAGATACCATTCTACAGGGGAGAGAGAATTACCTTTGATGTTGCTCCATCTAGACTGGACTTCTCGGTAGAACATGACAGTCTGAAAATTGAGGTAAGGGGTTAATTGCAGATACACCTCTACCTCGATATAACGCTGTCCTCAGGAGCCAAAAAATCTTACCGCGTTATAGGTGAAACCGTGTTATATTGAACTTGCTTTGATCCACCGGAGTGCGCAGCGCGGCCCCCCCTCCCGGAGCACTACTTTACCGTGTTATATCCAAATACGTGTTATATCGGGTGGCGTTATATTGAGGTAGCGGTGTATTTACAGAGAAAAACTTCCCTGTAAATTTATACCTGTAACAACTGCATTTGTTTTAGTAGAAAGCAGATTTGTTTCAACAGAGTTTTCTTCCTAATGATCAGTGTTGAGCAAATTCCTAATCCATGTTTGGGTATGAAGCAAACTGTAGAGCATGTAAGCTGATAATAGGGGAAGATCAGGCACGTTTCATGTCTGAACGCTGTGACGTGCTTTGACACTTGAGTCTGGTTTTAAAGCAAAATTGGGAAAATAGTCCTACAGATCAGTGAACTTGTTCTCTCCTTGTTGCAAATGCACAGTAACCTTTTAAATTGGTTATGTGAGCTCCTTAGATTGTAAACTCTTTGGGCAGGGACTGTCATTTTGTTTGGTGTTTGTACAGAGCCTAGCGCAATGGGTCCTGCTCCATGATTTAGAGGCACTACAATAATACAAGGAATGAGCTGAAAGCTAACCTGCTTCTGCAGCTGTTGATATAAGCTGCTTTGATTTTGATCGGAATTTATGTAGCAAACACATCAGAGAGATTTAGTTCTAAAAGTGAAAAGAAATTTTTCTTTATAAATTTCCTGTGTTTAAAAACAATCTGTTCTATATGCCCTAACTACAAATGTACAGCCAAACACTGTTTAACATTTGTATCCACCATATAACCATTTTTTTTCTCTCCCCAACAGCCTCTTTTCCATGTAATGGGCTTCTCGGTCACAGGCAGGGTGTTGAATGGCCCTGAAGGAGAAGGTGTTGCTGATGCTACTGTGACACTGAATGACCAAATTAAAGGTGCACAGTGATCTTGACCTATGGTGCTAAGGGAAAGTCTAAAGTAAGACTGGACTAGGGCCTGAGATTGAACTAAAGACTAGAGGGCAATAAGACACTTTCATTGTGGTTTATTTGGCAAGTTAAAGGGATTTTCAGTCACTGGATTAATTTTCCATTTGCAGTCTGTTGTTATGAGAACAATAGCACTGTAATTGTTGTATTGTTTTGCTTTTCTAATGCTTTGTCACAATTTCTCTTTCAAAGACTTGCCAAATCAAGGACAGAGCTGTAAGAAACAGAAACAAAAGCTGTGTTAGTAAAAAACCCTTTAACTATTTCTTGCCACACAATGCTCGTTAAAAGTAACCTGGAGCTTTGAAGGCCATCTCAGAATTTTTTCTTAACTCTGACAAGAAAATGCACTTTACACACCTTTTCCTCACTGTCTTGTCTTTTTGTTATAGTAAAAACAAAAGCTGATGGCTCTTTCCGCCTCGAAAACATAACAACAGGCACGTACACCATTCATGCACAGAAAGAGCACCTCTTCTTTGATACTATTACAGTGAAAATTGCACCGAACACACCTCAGCTGGCTGACATCATAGCAACAGGGTGAGTATGATGTTAAGGGTAGAAATGTGAATTGATTAAAAAAAAAACTTTAATAGACAGGTTTCGATTTTCAAAGTTTTGAGTGCATTATCTGTAGTACCAGAGGCATAGATACTACTTAGCATTGTGCTAACAATGAGCTGTTGTAGCCAAAGAGAAATGTGTTCAGCGTTTAGTTTTGGGAAACACTTAGCTTATTATGGGATGGTGTAGGTCAATTTAAAACATACATGTTGGGCAGTAACTGCATGGTGAGTCCATTAAGAATAAAGTTGATTATACAGTAACTTGCATTAATGCTACTGGATTCTCTTGTGGTAACTAAGAGGAGTGCACTGCTCTGAACATCTGTCTCTCCAACTTAGTGATATTTCTTTTTTAATGGGGTTTGAATGCACATATTTTACATGGGATCTGTGTGTTCTGGCTAATGGATGGCAATCTCATTTGTAGATTCAGTGTGTGTGGCCAGATCTCGGTAACTCGCTTCCCTGACACAATCAAACAGTTCAATAAATACAAGGTAATCATGATGCCACAAGACAAGGACAAAGCATCTTTGGTTACAACCGAGACTGACCCTCATGGAGCATTTTGTTTTAAGGCAAAATCGGGCACATACAGCATCCAGGTGAGAGCAAGCTTCAGTTTCTTCTTCTCCAGTGAAAAGCTGGGTGATTTTCTAGACACTCAAGAAAACCAATATTTTAATGTTTTACTTTGTGTTTAAGAATCTGAAAAGGTGTCTTCCCCAGTACTTTTATCCCCTTTACACTGGGCAAAACAATGTTTGCTGTATTCTAATGGAGTTAAAGTTCCTATGCTCCTTTCTGCTTACAGCTGGCAAAAGTAGGAGACCAGGCTACACAGGATGAATGTTGTTTTTCATCTGTGTCTTTGGTTTGAAATCCTGTCTGCCGTTCCATCTTGTCCTATTATATTGCCGTGTGAGTAAGACTTGTCAGACAACTTGTTGCAGTCTGCCTGTTCCTGCTCTCTATGGCCTTGTCTGTGCTGGTGATGGCATGTAGGGTATGTATAGCTACATGCAGCAGCAAAAGACTGGCAGCAGGGAGGCAGTGGGGAAAGGCTCCAGCAGCTCCCTGCTTTCACTTTGGCAGGGAAAGGCTTCAGCAGCGGGACGCTACACTGCTAAAAATAGCAGTATAGCTGTGAGAGGCACTGCTTGGGTGTGCAGAGAGCTGTGTAGGGTACATACCCTAAGGTTCTGACATGGCTTTACTTGCCTAAACAGTAACTCACTGTCTACACTGCTATTTATACCTGTACTGGGGGAGAGCAGTGTATGTACTCTACCACTAGCATAAGTGTAGACATTGCCTAAGTGTCAGCTTGAGATACAAGGCGCAACTAAGGCTGACACACACGATGATCCCCCTTCCAGCTGAGAGCTCAGGAACTTGCAGCTGTTTCCCACTGGAAAAGGATTAGGAAGCATGCTTTTAGGAGATGGTTGACGACTCATAGATACAGGCTGCTCTGGCCCTCACAGAGCTGACACTTACCAAAGTGGTGGTTCCTATCAGTTGCCACTTGTGGGATTGGCAGGTCATCATGACTGAACTGTTGGGTGGGTTCCTGGCGCACAGGTATCTCAGCAGCTTTTAGGAGGAGGCTAGACTGGATAGTGTAAGAAAGAGGAAACTTCCCTCCATCCATTTTTCTCAGGGTGTGGCCTCCCTCTCTCACACCTGTGTCTCTGTAGAACTATATTTTTGTAGTAGTGACCAGATAATCCTGAAAAGCAAATGCACCGAAGGGCAAGTTCTGTTTTCTCTAAGATGTACAGTAAATTTCCAGCCACTAATCCCTGATAAATTGTGTGCAGTACAATTATTGTAGCATTTAAATAAAAGCCTCTGGTGATGTGGTGTACCCTGCAGGTAATTGTTCCGGAGGCTGAAAGCAGAGCAGGACTTGCTTTGAAACCCAAAACGTTCCCTGTTACTGTTGCAGACAGGCCAGTGATGGATGTGACCTTTTCTCAATTTCTAGCATCAGTTTCGGGGAAAATCTCCTGTTTGGGTAAGACCTGCCTTGAAAGTAAAAGTGACTTCTTAGCAGCGTACGTGGTCAGTGTGATATCCCTGCACCTGATCAGTACTAGTTACCAATCTGCAGGCAGGGCTAACCTAGGTAAATGCCTACTTCTTACTGTTTGGTACCGGGGGTGCTTTGTGTTGTGCAAAACACTGACAGAGATAATCTCTGCTCTGAAGACCTTACAGTCCAATAAGACTTTTCTTTGTTGGGGCCATTGCGGTGTCTTAGTTTTACTAATGCATGTATGTACTTAAGTGTGTGCAGGATCAGAGGCTCTTTGTCTGTGTGTCCTGTACTGCACCAAACACACTGCCAGAACTCACTAACAACTTTATCTTTTACTGCTGTAACCCCACCAGCTGATAGATAATAAGTCTTGATTGCAAGTGTCTCTCTTTCCGGTGCAGGGATAGTGTATTGAATGTAAACGCTGCCACAAGAACAAACTTCACAAATAGTTACTTGTGCACATGAGTGTTTGTAGGCCCAAGGCCTAAACCACCAACAAGCGTACTTACAGAGTACACGTGTTTGACTATGTCCCTGTTCCTCCCAGCAGGGTCCCTCAAGCTGCACATGGTGTCCTGAGGTTCCCCTTAATCCCCAACCCCAAGTGTCTGCCAACTTCAGCAGAAAGGACTGGGGTCAGAACTCTGTGGAATTGGTCATAGTTGCACCTAAATTGTTCCCCATGGGCCTTCCCCAGGGACTGAGCATTCTCTCTCGGCAGTGTTTCTAGGCCCTGCAACTTGTGTATAGAGGATGATCCCAGGAGTCTAATCTGGGCCTCTGCTTGTCAGCTCCCAGTAGATCACCAGCTGGTCCCCAAGAATATATTGTGGTTTAATGAACTAAAACTTGCTAAAAAAATACAGCAAAGCTCTGGTAAATGAGTGCCTAAGAAATAATCCCCTTAAAAGATTAATTTCCTGTAGTCATAGTGCTCAGGATGTGAAAAACGGGTTTGGTTTGCAAACTAGAAGTCATCGTAATTCCTTTGTTTGTCTTGCTTGTTTTCACAGACTCCTGTGGTGATCTGGTGGTGGCTCTGCAGTCCGTGAGCCGCCAGGGAGAAAAGCACAACCTCCAGCTCTCTGCAAAGATGGACTCTGTGGCTTTCACATTTGAGAATGTGCTACCTGGCAAATACAAAAGTAGGGATTAGAGAGAATTTCTCAATACGCTAGTTCAGTAACTAAATTTGTAACTGTAATCTGCTTCCTTTCCTTAAACTGGTTTTAGTCCTGCTGTACTCCAGTACTTGCCTCCCAAGTCGGATACATGATCTTTGAGAGTAGTTGGAAAATATCACAGATGAATATCCTCAACTTTTCTTGCCCTTTGTATCCAACCCTGAAATCAATCTACAATCAAAGACCCATAGGCTCTGGGAATTATACATGCAGGCCTGGATCTTTAGCTGGTGTAAATCAAAGGGCCATTGACGTAAATGTAGTTATGCCAAAACTGATAGCATTGATCGGGCCCTAATTCTTCCACCTGTCATTCTCCCAACTCTTATAGTAATTGAGTGACTACCATTAACAGTGTTTTAGAAACCCTTACCAGGCCACTGTAAAGTGTTTGCTCTCTGAGATTTCCCTCTTAAACCTGGCAGTGAAACGTAGTCTTATAAGGAGAGATTTTCAAAGGATCGCAACTCCTCTAGGCACCTTTCACAGTGTCACACCCACAATGAGATCAGGACATGGGAACAGCTTAAAGGTTTTGCTGTTCAGTTTTTCAGTTGCAAAATATGCTTGGATTAGCAGTGATGCTGCATGGCTACGTGCTGCTGGTTAGGCTGCCCCAAACCTATTGTCACATCTGTGTTCGATGGGTTTAAAATTGTTGAGTAGCTGGGGTGGGCAAGTTTTTGTTGGGGAGCAATCAGAGTCATATGAGACATCCATGCAACAAGGACAATCTTTGTTCCCACCATTATAAATCACAAAGAGTTTCTCTGTCGTGCATGTTTTCTAGTAAGCATTGTACATGAAGACTGGTGCTGGAAGAATAAATCTTTGGAGCTGGAAGTTCTGGAGGAAGATGTGTCTGGAATAGAATTTAGGCAGACTGGGTATATGCTGAGGTGTTCTCTTTCCCATGCAATTACACTGGTATGTACGTGACACGTTCTCCTATGTTTTCTTACAAGCAGTTTAACACAGTCCAACGTGTACACAGTTTGGAATCTCTGCAGTTATCCTCCTGTTTGAAAGCTCTGTCCAACACATTTCAGAGGTGATAGAGTATTACGTAGACTTGTGTGAGGGTCACTGTGGAAAATGGAAGCCCCCCGCCCTTTGCAAATGCAGCAGCTGAGGTCTGCGTGAACCCATTCTCTTTTGATCACCGATCTGCAAGCACACTATCAGAGAGCCTGGGTTTGCAATGGAGAGTGAACTGATCAAGGCTTTTGCAAAGTGGGTGGTAAAGTTTTCCCAAAGTACACCATGGTCCTATGGCTAGAGCGGCCACATTTCGGGGGGTGCTAGGAACTCTAGGATATGGTTACTTTGACTCAGGTCTGCGCACTTCAGTGAATGCCAGATCCCTAGGTTTGAGCATGAGTTAGAAAAGGCTTAACATAGGGTTAAAATACAAAGTAGACGATGCTCAAATCCAGGGTTCCCTAACCATGGGTCCCCTGACTTGAGTCCCACTAACCTTGGGTTTACATTGTAATATAGACATACCAATAGTTGCAGCGCAGGAATGGGAGTCAGGAGATCTGAGTTCTGTTCCCAGCTATGCTACTGACTTCATATGTGACAACGGCAAATGATTTCTCTGCCTGTCACTGCCCCTCTCCCCGGGATTGTAAAATAAGGACAATATTTAATTCACAAGAGTATTTAGGCTTAGAGCTCTTTGAGATTTGCCTCACAGCATTTGTAAAGGGCTTAGAGATCTTTGGTTGGAAACTGCTATAGAAGTGCTGTAAATTAGTATTTGCCATGTAAATACTGTTGTGTTGGTACCTGCTGATAATCTTTTGTATTGGGGTCCCTCATTCAGGAATTTTACCAGGATGGAAATGGACCAGAGAATGTTGGTGTTTATAACCTGTCCAAAGGAGTTAACCGATTCTGTCTTTCAAAGCCAGGTAGCTTCTTTATAATGTTGATTTAAAACATTGCTGAAAGTTTAACATTTTTTAAGGTAACTGATCTTCTGGGGTCTCTCAAATCTCTGAGTGGTGTTTGCTATTGAGTGGTGTTTGCTATGGTGTTTCCTGTTCATATAGAAATACCTTGTAAGGCTTATGCAGTCTCATACTATTTAGTTCTTCTATTGGGGTAGTGTATTCCTCACAAACTAATTGAGGTCAGAAACTTTCATTGAATTGGATCAGAGGCACTGATCTTTGGCCATTTAAATTTAGCAGGCTAAAGGTTCATATATTTTGTTCATAACTGGGCTTTCCCTTTCTAGAATGTGACATCACAAATCCCATAGGTCTCATTGCAATCCAGGGTTCCTTCTGGGATAGGTTTGAAATAGAAGATACCAAAGATTTTTTCAAAGCAGAAAAAGGAACTTCAGAAAGTTTGATTTAACTTTTCTGTGCTGAATGCCCCTGATAGCCTGCTTAGTAGGGACATCAACACAACTCTGGGTTTAACTCAGTGTTAGGCCTTGATCTTCAGTTCATTGTTAAATTCAGTTGTCTTATTGATACTGCAGTCACTGCAGTGGTCCGTAACCAGTCGGAGACTGGTCACCTTAATGGGTTACAAGTAACCCTGTTCAGTTTGTGTCCACACAAGTATCACAACAGAATGTGCATGTCCCCACCTGCCATGCTGCCTAATTTTGTTTGTATCAGTGTAGTCTGGGAAAATATGGGAACTAGCCCATAGTGCCTCTCTAGTGACTGGTATTCAAGTGAGAGAAAACAATTTGTTAGTGCCCACAGAAGGAGTTGCACTGATTTAACTAAACTGCTTTAAATGGCGCAAATTTTGGCCATAAGCTGTCGTTAGAATTCCGCTGAATGTTAACATAGAAAACTTCAATCTTTTCAGTGCTTCTGTCTTTGACTCTTCAGGTGTGTATGAAGTGACCCCGCGTTCCTGTCACCAGTTTGAGCACAAGTACTACACTTATGACACGTAAGAACAAATGTTACCCAATTTATTTGACATGTACCTTCCATAATACGATTTCAGGATGCTTTCCTCACCTGAGACTTTCATCAAATCAAGCTTAAAATATTGACAGAGTCATTTTTAACCAGTAGAGGGAGTCCTTATTACAACAATGTTAGAAAGAGGAGAGAGACATTCATGTTCATTAGATATGGCCAAAAACTTGCCTCATCCATATTTTAAAACTAGTAAGCTTTCAAAATGTTTTTGTCATTTTAAATTGATATTTTTGACAGCTTTGTTTCTCTGAATAATGATTTTTTTTTCTTTGTAGCAAACATCAAAATGGCTTTTTACATAGAACATCGATCACTTGTCAGGATTGGCATGCAAAAGACTTGTAACAAAGTGCACAAGAAGATGAATTGCACTCTGTGTAACTACCCATAGTGTTGTGTCTAAATTCCAGCCATGGTAGTTACATTCTACCTGCCTTGCTTTTGCCTGCTGTCTTTATTGAATAAAGTATTCACCTTAAACTGCTGTTGTGCAGTGGTGAGCTACCTGAGCTGGTTGTGCCTGGCTGGTGGGTGGAGTAGTTTTACTCTTGTATTCCACTCGCACCCAGAGATGCTAACCAAGAGTGAGACTCCATTGTGCGAACGCATAGCGGGAGACCTCGGTCCCAAGAGCATACAGTTTTAATAGACAAGACGGACAAAGATTGGGAGAAGGAGCAGAGGCCCAGAGTAAGGCAGTGACTTGCCCAAGGTTATAGAACAGATCAGTGACAGCACTGTGAATAGACTTCCAATCCAGTGTCCTATTAGCTAGACCACACTGCCTTTCCTATATAACTTGTATTTCCAAGTTTGTAAAGTGCATGGGACTCTCGGGGGCAAATTCAGCTAAATGAGATGCTTTTGTTTCAATTTTTTTAAAAGGAGGAGATACTTAGTTCACCTCTTTGCTGCTTTGTTTTTCAGATCTTCTCCCAGTATCCTGACACTCACTGCAGTTCGACACCATGTCCTGGGAACAATAACAACAGATAAACTGATGGAGGTGACTGTTACGATTAAGTAAGAACAAAGAAGTCTTGGGGTAAAAAAAAGGACATCTATTGCATAAAGCTTTATTCAGCTTTTTAATACTGCAGTCTATAGCACAGCTGTGTGACTGCTTCTTGAGTGATCCCACTTTTAGCCACAGCATTCTTGAGTGGCAGGTCATGCTGTGTGCTTGGGATTCTCTATGGATGTATAAGTGTTTCTTGATGATTGTTTTGAACGTTGTCTCCTGATTCCCATTTAGCCCCTTTATACTTATTTGTACCAGGATAAAAAAAAAAACACCCGGATTATGTTTTTCCAAGAATTCATATTTTTAGTGACTTGCCCCTTAGCTGGAATCTATAGGGGAATCGACATATTAGCCTGTTCTGAACTCTCTAATCCTGGGATCTGTTTTTCTCTTTTAGTACTTCAAAGAGAGAGTCTTCTGTTTTAGAGGCCTGTTACTGATGTAAAGAGGGCTATAAAAAGAGAACCATGCAGAGTGATTACACACTAATGTGCCCATTTATGTTCAGCTAAACACACAGCGCACAAGGGAGCACTGATTTGTGAACACTTGTAATTGAGGTGCCAAATCTGGCTGGATGAGGCTGCTAATGATCAGAGCTTTACTAGAGCTTTGCTGATATTCACATTTTCTAGTCTGGGGTTCTTAGGCTTACTTATGGTATGGAAATCATCTTAACAGAGAGTGCTTTTCCCTGCAGGGCCCCACCTCTCTTAGTATAATAAACCTGTGGCAGCTACAGCAACTACTAAGATAGAAAAGTTACAGCAAAGAATTGTTAGCTTTTTTAAATACAGTTCTTAGCAGCAACAAACAAGGAGATACAATACCATGCAACCAACCAGCTCTTCACAGACCACCAGCAAGTGCTCTGCAGACTGCTGCTGGTCCACAGAACACGTCTGCTCTAGTTTGTTCCAAGCATTCTAGAGAGAGTGCCTTTTATGAAATAAAGGAAAACATGTCCCAGATCTTAAAGGGACAGTTCTTATGTTAAAAACTATCTATTTGTTTTAAAAATTCCTACTTCCTGGGATCTGAAGCATGGGCATGACTATTATAATGGAACTAAATGTAAAAGAAGGAATTGACTTTTCACAGTTATGGTTCGCTTTTTCCTATGTACATTTTCTTTAGCTTGGAAAATAAAGACTAGCCAGTTCAGCTTTCAGGCTCTAGCTCATTTTCCCCAAGGGAATGATCATATATATGTGTATAGTTCTAAAGCACCACCATATGCACCCAGAATGCTGTATAAATGTTAATGCTACAGTGTTTGGGATTCAGGTGCTGCAGGGGAATGTTTTGTTGTTTAAATATATAGTGCACGTATATAGTGTCTAAATAGAAATGTTTCTATTGATCTTAATTTCTGCCAAGTTTGTTTTCACAACTTGAACTGGGGGCCAAACCTGACTTGAAACGTTGTTTTTGTTTATGAAGACTGGTGACTTGAAGTTATTGTCCTTCAGCATCAGCACTTGGTTCCCTTGATTTTATTTTTGTAGCTATTTTGGCCGTGCACGCTTTGCACCTCTAAGCAGGGCTCTCACTGAGGTTTTTAAAGTTTCAGAGCACTGGCAAATGAAATATGAGCTCTCACAGGCTTGCATTTGTTCTGTGTAACTGAGCTGCTGTGGTCAAGTAGCTTCAAAATGTGAAGCCTCAATCTTTCCCCCTTCTAGAGTAAACCAGGCAATTTTCCTCTAGGCTAAGTTAATGGTAGGCTTTCTGTGTCTTCTGTGAACATGCATTTTCTAGGACTAGCTGGCTGGTATGTGGGAGGGAAGTTGGTTCTGCTTTTGAAGTTGCTTTAGTTTTGTTTGCACTTGGAATAGGTAGTAGCATGAAAGAAGGATGGATAAAGAAAATGAGGAAACTGGAGAGATTTGAGCAATATGGAACAAGGAGAGAGGCTTGTGTCATTGCAGACGTAACGAGCACGTGGCCTCAATTCCAAAGAGACTGTTTCCTTTTCCCATTTCCACTTTCAGGTCTTCAATTGACAGCGAACCTGCCTTAGTTCTAGGACCCCTGAAGTCACTGCAAGAGTTGCGTAGAGAGCAACAGCTGGCAGAAATTGAGGCTCGCAAACAGGAGAGAGAAAAGAAGGGTCAGGAAGAGGAAGGAACAAAGCCACCAGTACAAGAAATGGTGGAGGAACTTCAAGGGCCATTCTCATATGAATTTTCATATTGGGCAAGGTACTATGGCGCACAGATGTGCAGCACCATTTTCTTGGTGCTATTGTCTAATGTTATCCAACTTGCATCCTCCCACACTGTGTGTGCGCCACTGTCATCTGGGTGGAATGTGTCCAAGCTACTTAAGTGCCTGTGGTAATGTTCTGTGGCTGCAGCCTAAAGAGGAAATTGTACTACATAGTGTCAGTGTTTAATAGCTTACTGTTAGTTGATTTTTCTAAAGTCTCTTGATGAGCATTATAATCACTAGGCAATGTTACGAGAGCTGCTAATCTTGGTCTTGTTTGAGTTATGTAGGTCTGGAGAGAAAATCACTGTGACACCTTCGTCAAAAGAGCTGCTTTTCTATCCACCCTCTGTGGAAACAATTGTCAGTGGAGGTAAATATGTGTAAGATAGTAAAAAACGTACAGTGTAAACCCAAGTCACATTCCCACAGATCAATTCATAAATTGTTCTTCTAGGGTTGTTCTGGCATTACGTAGCCCCTTTCAATTGCAGCACAGTTTTTGTATGGCCTAATTTCACTTATTAAACATTGAAAATGTAGTGTTTGAGCTGCAGGATAATAAAGAGAGAGGTTTTCCCTCAGGGGTCCTTGTTCATACCCACTAGGCGCTATAACAATATCAATAATAATAAATTGAAAAAAATGTGTGCAAGACGTGTTGTAAGGTAGGGTTACTAAAGCTATAGCTGAATGGTCAGGTCTTTTCTTTCATTATACAGATGAGGAGAGTACATCTATAGTGGAACGGACTTGAGCTTTTGATTGTGATTAGATCTATCAGTTAGCTATTGGATAGATTTTTATTTTGTTTCTATTTTTGTATTTTTTCCTTCATTTTACAGTTCATCTGGCAAATCTAGGTTTCCGTTGCCAGAGATTTTTTTGTAATGAATTAATAAAAAATAGCCCGCATGAAACAAATTAGTTTATAATATCATTGCCATCTACAGATAGTTTGCAATACAGTTACAAATTCTTTGCCTATGCCCAATATGCCATTGGTTCTTAGGTGAATGGCTTCTGATATTTGATACCTCCAAGAAAGTGTTGGACTGCTGTGTGTCTCACACATTTGAATGCTGTCCCAAGCTGTACTGTTTTTGATTCTTGCACACAAATGGGTTAAGGCTTTTTTTTCCGGATAATGTTGTTGTTAATGTGGCATGAGGTGTCTCCCTCCCTCACGCTGCCTCCTCCCTCGCCCACCCCCAAAAAAAATAAATTCTTGCCAAGTTTGAAATACTAAAGTCACTTGTGGGTGTATTATGGCCTTTTGATTCCTCTCCAAGCCTGTATAATACACAGTGCTTTATCTGAGCGTTAATGTAGTAAATCTAGAACTTCAGTGTTGGGTACATGTGGGTTAAGTTTTGAAATTCAGTTGACTGATTTGAGCATGGGCAATGTTAATAGATTCTAAGGCCAGAAGGGACCTTTATGATCATCTGGTTTGACCTCCTGCATAACTCAGGCCAAAGAACCTCAGTCAGTGACTTCTGATGATGCTGAGATATTACTGTAGAGCACAGGGTGAGTGTATTGTTACTATCTGTTTTCTTTCCTTTCCAAGAAAGCTGCCCTGGGAAGCTGATAGAGATTCATGGAAAGGCAGGCTTATTTCTGGAAGGGCAGATTCATCCTGAGTTGGAGGGCGTTGAGATTATCATTGGTGAAAAGGGAGCGACTTCACCACTCATCACCGTTTTCACTGATGACAAAGGTGCCTATAGGTAAATAGCACAATTGTTTCTGTCTTTTGGGTTGCCCTAGTTTGAATGCTGTGAAGACTATAAACTTGAAACTGTGTGTGTGTGTGTGTGTGTGTGTGTACTATTTGAATGCTTCTTGGTAGATTTTTTTTTTTCTCCTTTTTAACTGGTTCTTGTTTCCTTTTATTTGCAGCGTTGGCCCTCTCCACAGTGACTTGGAATATACCATTACTGCACAGAAAGAAGGGTTTGTTTTAACTGAAGTAGAGGGAACACTTGGGGACTTCAAAGCTTTTGCTCTTGCTGGAGTGACTTTTGAGGTAATGTTCTTCACGCTTCAAGTTCCTCACAAGAGAGTATGCAGTCAAAGCCTCGAGCAAAAAACCCAAATGCAGAGAAATAATTTTGGGATATAGGGAGATTTTGCTCTGGGATGATTTTGGTGTCACTAATCAGTGGAACAAACCTCCCTGGTGGACTGTGACTTGCTATGCAGAAATTATCTTGCATGTATTACAGTGAAGGTGTTAGAATCGCTTACAAAATACTGGCTTTGTGTGTGTTTTCCTAATTTAGACCATTGTTTTCATAACTACTTTGATACTGTCAGTAATTTCCTGATGATGTTAATGCTTTATAAAGTAAATTGCAGAGTTCAGTAGCATTGCTAGTGTTCATTGATCATTGCTGCTTTTTAAAAACAGATTAAAGCTGAAGATGACCAGCCTCTTGCTGGAGTTCTCTTATCCCTTAGTGGAGGGGTGTTCCGGTCTAACCTCCTTACCCAGGACAATGGCATGCTGACCTTTTCCAACTTGGTAATGTTCACGCAGTTACGATTTTCTCTATTCTGGAAGTGTATATGTATGTCTATGTTCAGTCGCACCTTGCCCTCCAAAATGGAGATGTTAGCAATACCCCTCAGTACTGGGAGCCCATATTCTCTCTCCACTCATCTTACCCATCCACGATAGACTTGAGTCCCCCAGCATGTGGTGTGTTACAGTTTTATAAGGAACACCCCAAATTTCAGTGAGTGGAAATGGGAGAAAACTAACGAGGAAAGACTGTGCTTCTTGACTCCTACTCTGACCCTCCCCACATAGCTGGCAGACTAGGCTGGCCTGCAGTTCTAGATGCAGCTTGTAAACACAAAACAAACACATTAGTTTGTAATACTCTTGGATTCTTTGAGGATGGAATCCAGTTAGAGTATTGTTCACACCAGTATTTACACACACAAGCCATGTTTCCTCCCATAAATCTCTTGTTTCCTGGTCACTCACCTGTTGTTGAGTTCTTGTAATAAAGGTGACACTGCAGTTCCCTCTTCCTTTGTATTTCACACTCTTTCCCAGAGCTGCGTTGGTTTATGGTCCCATATGTTCCCTGTTCTTCTCAAGTGCTTCTCACGTTTTTCTTTTTTTGTTCTGAAAGACAGCATGGCATGTGGCTGTTGGGGGGGAAACCTAAGCCCATATAGCATGGAACTCTTTAGGAAATGCAGTTGGTAGGAGCCAAGTGAATTATTATGGGTATATTAATGGCAATTAAACTGAAATTGCTTGATGCCTCTTTGCAGAGCCCAGGGGAGTATTACTTTAAACCCATGATGAAAGAGTTCCGCTTTGAACCGTCATCTCAAATGATCGAAGTGCAGGAGGGACAGAATCTTAAAATCACAATAACCGGTCACAGAACAGCTTACAGGTGCGTAGAGCTGAGATACTTTATTGCCCCGCTTAGTTTGTGTACCCAAAACTGCCCCCTGCTCTGCATGGATGGGCATTAAGCCAAACTTTCATATTTTTTCCTCTATACCAGTTGCTTATGGGGGCTTTTCAAGGTAGAACTTAACTTCCTCACATTGTGCATCATAAAAGCAGTTTTCATTTAAAAATGCATACTCCATGGATGTGGTTTTATGATTGAATGAGCATGGGTTGAAGCATTTCTAGGAAGGGCATTGCTTTGAAAGAGCTTTGACAACTGCACTGAGTCGGGTTTGCACCACAGCCAGTAGGAGACAGAGATTTGTCTGTTAAACCATTTCCTTTTAAGATGTGATTCCCATCAAGAAGTTTGGGACCAGCCAAAGTAAATGAGACACTATTTCCTTTGGATCTTTGTATCTGTTGTAATAGTGGAGTGTCTTAATGTGTGTGTCAGCAGCAGCAGCCGCCACATACTTGTAGTAATGGATCCATCTTGTCCACCCCTAGCTGCTATGGTACAGTTTCTTCTTTAAATGGGGAACCTGAACAAGGAGTTTCAGTAGAAGCTGTGGGGCAGAAAGAGTGTAATATCTATGGAGAAGACACAGTAACAGACGAAGAGGGTAAATTCAGACTTCGTGGACTTCTGGTAAGGATTGTAATGCATCCAGTGTTGTTTGCTTTTATAGTGTTGTGTGTTAACGGAACTATAAAATGCATTTTATAGTTAGTCACAGCTTAGTATTTTCCCATCACAGTTGCCTGATCAGACTCCCTTGGGTCTGTCTGTGGTAGGAGACATTGAGGTATAGTAATTGTTAACTCCAGTAAAAGAGAAACATTCATTAGTGTACATCCTACAGAACTTTCTGTCGGTATCCTGTGGGGGCCTTGGGAGAATCCTTTTGCACTTCCCTTGTTCAGCTAGAGTAACACACAGTATGTGTGATATATCTAATGGGTATGAATATACACATGAATAGTACTAGTATCCTAGGCAAAGAGGAGTTTGGACAGTGTTTACTTTCTTGTGTGAAATTATTACCACAGTAACATATCTGTCTTATCAGGCAGTTGTGCATGCATATTTTAGATACAGTAAACAGTTCTGGATGAAGACCTGAAAGCAGAAGTTTTGGACTAGCATGTCTAGGATCAGCTATAGAATACTGGATCATAAACAGAACCCTTGCTTCCTGCATTTTGTCATGCTTTGCACAGCTATGGTTTCCTGCCTCAAGGTGTGCTGTCCTTACTTCATTGATGGCAGCTTAAATTAACCTGACATAATTATGCTTTTCAAAAGTCCAAATTGCAGAGTGTTTATTGAATATAGAAAGGGACTATTTGATCTGTTTTTAAACCTTGTTTAATGCATCTTCTGTGTAAGTAAAACGTTGCATAGCTGACCGTTCCTTCTGATAAACCAATGGAAGTACAGTCCTGGCCCTTTAAAACTTCTCTTGTCTCTGCAGGAAGGGAGCCTCTCTTTTTAGATAGTGTTATTCAGTGACATTTTTGTTGCAGGGCAGGAGAAACTTTCAGTGAATAGGGCTGCATCCATTTATGCTGGTGAATTATGAACTGAATTGTGCTCAGCTTTTTAAAACTTTTGAGTATCTCAGTTCTGTTAATGATAAAGGTTCTAACATAACTGAACAATGGGATTTGTCTGAATTTTGTTTTTTAGCCTAGTTGTGTGTATCACGTCCAGCTCAAAGCTGAGGGCAACGATCATATTGAAAGAGCCTTACCACAGCATCGTGCAGTTGAGGTAATTTCTTCTGGCATCTTTTTAAACCTGAATCTTTTATTAAAAGGCATCAGAGTTGCTGGTTGTCTCTGCTAAGTTTCATTTACTGTTGGATATTTCAATGGGAGCTAGATTCTTACCCTGCTTAGATGCATTTGAAAATACCAATAGGGCCTATCTGCATCTTTAGGCACCTCGTTAACTTTGAAATTCTGGCCCTAGACCTGAATTTTAAGATGGCATATTGACTCAAACCGAGGCAGTCAGCAAGGGATTATATTCAAGGGAACATAGTTTATAACCAGAAATAAAAACAAGGTAACATAAATACAAATAGTACTTGAAGACTCCTCCATCCCTGAAGTTAAATGCACCCAATGACTTTGGATGTGGAGCCCAGCCTTCCCAAAGGATCTCTCTCCCCTCTGAATCCATTGTAACCAAACTATAGTCCTTCCCTTCCCCTGAGCATCTGCATAAGGAAATAAACAAAAGGTTTCTTGGCTCATTAGGGATGAGGTAGTACCTTGGTCACTATAATAGGTCATATTAGAATAACAACAGTGCCGGGAGAATTCTTTGATAGCTCTGCACACTGATCTGGAATACTGGGTCTGTCCTTGCTTGCACTTTAAGAAAGGTCAGATCTCTATATGAGCTGTACAAATCTTGAGTCTGTTTTGGTATTTGGCATGTCCTCCATCATTAGTGGAGTAGCTGAGTGGATTCTGTTTTGAACCAGAGGGTTCAAACAAGGTACCCTCATCAAATCCATGTCTTCATGCTGGATATTAGCACTGAAGGTTAAACTAAATGAAGCCCCAATAGAAGCCAAGTTTGAAATAAGTGATCTTCAGTCACCAAGTACCTGAGTCTAGGGAATTAACACAGGATACTGTTTCTGGATTTCCTTTACCACAGACAATGAAACATTAGCTAGCAACTCTGAAGGATTTTGTTTCTTAACATGTGCAAGTCTTTCAATTATTTATAGTATGCTTATATTTTACACTTAATTACTCATGGTAGATATCTTTTCTGTTGTTTTTGTTTGTTTATATGGTCCAAATCATGAAGTCCTCGTGCAGGCAAAATTACTAGTTCAGCTCTGTTAGGGTAACCAGACAGCAAGTGTGAAAAATCAGGACAAGGGGTGGGGGGTAATAGGAGCCTATACAAAAAAAAGACCCAAAAATCGGGACTGTCCCTATAAAATTGGGACATCTGGTCACCCTAAGCTCTGTAGATCTTCATAAAATTTAATAAAAACCTCCTGAACTTAAAACTTATCAGATTTCATGAATATTCCTCAATTGTTAGAGATTCTGATTAGTTGCCTCTCATTTATCTCTTGACATCCAGCAAAGGTTAATTAGCCTGCCATTAGTTGTTTAAAATCTTTCTGTGGAGATGGTCATTACTCAAGCTAAAACGGATGCCTGACCAGGCTTTCCTTCACTGCAGCAAAAGAAAGGAGCAGAATTTCTTCAAGCATTTGCACTCTTCATGCTAATTGTGCCTGCTCCTTAGGTGGGAGGGAAGAGGCCACCCAAGTTACAGAAAACAAATCAGTGCCAGTGCGCTGTGAATGATAGCATGCTAGCTAAGAGGAGAGTAGGATAAATTGGTGTACATAGGCTATTTCCTTCCAGCTGGAGAAGGGCTCTGGGTTCTTTGTCTTTCAAACATACAAGACCCTCCAGATTGAGCCTACTCATGATATCGCTAGTTTTGAGTTCTACCACCCCTTGACCAGTGTCCCTTTTTTATATGGAAAACCAAGAAACACCCGTTCCAACCACAACCACTTTTTAATGAGGTTATTTAGAAAAATACTCTGGTCTGACATTAATCAGAATCTGGTGTTAAAAGCACATAGCATTTAAATTTTAACTCTGCTGGAAAGGCCTGGTGGAGAGGTCATGTCAGGTCTTGCTTCACTGCTCATCTCCCCTCTCTCTCCCCTCTCCCCCCCAAGAGGTTAAACTGTTTCAAGGATGGTGGTCTTACAATTTAGCCTACAATGTTCTATACTTCTCAAATGTCTATGCTGGTCCTAGCCTAGTAATACAGTGCTTGTCACCATGTCACCCGGCAGCCTTATGCTGGTAATGCATGCTCAAGCAATGGAGAAAAACCAATTGTGATTGGAAACAGATTTCAAGTTTCCATGGGACTATGATAGTAGGAAAACCAATGTTTGTTTAAAATTCTGAGCAGTATCTGTGTTCTGTTAATTTTCCCTCCTAGCAATGTAAATGTTCCAGTGTTTGTATATTGTAGGTTGGTAACAGTGACATCGATGATGTGAATATTATAGCATTCCGACAAATTAACCAATTTGATTTAAGTGGAAATGTGATCGCATCTTCAGAGTATCTCTCTACATTATGGGTAAGTGTAAAGCCAGCCCTTTGATCTTACTCCAGAGTATTTTCCTTCAACTCCAAGATAACTATGTCTTGGGTCGCTGGCAGTTGATCAGTAGCCAGACTATAAATTATATTCAGATTAGTAGTGACTCTAACTACTTACTAAAGCTGAATTTGCATTCTAGTTAGAGTTGAGATTTCAGTGACTGGAGACACTGAAAGTAAAGTGTTCTCAATGGAACTGTCCAGAGCTAAAGAGTAGTGATCTCTTTTGGACTGGCTCTCTGATCTAATGGTTTGCTCTCCCATTGGGAGAGCCTCTCTGTAAGGAAAGTAAAACATTAGAATTGAGATCTGCTATCTGGATCAGGGAACTGGATTTGACCCTAAAACAGCTATGCTGCTAGAAGTCTTGACACATGGTTTTGTTAGGGAAAAGAGATCACATGAATGAAAACTTATTGTAAGAATATGCACAGATAAGAATACAGTTGCAGTATAGGAAGATGGCAGCATAGGAAATGAGTAGCCTGGCTGAAATTTTTAAACTCGAGTGACTGAAGTTAGGTGTTCAAATAATGTGGTCTCATTTTTAGAGGAGGAGCCGAGCCACTCACATTCACATTGGCTTCAGTGGGAGATGGGGGTGCTGAAGGCATCTGAAAATCAGGCCAAATTGTTTCAGGGCCTGAGTATAGGATTTAATGCTGTTTCCCAGCTTCAAACAGTTGCTTTATTTGGACTGTTAATGTGTTAATGGCAATAAGGAAAATATTAAAGTCAAGGTATAGGGTTACAAACAGATTGTCTCCTTCTCCCCTCAGTTACCAAGACCTTAGTTCCAGGTCGTTGGCTTTTACAGGAAACCTCAGAAGCACCAAACGCACAGAACAGGAGTGAAGGAAAAATGCTTTGCTCTAGGGCTGTGTGTGTGAATGATTCTCTGCTCTTTCAGGGGAATTCATAACCTACAAGTTAGCCTGGTTGACTAAGGCAGCTTATTCTAGAATGAAATATATTTTCAAGTTTTTAAGCCTGCACGTATGTTCTGTTGTTAGTTTTGATCTTACACACCCTTTGATTCTTGCATGCATCCTGCGGGTGTGGGTGACAATAGCTCTTCTCTTTTAATGCAGAGATTTTTATCCTGGAGAGAAATGCATTCAGGATTGGCATAAACACAAGTGAGAGGTTTTGTGACCTCAATTTAGCCTGTTGTGGATGCATAAGCTGACAGAACAGCTGGCAATCACTGCTCTGGTTGGAGCCAAAATCTCAGAGATACAGGGCGGAATTGATGAGAATTAGATGTCCTGCATCTGAAAGGACTGTACATGGCCCTACCAACTGCCTGGTCAATGGAAAAGGAAGAGGTTATGTTTGAGCATGCAAATTCATTAAATTGTAAGGAGAAATATAGAAAACAAATTACCGTGAAGCTGCTGAAGTAGCTTTATTAAATAAATAAATAAATATTTAAAAAAAATCCAAAGCCCTAGTAGGTATTTAGGAGCAGATGAGCTTTTTACAAGCCCTGAGATCTCATGTTACGAGATACCAAGCCAGTTTGTGGGATTTTAAAGTTCCGTAGTTTGACAGTGCCAGGTGTTCTAAATTGCCAGGTTGATTTCAGCATTTTCTTTTAACATTTGTGCACTGTACTTTGAAGTGCTGTTCTCCCCTATATAGGCGACGTCTACAATATTTATCACAGTGCACCCTCGTAACTGTCTTTCTCTTGTGCTTTTCCCCCTCTCCCAGGTGAAGCTTTACAAAAGTGAAAATCTCGACAACCCAATTCAAACAGTCTCCTTAGGCCAGTCCCTATTTTTCCATTTCCCACCTCTGCTCCGGGATGGAGAGGTAATATTCATGATTAATTATTGGTTTCATTCATTTTAATTTTTTTGTAAAGATGTTAGCGTTATTTCCCGAGTGCTTGTGGCACAAATGTGATCTGTATTTGTGCTGGAGCAACAGGTGTCTCGGAAAGCTTGGTGCTTGTTAAACTGACTATTACATTTGAATCTTCTCCTGTCTACGAACCTGATATTTTCTACTGGAGCTGGCAATTGATTTTATTTTTTACACCCAGAATTATGTGGTGCTCTTGGACTCCACACTGTCCAAATCCCAGTATGATTACACCCTACGGCAAGTTTCGTTCACTGCCACTGGATACCACAAACATATCACTTTGGTCTTCAGTCCCACTGTAAGTATCTAGTGTTCTAACTTGTTCATTTTCAAAGTTGAACTTGAGGTATTGTGCCTGGGTATTGTAGCTTGTATGCTTCTCTAGACTTCCATTAACTTTGTTGTCTCCCATGGAAGTCTTGCCATTAATTTCAGTGCAAGTTGGATCTGGTGCACAGAGGAACATGCATACATATGAGGCCTCAAACAACAAGTGACCTAATACTTGTCATATAAGCTGCCATACCTAGCTCCTGTGGAGTAAGTGATGGCAGTGGCATGAAAGAGTTGCAACCATGACACTGTAATTCAGATCTGCTAACGGCTGAAATGTGTTGGGGTTTAAAAGGGAAAGAGGTTGCCATATTAATTCCACAATGACTCTCTTAGTCAGGTAAGGAGTGTCACTTAGGAGAGTCCTTAGTTACTACTGGTAAAGAATGAGACTTGGAACCAAGACTGTCAGTTAAAGCGGGGGGATTCTCCAAACTAACATGGAGTAAAACTTCCACCCTTCCCGTGAGAGAGATCTTAAAATGTATGGTCATGCTCTGCCTCTGCCAGTGTAGCCATGTTTTCTGTGTGTGGCACTTAAATGGACAGTTTCTTTTCTGCTACAGTGCACATCTAGACCCCAGTGGAATAGGAGGGAAACATGAAATGACAGTTTTGGCTGAAGGATGCAGGTGTGCCTGAATGCTCCTCTAGTAGTGTAGTTGTTGTAGAATAATCCATACGACTGGCGATATTTAGGTATCGTGTCAGGTAAATCACAATGTACCTTGTTAAAAGCAGTGTAGTGACTCGCCTTAATGCATGAACTTTAAAAACAAACTCCCCAGCTAACAGGTGAGCTGAGCTGAATGAAGATTGCTTCTACAATGGAGGACATAGTCCTCCTACAATGTCACTTGAACAGGAATTGGTCACATAGTAAGTGGTGAACATGCCACACAACTCTATTGTCAATCAGTTTTTAGTCATTTAAAGTTGAGAGATTTAACAGGTAAAACAGCAAGAAACGTTCTGAAAACCAGTGGCCATTGTTGTTTGCAGAGAAAGTTGCCTGAACAAGATATTCCCCAAGGATCCTACATCGCATTGCCTCTGACACTGCTCCTGCTGTTAGCTGGTTACAATCACGATAAGGTAGTAAAAGTTCTGTTTTACTATTCTAATACTCCCCATAACATTTTGTACTGTGTTGCATAAAATGAGGGTACCACCGATGTGGATGTCTAGATAGAAGTAAGAAAACAGGGTTAAATGTCAGTCAACAAAAGAAACAAAATGCTTTAGAGTTTCTTAAATACCTGAATATTTAATTTTAGTGTTAGTGTTTTAGTCCCTATGCTGCTTCTGTGTTTTGGTCAGCTGGTCTGATGATGGTCCTGGAAAGAACAATGCCAGATACATCAATGACAGCTGTGATTGGTTAAGTGTATTTTACTTCCTTCATAGTGACCCAAACCTCTCTTCTCTTTGGGATCATAACACCAATGCCGTTACATGTTTTGCTTGCTGGAATTCAAAGTAGGCATTAATTATTTAATTTCAACCAGACAGAAACAATATTTGAGCATTTAAGATTTCCAGGAGGTTTGGATTAGACCCTTTCCCATTCAGAATTTACCATGGTCCAGTCTTTGAACCTGTTGCACAAAGGGCATGTCTACGATCTGTTTGTAAAAATGCTTGGCTGAGAATTACTAGAGTGTTATAATTCTAAATGCATATATCATCATAATAATATCCTGCTTCCCCTTTCTTTCCCAGCTTATTCCCTTGCTGTTACAGCTGACAAGTCGACTGCAAGGAGTGCGGGCACTTGGACAGACAGGTTCAGACATGGGTGGCCCAGAGGATGCAAAGAGACAAGCGAAAAAACAGAAAACAAGACGGACGTGAGGTGAAAGGAATGATTGCATGAAGTGACACTTCTGTCAGGTTGGAGCCCAAGGAGTTTTAGAAGCCTGGCCACTAAACCATATTTTCGATGAATCTGTGGACTTTATTTACTTGAAATTTTTATTATACTATGTGAGCCCTTTGTCAGTGTCACTACATTTTGGTTGTAAATTTTCTATGGCATCTACAGATTGTCTTCTTTTAAAATAATGAATTGAATGGCTCTGTTGTCACTCTGAGCAGCTCTTCCATGCCGAAGACAATATTTGTCTCCTTATTGGAAGCCTCCTATTGGTCTAAAAATGTAACAAATTCATCTTCACAGATAACTTTGCAGGGACAGTTCTAATAAAAATGGTTTCGATTTACCTCTCTGCCTTTATTATTGGGGGAGGGTGAGGTGTCCGCTTCCTTATCTTTCCAACCATCCACTTAATTCTATTAGGTCAGCCATCAGGGAGTTCTGTTAAATCAATAGGTCCATGAAATATGAAGTTTATATGGATCTGTATGAACTGGAGAACTATATCTTGGGTGTGTAAATAGTTCAAAAACTCAATTTAAGGTTAGCTATTATTTGCACAGCAATGTAATCAATGCTTGCCCAGTGAGTAAATTATCTTTAGTTAAATGCCAAATATTTGCCTGGCAAAGATGAAGACAGTCCTTGGCTTGATGACTAGTGTTAATGTCTGATATATATGCCCATGTTCCCACTGCAAAAGTTGTGTAAATCTCAAGTGTATGTACGTAATGTGAACTCTGTAGACCTCCAATTTTCACGAAGTGGATGCAGCAAGTTATACCTATCTTCCTGAAGTTAAAATGCATCATAACTCCAATATGCATGGCCTATGTTCCTGCCTTTTCTGAAACTCTCATGCCACGTGTGACCATTTTGCCCACTGGAGGGCTGCCTTTAAGTTGTTGTAATTTGTTTCATTTATATATTTGTTTTAATTAGCAGAAATTTGAACTGTTGGAATTCTCAGACAAATGCAGTCCTAGTAAAACAGAGCACAATAATTAACCCTACTTCTTGATGACTGTCTCTTCTGATTCTTGTTTGAAGTGGGCAGTTAGGCATATAGAGTTTAAATGTTAATGGGGCTTTTTATTGACAGGTACCATAAAGGTTTAGAGCTTTTGAAAGATCCACATAAACATTTCTGAATTGTGCACTGACATTGATGTTGCCAGTGAGTGGCAATGTTCCTCTTTACAGGACCTGAAAGAAAGTTAGGTTACATTAAACATTTAAACCCAAAAGACATTACCATTGTCAGAAGAAGAGATCTGGATGCTAAAGGTTTCATGATAGTTTTGTTAATACTTCTTACATTAGTGTGGGCCTAAATAATTAAAGTTCAGTACATTCAGTGAACATTCTCCATCAGCAACTGTCATTGCAGCACACACAAAACCTCTCCTTTGGAGAGAACCTTTGTTAAGAATATAAAAATGAAGAATGTTGGGAATGCAATGGAAAGTGTTTACAGCATTTGAATTTTTGGGATGCATTTGCAATAAATTATGCTCTATTTATTGACCTTAATTTATATTGTCATGATGAAATACAGATATCCTTTGTTTCCCTATATAATTTATTCTAAAAGCAAGCTTGAATTGTTAACATTTTGATTTTGTTTTTAGTGCAGTAAACGTTGACCTAAGAGAGGCTGGTCTGGGGAGGACAAAGATGCAGATTTTAAAAATACCCGAGGGAAGTTTAAATGTTCTAATTTTGGTCTTGTGGAATTTACTGGTGGATTGACATTTTAAGTAGTATCCACTTGCCTCAGCCAAATAGCTCCTATCTTAGGGTAAATCTACACATGTGATTGTAGCACAGATAGGCACCCCCTGTCCTAGCTGTAACCTAGTTAGCCTGGGTAGCAACAGTAATGTAGGTGGGGTGGCACAGGCTTCAGTGTGGGTTAGCAAGCCAAGTATGTACCCAGATTCCCTGCGTGCTTGTATATGTGCCGCTAGCCCATGCACCACGTCTTCACTACTGTTGTGACCCATGCGAGGCAGATTGAAGCTGGCACAAGTGTAACGACCCAGGCTATATACACATCTTTACTTGTAGACTAGACGTAGCCTTAGGCTCAACTCTGGCAAAGGACTTACGTTCAAGGCTCTAGAATGCCAAGAGGAAGGCCATGTGAGTGCAGTGTATGGGTCTGTCTCTACACTCTACAGACCTCTTCCCAGGATTGGGCCCACACTAAGTTTATACATAGGTCAATGTGTATCTTTCATTGTTGGGAACTGTAAGAAAAATCTGAATGCTACTAGCGTTCTCCTATTATATGAACACATCTTAGAAGGGCAAACCTGAGGTTGAGAATGAGAGACTGATAAAAATTACAGCTTCAAATCTAAGGAGGCTTAATTCTTTTAAATGTATTCTGTTGGGGGGGGTCTTTCAAGTGACTCCTCAGAGAGGGGCTGTCTGTTCTGTATAGATACTGTACATCATCAGGCTCTCTGGCAAGAAGGGATATGCCTCCATGTCCGTGACCAAAATTCCCTCTCCTCTTCCCTTCTTATAGCATATCTGCAGCCTATTCAGTTTAAAGTGCTTTGGAATAGAGGGTGCAGCACAAGTGTGAAAAATTAATTCTAATGAGGATCTAGCTCACTCTTTTCAGGTTGGCAGAAAAGTCAGAATACATTTGCAGAATGGGGAAAAATAAAGCATGTGCTAAGAGCTAAGACTATTTTCAGAAGTTCACCTGACACACTAAAACCAAGGTACTGGTGCCCTCGGTCAGTGCCCCCAATTCCACTCGGAAAACCTGCCATCAGATTTATAACCAACCCAAGAAGAAGACTGTTTTCAGTTGAGTGTTGATCATGGCCCTTTGCTTATTGACTCTTCATCTCTCTCATTTACACTGTATGCACATATTATAAGGCTTTTCAGAAATTCACAATTCAAATGCAGAAACCAGTGCTTCAGTTTAGGAGTATACTTTGCATCTGAGTGCTTAAATAGATTTCCATGGTATCAGGTCTGCCTCTTTTGGTAGACTTAAATATGGGTTGGATTGGACCTTTGCCCTTACCATCTATTGAAAATGCCAGTGTTGCACATGGGTGCAAGCTCCCAAGTGGGTGCCTGTTTGTCAGTTTGCATGTAGCACAAGTGCATCAATTTGCTGGCAACTATGTCAGATTGACGGGTGGGTCATGTACTTAATCGGCAGTAGGATGCGTGAGCATATTTCACTTAGGAGGTATATCTTACTAGGAAAAACGTCATCTGTTTTTCTCAGATATCCAATAATCTAAGACCTAGCTAATTTATTCACTCTGGTTACTTGAAATATGGCAAATGTCTGAGTCCTAGTGGCAATGGGACTTAGAATTAGAGGTGGTCGTCAATTTTGTTTTTTTCCATAATGTTTTTTTCAAATGCAACATTGGTTCCTGTATATTATTTGTGTGATTCTTCAACAGTGTAGCACATGTGCTTAAGATTCTGTTGTTTAAAAATGAAATGGATCATTGAGATTGAATGTTTACAGTGTATTATCTCAATGATTCAGTTGAAATCACAATGCAGCCTTTTTATTACAGATGACAAATCAAGGCATATTCCAAAACCAAAAAATACTTTGTTTCAAAAATAGCTAATGTTGATTAGTAACAGCTGTGTAGTTGTGACCGATAGGGAGATTTCCTGTAATATCCTTGAAAGACTTTATTTCATATAATGTATGTATTATGTGGGCCAGGATTGTATGTAATTACTCTAGGGAGGACATGTGACACCTGGGAGTTGAAAAGACTATATTGAAAATGTGCCAGACAAGTATCGACTTTGGGGATAATAAGTGTTAAGTGGATTTCCTTAGGGAGAGGTTAAAATTCCCCAACTTGGATTATGCAAAAATCCAGCCCTTTGAAGGCTGAGGACAGAGTAGTTGGCTGCTGATTACCTGTTACAGAAGACCTGAGCTTTATACAGAAATGGCTGATCTGCCCAGCCTTTGTTCTGGTTCTGAATCTAAGAGGGATGAATTTATAACCACAGGGAAAACTCAGTTGTGGGGTCTGAAGGACTAAAACCTGCCCGAGCCAGAGGTTAGAGTTAAGAGTGACTGTTGGTAAGTGTTTTTTAGCATGCATGTAGGTTCTTTTATTGTCCTTCATGTTTTCTCTGTAATGCTTTTTACCTTTAGAATAAATATGCTTAGAAGGAGCTATGTGGTAACATGACTGTGGGCAACACACACTGGTCATAGCCCTCAGAGAGAAAGCAAAGCACAGGCGCTGGCTTTTTAGGCAGTCTGGTTTGCTGGGGGATATCACAGCCTCCAGCAGGGAGCTGTGCAGCTTTAAAACCCCCCAGTCAGACGGTAGTGAGATACAGGTCTCCGCCCAAGAGAGGTGGCTGGGAACCAGTGGGTGCCCACGAGGCAGCACCGAGAGGAAATACAGGTGCAGTTACCCTGAAACTGATCGATAACTACTATCGTTATTTATAAAACAAAAGCATTTTAAAAGCAAGGCAATGAATAGTTAAAGATGTCAAGTCTTGTAATGTCCAGGAAATAAGCATACATTTTAATCACATATAAAGAAATATGTATTTCTTAATAGTCCAGTAACCTTAACTCCAACCTAAGGACTTTAATGTACTTTCTTGATCTGGATTTCAATATCAGAATGTTTTCTAAATGAGTTCACATTGACTAGAAGAGAAATACATTTTTCAAATTACTACATTTTTTGAATAGCAATTTATTGAATATTATATATGCAGGTCAGGAGGAAAAGTAAGATTATTGATTTATGCTCAAATTTGGTAGGTAATTCTGAAATACAGGGTAAAGAGCTGGCTATAGTGATTGATACACAATGGGACATCCCAGCTTTACCCAGACTAGGAGATCCCATAGCAGGAAATGAGGATCCATGCAAACCTGCCAAAACAAGAGAGAAAAATAAGGTAAGAAATGTGAGGCCAGCCCAGGCTGACCACAAATGCCATATGTGACATGGATAGCCAGAGTTGTCCTTAGGTGTTTTGATTTCTGCTGGTATTATGTGAACAGGAAGGCTTGCTGTGTTAGTGCAACATCCTCCTCCATTTATCTAAGACTCCTATTTGAATCCTGCTGTACTTCTCTTCTTTCATTGCATAAATCATATGCTCTGCATAGTCTAAATGTAGCTAGAAAAACGGCATACATTAATTGGAGAAATTAAAAAGCCCCCTCCCCAGCTCCAACCTGCTGAATTCAGGACTAGATCCCATACTACTGATGTTAGAAATTCTACAGAATCTATACGAAATCAGTGAGAGTTAGGTACCTAGGCAGTTTTGAAAACCCCCCATGGCACCTATTGGCATTTTTAGGTGCCTAAATACCTTTAAAAATCTGGGTCTAAGAGATTCTCAAGATCAATGAGAGTCTGGGGCAGAACAGGGAATGAAACTCAGACTAGCCACCTAACTACTGAAGCATCCTCCCTCCACCAGTGCGGGAGTGTTCCCTCCAGTGTGTTTTGCCTGTACATTTTCAACCTTTAAGTAATATTATGAGCTGGGTGAAATGTTGTCATTTCAGGAGGTCAGTTTAGATGATCTGGTGGCCCCTTCTGGCCTTAACCTATATGATTTGTTGAGATTGAGGTGTGAGCTCATCTTTCTGTTAACCTAACTGTAGGGATAAGCCAACACATAGGACAAAAGAAGTGTGTGAACCTGCCCAGGAGTTTTTGCTGCGTATTGGGGTGTGTGTGTGTGTGTGTGTGTGTGTAATTCCTGTATATGCATTGTGTGTTTATCGCCTAGCTCCTTTGGCTTCCATTATCATTTTTAACTCTTTGTTTTTACTGGAATCAATATTGACTATATTATTGCCCTCTGTTCTTTATATAATCTTCCATTTTCTTTCCCCTCAGTAGTGTGTGGCTTTTGAGGTCATTTGAGCATAGGAATTTCATATCGCTTGACAATTCTCAAGCCTTTTTTTTTTCCCCCATGGTTCATATTTTATGTTCCCTTTATAGCTTAAAACTATGTTTACTTGTAACCCAGTGATATATTATGATAAAACATCAAACACTCACCAGAGGTTATAGAATTTATCATATCCAGACGCTCACTAAACAGTGAAAGATAAACCTGTTTTTTATTGCCTCCAGGAGCAGGCCCCGTGTCTCTTTCTTTACTACTTATTCTTGTCGACACCAGGGTAATTAAATCCCCACCACCAAGACTCTAGCTCCTTTGCTTACCACTGTGAGTTTAGTCACTTAGAATTTATAAAAAAATGTTTTTTGTAAACCATAAGCCATTAAACTCCCTCCAAAAGCTGCCCTAACATCTGGCGGGGGGAAAAATCACAGGCATTTTTATTTAAAAAGGCAATTATTTTGGTTTTATAGTCTCTCGTTTTTTCTACATTATAGAATATCCTGCAAATCCTAAGATTTCAAGTAAAGAAAGTTAAGATTCTCCCCAGTTCTACAGTGGGAGGCATGGGGGTGAACCCTCTTAGAGGGTCTCAACAGGGCTTCGCCTAGGCACAAGGGTCGGCCTCTGCATATCTCCTTGCAGGATCAGGGCCTGGATTTCTTTCTGCTGTGAAGATATGCCTGCCAAATGTAAACCAAGGGCCAACTGGCTCCAGCCATACTAGTGCAGCAGCACTGTCATTAGGTGAAGTGGAACTATTTACATGCAGACTTTATTAAGCAAAGGCAAGTTCTCCTTTTAAGAAACAAGGAAATCAAATACAAAAAAAAATAAAATTAATGTCAGAAAAAGTGTTTGCATTCTGCCCACAGCTACTGCTGTGCACCCCATTAACCTTCAACGGGGACTTGGGTTGGATTGTACGATAGTAAATAAGGGCAGAATGTAGCCTGCCGAATCTTTGTTACTGGTGATGATGAATGCGAAGGAAAAAAAGCCGGCTTGACTATTAAGCCTCAGTCCTGCAATGAGCTGCATGTGATGCCTACTGATATTAAATAGGCTCTGTGTAGACACAGGTCCACCCACATATTGCTCATGGCAGAATAAGGGTCTTAGAATCTAGGAGGAATTTGCTGTCACTTTCCAAGTGAAAAGGATGGCTTCTCAAACTGAGACAAGCCATGTGTCAGTGACACACAATAAAACCGGAACTTTGTGATGCCACTTCGCAGAGGAGAAGCACACTTTAAATGTTGTAGTTGTCTTTTTTCACACTATATATAAAATCTGCGAGGGCGTGGCACTGTCTATATTTTCCCTCCTCAGCTGTCTGCTGATTATTTCCTTTGTGCATAACAATTACCTGCCTGCAGACCCCCTTAGAACTGGGTGAGTCACTTCGGGGGGCCCACTCCATCTGCTAGATAGAAACATTACAGCTGTGCATTGTTTAGGGCTCGGTATAGTTTCATCTTTTCTATAGATGAAGTCCGATCCTCCTACATCTGTGTGCTGTACCTCTGTGTAGCTGGGTATCTCCACCTTTCACATCTTCCATCATGCCTCATCCACAGTAACTTGTCATTCATCTCTGCAGCCCTGTTGAACAGTTTAAGAGCCTCCACTTATGGCTGTCAGTAACTCTCAATGTAGTACTTCATTCTTTTATATTTAGATACCTGAACCTTATCTTTAGTTTATGGAGGTGATGGTATGATGGGACTGCTCGCAATGGCAGGTAGCCACTCTCAGGCTGCTAGCAGCAAATATCTCCAATGGCTGGTGATGGGACACTAGATGAGGAGAGCTCGGAGTTACTACAGAAAATTCTTTCCCAGGTGTCTGGCTGATGGGTCTTGCTCAGATGCTCAGGATCCAACTGATCACCATTTAGGGTTGGGAAGGAATTTTTCTCCAGGTCAGATTGGCAGGGAACCTTGGGGAGGTTCGCCTTCCTCTGCAGCATGGGGCATGTGATACTTTCCGGTTTAAACTAGCGTAAATGGAGGATTCTCTAACTTGAATCATGATTTGAGGACTTCAGTAACTCAGCCAGTGGTTATGGGTCTATTAAAGGGGTGGGTGGGCGAGGTTCTGTGGCCTGCAGTATGCAGGAGGTCATACTAGATAATCAGGACAGTCTCTTCTGACCCTTAAGTCTCTGAGAAGTTTCTGTCTCATTTGCATTTCTTTCTATGTGTACCAACAAACCGAGTGCTCTCTTCATTTTGAATTAACATGGTTATCCTTTTCCTGATGTACTTTACCTTTCCAGCCAATAACTGGCAAAGCAGATTGGCTGCAAGGAGTAGCAGAGACTCTACAACTGCTACATTCACTGGCTCTCTCTATTGCTAGCCTTTTAACTCTTATTATTTCTAGTCTACCTGAAACATTTGCCTTAATCTACCCCCCTCCCGATCACCTTGACTGTCATCACATCTACGGCATACAGCACTGCTCTTTTTTCACTGAGCCTCAAGCTGCTCTAGAATGCTTTTGTTTCTGATAAGAGCCAAGTGGCTGAGTGGACAAGAAACGGTCTATGCAACAGGATCATTACATCTATCAAAAGAGGGACACAAATGAGGTGTCAGCTGGGCAAGAACAAGTGTACTAAACATGGCCACAAAGAAGTGTATGGCTCCAGTCCCTGAAAGAAACTGCTCCTAAAAATGCTCAGAGATGGTCACTGATTCTGATTAAAGCCATTCTCTGTTGACCTTGCTTATATGATAAGGCCATGTTTCAGCAAGGTACTTAAGCATGTGCGTGATGTTAAGCACGTGAGTAGGCTTACTGAAATCAATGGGATTATTCACATAATTAAAATTAGGCACGTCTTACGACATTACTGACTCTGGGCTTAGTAAGGAGGCGGCTGCTATTTTTGCAGGACTGCACATGCTTTGCTGTAGGAAATGGCACCTATTTGGTGAGGACACAAGGCAATACCTGTCAAATTAGTTTGATAAACTTTTTGAGGCCAGACTGCTGAAGTTTAAGGATGGGATTCTCAAAAGAACCCAAATGATTTAAGAACACCAGTCCCATTGGCTTTCAATAATGCTTGTGCATCCAAGTCACTTAGGTGCTTATGAAAATGTCACCCTAACCCATTAAATAAATAGGATTCAGACTCTAGTGGGGGTACTGAGAGCTTTTGGGTGGTGTCTTGATTGTTTAGAAGGGTGGATACTGGCTGTTGGATTGAAAGAAGAGAGTGAACTTTATTTTTATTGGTTGTAGGAGCTGATGAAGAGACAATTTGTCTTTCCACGCATACCCTTGCTTCTCTGTAAACTCCAATGTAAAGAGAGCCAAAGTTCATCTGATGGACGCTATTTGTGCTTTGGAAATAATGTCTTTATATTTATCTGTGTTATTTCTGAACAATACAGTTTCCAGAGTATGAGTCCATGAGCTTACTATACTGATTGGAGGGTGGCATATGAAAACCAGTTTGCAGGATTGGGTCCCATGTTTAAAAAAGATCAAGGTATTGCAAGGAAGAAAAAGAAATTCTACCCACTCGCTTCCACATCATCAACATTTCAAAGAGGAGCAGCGACAATGAATAAATTTATAATAATATGTGAAACAATAATATGCACCAGTAATTGTCAAAGTATAATAGGGTAATATTTTCAATGACTCATCCCTGAATTTGATTTGCATGCACATATGAAAGAATCCAGCTTAATAAGAGCCAAAGGAATTGCTCCTGTGCTTCTCCAAAATGATAGTTTCCTACAATTTTAACCATTTAGTCTGGGATTTTCAAAGGTGTCTAAGGGAGATAGAGCCCAGCTGGCACTGAATTTCAATGGGAATCGGGCACCTCGCTTCTTTTGGTTCTTCTGAGAATCCCAAACTTATTTGTCCAAATTTCCTTCCTCCCCCCGCCCCCCAAATCAGGAAAAAGGAGAGGCTCCTTGAGGAACTGGCTAGCCAGCTAGCTGGATGCTATGCTATCACACGCTGGTGCTTTATTAGCGTGGCGCTTTATTTAAAACCAGAACAAAGAGTAGGCTCTTAACTTTTACTGTAGCAAGGCTTCCTGGAGCATTGAGGGCCAGATTTTTAAAGGGATTTAAGCACCTAAAGATGCAGCTAGGGCCTAGTGAGATTTTCACAAGTTCTTAAACAGTTTAGGAATGGGAATAACAACTCCTATTATTAATAATACTTAGCTCTTATAAGTCTTGATCCTGTGCCATTGCAATCAATGGGAGTTTTGTCATTGACTGCAGCAGGAGCAGGAGCACTTTTCGGTGATAAGTCTCAAAGCAATTTAGAAAGTGGTGGCGTTAAGCTCATTTCACAGATGGGGAAACTGAGGCACAGACACTTACCCAAGATGACAGAGCAAGTCCATGGCAGAGTCAGGTTCCCTGATTCGCAGGCCATAAGAACAGCATCACTTTTCAGTGGCAGCGTTAGGCACCTGCCACATGCAATCACTGGGGCAGCAAGGGAGCCCCCTGACATGGTGAGTAGTGGAGCCAGAATGTGCCCTACTTGGGAGGAGGACACCATTTTGCTCACCATTTTCCTCCCCACAGATAGGGACCCTAGAATTGAGCTGCAGGGGGCCCCCACAGGACAAAGGCCACCACTGACACTCCCTCGAAAAGAGGGAACAGGAAACGTATATGTGGAGTACTATAAGATAAAAATAGGATCCTCAACATGGCATAAAAATCTCCTCAGTGGTCCTTGAAGCTCCAGCTAGCTTCCCTGGTCTACCATTTTATTTCACACCCATTTATTACCTTTCTGGACAGGAGGGCCAGATGTAGCTACCTTTGGACCTAGTCCTGAATCAACCAGAGGTTTTTTCAGTGCTTTCTTCCTGCATGGGACAGCCTAAGGGCTTCACGCTATTTAAAACAATGCAGTGGCACCGCTGTAGCACTTCAGTGAAGACACTCTATGCTGACAGGAGGAGTTCTCCCATCGCTGTCAGTACTCCATCTCCCCGAGAAGAGGTTCTCCCTTCGTCCTAGTTGTGTCTATGTAACACCGACAGATCCTGGTCGTCGGCGGGCGGGCTCGAACCTGGGACCTCTGGAGCTTAGTGCATGAGCTAAAAGCCAACTGGCTATTAAGCAAACTTGTTCATCTCTCACTTTCTAAGTGGTCTCGATGCCACTAGAAGGGACAGACCACCATGCCCAGGAGGTGTGTTGGTTACATACTTCCCCTAGCTGAGGAAGCATGTCCCGGGCTTTAGAGACTTCCCTGTTGAAATCCTGGCCAAACCCCCACTTTTAACACCAACAGACGCCGGTCGTCAGTGGGGGGGATCGAATCTGGGACCTCTGGAACTAAATGAGCCTCTACGGCATGAGCTCAACTTGCTGCAGGGCAGACTCCTTGTTTGTCTGTCTGTTGCCCTTCCCTCTCCTCCTATAGGACAGAACACCACACCCAGGAGGTGTGTGGGTTACATCTACACCAGGGGTTAGGTCGGTTTAAGTGCATCTCTTAGGAGTGTGGATTTTTCACACCCCTGAGCAACATAGTTATGCTGACCTAACTTCGTAGTGTAGACCAGGCCTGAGAGTAAAAGTTTCTGATAGAACCTTATCCTCCTCACTGAAAATCTCCCTCATGTCAGTGGGAGCACTTCTGGTTCCTAAACTCATATTGCCTGGATGCTGGCACAACATCTCCAGATCACTCAGGGCTTGTCTACACGGAGTCATCCAGGAAAGTTTATCCAACTCAACTAAAGGTGTGAATTTGAAGTGGATTAGTTAAACAAGTGGCTCACAAACTTTCCAGACTACTGTATCCCTTTAAGGAGTCTGATTCGTCTTGCATGCTCCAAGCTTCACCTCACTTAAAAACTACCATATATACTCGTTCATAAGCCGAATATTTTTGGTAAAAAAGTGATGCATCAAAGAGCGGGGGTCAGCTTATAAACGGGTCTACACCAAAATTTGATGATTTTAAACTATGGAATCATTGAATATCTAATACATTGTTTTGTTTACCTGGAGCGTCTGCAGACATGGAGCCCCTCAGCTCCCTGTAGCCGTGGTTCGCCGTTCCCAGCCAATGGGAGCTGTGGGAAGTGGCGTGCCACTTCCCGCAGCTCCCATTGGCTGGGAACAATGAACCGCGGCCACAAGGAGCTGAGGGGCTCCAGGCCTGCAGACGCTTCAGGTAAACAAAACGTCCTGACAGGCCGGGAGCCAAAGTTTGCCGACCCATTTATTGATGTCAATACTGCAGCCTTTTAAAGTTGCAAAGGCTTTGTTTAGTGGACTAGATTGGCTTGAAATGGACCTCATAAGTCTCGAGCCAATATGAAAATATAACGTGCAGAATCGATAGAATCTCTTATAAAATTGAAATAGCCTGTTATCCCCACAGACATGCCAATCTACAGGGCTGCTTTGAAATAAACAAAGAACAATAATAATTTGACAGTGATAAAGCAGGTGACATTCCTATATAGAGTCCTACAAAATCTATAGCTACAATAATAATAATCTAGTTTCATACTAGTATTTAAAATGAACGGTGAAATCAAAAGAAAAAGGTCTGCTTATCATGCAGCATTCAAACTTATAGTTGTTGAATATGCAGAAGCAAACAATAATTGCGCCGCTGCTCGTGAATTCGGTATCAATGAGAAGCAAGTAAGAGAATGGTGAAAAAATAAAACAATACTAAAAGACATGCCAAGAAGCAAGAAAAAATGTCCAAGGAGGTGCGCTTCAATTTCCTGAGCTGGAGAAAGATCTCAATAATTGGGTTGTTGAATGTCGATTAGAAGGGTACATTATCACTAGAACTGGAATTCGTCTGTGTGCTCTGCAAATGTCGAAAGATGACAAATACAAGTCAGTAAAGCCGTTGATGTTTGTCGCATCAGTGGGTTGGTGTACTCGCTTCATGAACCGTCATGGTCTCTGTCTTTGTCAGCGAACAAAGATAGCGCAAAAGTTGCCTAGAGATCTGGAAGAAAAAATTGAATCTTTCCAAAGGTTTATTATAAAATATCAAAAGGAATATGCATTTGAACTGTCACAAATAGGAAATATGGATGAAACACCAATGACATTCGATCTTGCAAACAACAGAACGGTAACTGGTGAAAAAACAGTTTTAATTAAAACTACTGGCCATGAAAAAATCCATTTTATGGTGGCTTTATCATGTTTGGCAAATGGATCAAAGCTCCCTCCTGTTGTTATTTTTAAAAGAAAAACCTTGCCTAAAAACATGACATCTCCTGCTGGTGTCATCGAACGTGCACACGAAAAGGGATGGATGGATGAAAGTGGGACTATTGAATGGCTGGAAAAAGTGTGGAATAAGAGACCAGGAGCACTTTTCAAGAAACCTGCTATGCTCGTTTGGGACATGTTCAGGGCACACAAGACGGATGAGGTGAAAAATGTGGCCAAAAATATGAAAACTACTTTGGCTGTAATACCTGGAGGCTTAACTTCAGTTCTACAACCGCTTGATGTCTGCCTGAACAAACCCTTTAAAGACAGGCTACGCAAAATGTGGTCTGAATGGATGTGCTCAGGCATGGCGAAGTTGACAAAAGGCGGGAATCTTATGAAGCCCGAAATCAATCTGGTCGCCCAGTGGATCAAGGACGCGTGGGTGTCCATTCCCTCAGAAATGGTAGAAAAGTCATTTAGGAAATGCTGTATCAGCAATGCACTCGACGGGTCAGAAGATGATGCCATATTTGATGATGACACAACAGAGGCTGATGATGAGAAGGAATCTGACTTTGAAGACGACACTCCCAACATCTACGATGACAATGCAGGTGCAGGTGTGACTGAAGCCAAGTTTAATGAACAATTTGGTGAATCAGAGACTGATTCAGACTTTGAAGGATTTTAAGACTTTTTAAAGTCTCGTATTGTTCTAAGTTACTTGTTTTAAATATCCATTTACTGATTTTAAATATTGACTGTAATTTTGAAGGTGAATACATATTTGTTCAGTTATTATAACAACAACAGGTTTTTCATTAGATTACATTAAAATAATTCTAGCAAAACTTTTGAGTGTTTCTTGTGATGCCAGCTTTTAAAATATAGCAGGGGTCGGCAAACTTTGGCTCTCAGTCCGCAGCTCCGGAATGGCAAACCGCGGACACTGGGAGCTGAGGGGCTCCGTGCCTGCAGACGCTCCAAGTAAACAAAATGTCCCGACCCGCCAGCGGCTTACCCTGACGGGCCGGGAGCCAAGTTTTCCAACCCCTGAAATATAGGGTCGGCTTACGAAAGGGTCATACAGTTTTTGCTATTTTTACCTAACCATCTTGGGGGGTTGGCTTATAAACGAACGGGCTAATGAACAAGTATATAAAATAAATCAATTGGGATATAAATATTGTACTTCCATTTCAGTGTATAGTATACAGAGCAGTATTAACAAGTCATTGTATGAAATTTTTGTTTGTACTAACTTTGCTTGTGTTTTTTATATAGCCTGTTGTAAAACTATCAAATACCTAGATTAGCTGATATACCCATGGAAGACTTCTGCATCTCCCAGGGGTACACGTTGAGAGCCAGTGAGTTAAACCGCATGAAACCTCTATGTGAACAATCTCATTCAAAATTAAAGGGGTATTAATTTGGTTTAGTTTAATTCCAAAGTGAATTCAATTGAATTTAATTAAGGCCACTTTATTCTGAATACCCGCCTCCACACAGGGATTTAATGTGGTTTAACTCATCCACTTTAAATTCACATGTTTAGTTAATTTGGATTAATTTTCCTGGATATCCCCCATGTAGAGAAGCCCTGAGGTTCTGATCCAGCACTTAAACACAACCTTTAAACTTGTGCTTAAGTGTTTTGCTATGGCCATTTGTGGCTAAATAGGATGTCAATCTCCAAGGTTATCAGGTTGGTTCCTTTTGTCAGCACGTTGTGGAAGCAGAGAAAGAACTGACAGGAAGGGAATGCAATGCATGACAGTCTGTTAGCAAGAGTCAGGCTAACTGTAACCCTAATAACGCGAGATTTGTAGAAGCAAGGACTGTGTGAGGCGAGTGGGAAAGAACTGNGGTTGTTGAATGTCGACAAAATGGGTACATTGTTACTAGAACTGGAATTCGTCTGCGTGCTCTGCAAATGTCGAAAGACGACAAATACAAGTCAGTAAAGCCGTCGATGTTTGTCGCATCAGCGGGTTGGTGTACTCGCTTCATGAACCGTCATGGTCTCAGTCTTTGTCAGCGAACAAAGATAGCGCAAAAGCTGCCGAGAGATCTGGAAGAAAAAATCGAATCTTTCCAAAGGTTTATTATAAAATATCGAAAGGAATATGCATTTGAACTGTCACAAATAGGAAATATGGACGAAACACCAATGACATTCGATCTCCCGAGCAACAGAACGGTAACCGGTGTTGGTGAAAAAACAGTTTTAATTAAAACCACTGGCCATGAAAAAATCCATTTTACGGTGGTTTTATCGTGTTTGGCAAATGGATCAAAGCTCCCTCCTGTTGTTATTTTTAAAAGAAAAACCTTGCCTAAAAACATGAAATTTCCTGCTGGTGTCATCGTACGTGCACACGAAAAGGGATGGATGGATGAAAGTGGGACTATTGAATGGCTGGAAAAAGTGTGGAATAAGAGACCAGGAGCACTTTTCAAGAAACCTGCTATGCTCGTTTGGGACATGTTCAGGGCACACAAGACGGATGAGGTGAAAAATGTGGCCAAAAATATGAAAACTACTTTGGCTGTAATACCTGGAGGCTTAACTTCAGTTCTACAACCGCTTGATGTCTGCCTGAACAAACCCTTTAAAGACAGGCTACGCAAAATGTGGTCTGAATGGATGTGCTCAGGCATGGCGAAGTTGACAAAAGGCGGGAATCTTATGAAGCCCGAAATCAATCTGGTCGCCCAGTGGATCAAGGACGCGTGGGTGTCCATTCCCTCAGAAATGGTAGAAAAGTCATTTAGGAAATGCTGTATCAGCAATGCACTCGACGGGTCAGAAGATGATGCCATATTTGATGATGACACAACAGAGGCTGATGATGAGAAGGAATCTGACTTTGAAGACGACATTCCCAACATCTACGATGACAATGCAGGTGCAGCTGTGACTGAAGCCAAGTTTAATGAACTGTTTGGTGAATCAGAGACTGATTCAGACTTTGAAGGATTTTAAGACTTTTTAAAGTCTCGTATTGTTCTAAGTTACTTGTTTTAAATATCCATTTACTGATTTTAAATATTGACTGTAATTTTGAAGGTGAATACATATTTGTTCAGTTATTATAACAACAGGTTTTTCATTAGATTACATTAAAATAATTCTAGCAAAACTTTTGAGTGTTTCTTGTGATGCCAGATTTTAAAATATAGCAGGGGTCGGCAAACTTTGGCTCCCAGTCCGCAGCTCCCATTGGCTGGGAATGGCAAACCGCGGACACTGGGAGCTGAGGGGCTCCGTGCCTGCAGACGCTCCAAGTAAACAAAATGTCCCGACCCGCCAGCGGCTTACCCTGACGGGCCGGGAGCCAAGTTTTCCAACCCCTGAAATATAGGGTCGGCTTACGAAAGGGTCATACAGTTTTTGCTATTTTTACCTAACCATCTTGGGGGGTTGGCTTATAAACGAACGGGCTAATGAACAAGTATATAAAATAAATCAATTGGGATATAAATATTGTACTTCCAGAGCAGTATTAACAAGTCATTGTATGAAATTTTTGTTTGTACTAACTTTGCTTGTGTTTTTTATATAGCCTGTTGTAAAACTATCAAATACCTAGATTAGCTGATATACCCATGGAAGACTTCTGCATCTCCCAGGGGTACACGTTGAGAGCCAGTGAGTTAAACCGCATGAAACCTCTATGCGAACAATCTCATTCAAAATTAAAGGGGTATTAATTTGGTTTAGTTTAATTCCAAAGTGAATTCAATTGAATTTAATTAAGGCCACTTTATTCTGAATACCCGCCTCCACACAGGGATTTAATGTGGTTTAACTCATCCACTTTAAATTCACATGTTTAGTTAATTTGGATTAATTTTCCTGGATATCCCCCATGTAGAGAAGCCCTGAGGTTCTGATCCAGCACTTAAACACAACCTTTAAACTTGTGCTTAAGTGTTTTGCTATGGCCATTTGTGGCTAAATAGGATGTCAATCTCCAAGGTTATCAGGTTGGTACCTTTTGTCAGCACGTTGTGGAAGCAGAGAAAGAACTGACAGGAAGGGAATGCAATGCATGACAGTCTGTTAGCAAGAGTCAGGCTAACTGTAACCCTAATAACGCGAGATTTGTAGAAGCAAGGACTGTGTGAGGCGAGTGGGAAAGAACTGTGTGAGAAGTTGTTGCAACCTTGTAGATAACGTTTGGAATGTGGACTAGAGTCTAAATAAGTGAGAAAAATAAGTTAGCAGGATGATCTATGTATAAACAAAATGCAGTTGTTGCTTATTATTATCTGTAACAAAAGGTATAAATGCTTGCTGTAATTGTTTACCTGTTGAGAGACCTGTTCAGCTCTCTCCCTCCATGCAATTGCTAGAGATAATAAAGTATCTGATTTGTTGCACCCAACCAAAAGAGTGAGAACTCTGTTATTCTCCGACAACGTGGACAGCTCTTCTACTACAGAAAATACAAACACTTCATGCAGCCCAGTTTTTCTGTAAACTAAGGCTGGACTATGCAATCAGAAGCTTTCCTCCTTTGTTTGCTGTCTTCATTCGTTCAAGTACTGGGCAAAAATAAATGGAGAAGAGAAGTGACATGGAAGTTAGAAAGGCAGAAAAGACAGAAATGCTCTTGGTTATTAGTTTTTATTCCATATTGTACCATGCAACATTTTTCTTCTCTGTCAAACTAATTAGCAAGAAACTCCATCCATAAAAAGTGTCTGAGCTTTTTGCTAGGTCACTGAGTACATGTTCTTTCTGGTAGCAAATGCTGTCTGTGATTATTGTGTTCATTAATTTTAATAATGGAAATAATACCCTTGTGTTGGTATATATTAGCACGTCAATTTCTGTTCCCAATAGAACTTCCTCCATGTCCTTTGTCAGTGCTGGGTGGCCACAGCAGCTAATGCAATGTCAAATCAACCTTAAAAATGCAATTTTATTTTAACTGAACAATAATTTAGTGTCCGTTGTGGTATGCAAGCTGAACTAGAGTAGTAATGGTGCACTGTTATGTTTTTGATGTGATTTTTAGGGCACATAAAACATTTAAAAAAAAATCAGAAAAATTGTTAGGCTCTGAAAGCAAGATATTGAATATGTAGCCTTGTAACTTTGGTTTATGTCTACATACCTGGCTTCTGTTCCATAAGCTTAAAATGCATTATTATATTGTTGTCTTATATGTGCCACACATGTTTTGGTAGCACCTAACATTGTAGATTCTTCCAAGAGATTGCTTCAGTATTAGGGATTAAACTCAGTGATTTATTTATTTGTTTGTTTAGTGCCTATCACCCTGTAATGAAAACAAAGCTGGTTCCGAGAGAACTGACCATTCTGCCAGTAGAAGGGTAAAACATAGGGGATCCAAAACAGTCTTGTAAAATCAGCTGACCCAAGTACAACAGCCAAACCAGATGAACTAAGCCTTGTTGATGATATCTGCTCCAAGGAGAGGGTTGCTGCAGCAACGGGGCTTTCCTGGAAGCAAACTGAGCAACTACTGTACAAGCTACAATACTACTGGGCTGACTCCGCTCCCATGAAGCACCACTGCAAGAGGAATCTAGCTGCATAGGCCCTTGAACTTGTGTGTCCTGAGGGATGAAAGCACCTGTGGGCAGAGAGGAGGGAAGAGGAACTGGAGAAGAATTGGGCAGTGCAGAGCAGGTGTAGCAAGGACAGGAGGAGCTGGGAAAGGATTAAAGGTGCTCCATTACCTGATGTTATTCCCATGGGGTTCTAGCTACCACAGGACTTGTCTATTTTTCCACACTCGCCTGCTAGGGTGTGATCCGGTGCCATCTACTGACCCACCTACTGCACCAGCAGAGAAATCTTGCTATAAACAGTCCCACTCCGCCTAAATCCTACAGCATGCTCTCTGCTCAAGAGTGAGAGGTAACTCAGTTTGTGACCATGCTAGGACTGGGATGCAAATCATATCACAATCAGTAGCAGATGTGGTTTAAGAGCCTTCTTGCTATTGCAGTCCTTTAGACAGCTCTGGGACCAGGTTCATTTTGCTCTCCAGCCATTAGAGACTCACTCTGAACTGCAAACTAGGGCTTCCTCAGCTCTGATATGGATCTGCTTAGGAGATGCTCTTCCATCCTCTTTTTGTGTATTTGTCTTTAATTATTTAAACCTGGGATTGACTTAATCATACAGCTAGTAAGACTCCTGCTGCTGGTTCTGATGATCAGAATCTAGATCTGCAGCTGAAATCATTTTTTGCTTAACAAAGCTCATTAAGTAAATTAGAAATTATTGTGCCATATTAATCTTATTAGTTTGAATAATTTCTCCAATAATTATATTAAGTGTCAAAGTCAAAATTCTACATCCAGTAAATTAAAATGGTTTTGCATATTCTACATGCCCTGAGAATCATCTGCGTTCATTTGCCCAGTAGCCTCCTATCTTTAGGGGATAACATTGTCATGGGCTATGGAAAGGCTACTTAGGAAGGATCTTTGACATCACTTTTCAGGATGAGGTCTAGTCATGCTCGGGAGGGAGTAGGAGGAGTGACCTTTGCTTTTCAGTTACGGTCTTTTGAAAGACCTAGGCCCAGATTTTTTAAAGGTATTTAGGTTTTGCTGTGCTCAACATTACGACACCTAACTGATCTAGGAGCCTCTATCATTTTCAAAAGGCATTTAGGAGCCAAACAGCCCATTGAGAGGATTTAAACTCCTAAGTGCCTAAATCCTTTTTGAAAATGAAATATAGGTTTCTAAATCAGTTGGGCATTGCAAAGCTGAGCACAGCAATGCCTAAATACCTTAAACATTGGGATTTATTAAACGTTAGATTTGTCTTTTGAAAATATTGGTTTGCATTTAATTAAGCTAGCAGGGAGCTGAGAACCGTGGCATAAATACTGTTTCATTATTATTGTTATTTAGTATTTGCAGTGGCACCTAACAGCCCCAACCGTGATGGAGACCCATTGTGCTAGTCTGACACTGAGGCCCATGGGTGGTTTGTTAATCTGTATCAACAAATCTTTTCAGGCCTGGCAAACTCATTATACCCATTATACTGTTTTCAAAGTGTTTATCCAAAAATGTGTCTTGTAAGGTATCTAATGAAAGCTGGTAGCACATTGGTCATTAATATCCCTGTGCAGTGTATGCATTACCACTGTATGAGGAATTATGTACACCTATTGACATTATACTTTAAAGTCTGTAACAGGGCAGAGTGGACAAACAGATCTTCTGCCAGACAAAAGCTTGTCTATGCAACTATCCCTGTCTATGTAAATTAAGCACTGTGAGCCAAAGACAAGGGGAGTTACATCTGCAAGTGAAGTAAACAGGAAAAATGAGTTAACATGGGGACGTGAAGGTAGCAGGGCACCAACACACTGCAGAACAAGTGACAGGGGAGAAGAGTCTTACTTGGCGATACGCTTCAAAAGGAGACATTTCAAAGGTTTACTGGACTATAAGAAGGAGGAAAAATAACCCCTTTGTTACCCATTTACTGAAGAAAGCCCTTGTAGTGTATAGTGGAATCATGAAATCTGGATCCTGGTAAGACTGAAAACCAGCCAGCTCTGCAGGAAAGCTTTGGTGAGAGACAGTTTTAGGCAAAAGATTGTACAGTAGCTTGTTAAGGTTTAGTCTCTCAAAAGTGCGTTATACTTCTGTTTTATTTGTAACCTGTTGCTCTCATTATTCTTGCTCACTACATCTTGGATTCTCTGTTCTTTGTCACTAAACTTATTCCCTTTTTATTATAAACAAGGGGGCTGGAACAATTTTTATACTGGGGGGGGGGGGATGCGCTGTGAGCCATTGCGCCAAACTGTAAATCCTGTGTATAATGGAAACCACTTCAAGTCAGGGGGTGCTGCAGCACCCCCTAGTTCCAGCACTATGATTATAAATTCATCTCTCTGCTGTGATATTAAGTAAAACGGGCATCCTCAGTTGAATCCAGCAATCTGGTGTGTACACTGTCTCTTTGGAGACAGTGGCCCGGGTAATTACTGTGAGTGTCCAGTGGCAGGGGCTGGACTCTACAGTGAAACACTTCTGAAGTGTTCGGGAACTGGAGTTGTTATCCGGGGTCATCTGAACCCACAGCTGTGGTAACTCGGCTCTGTTTTCCAGGCGGTGTCAGCAAATAAATCAGTGGGGGACACAACAACTCCGCCTGAGAAATGATTGGTACACACAAGAGAGCTTCCAACCCAAAATCCTTATTTTTATTGAATACAAAGTACACATCTAAAATAGCAATTGGGCTACAGCACCCCAAAGAAACTTAGTTACCCAAAGTCTGAGGTGGGGTTGAATGACAGCAACAGGGTTTCAGGGGCCAGCCTTCCACCTAGCTGCTGTGGAGTTTTTATGGCAGTGACTCCTTGCTCGTAGAAAATCCAAACTTCTCCAAAGCACAATTTCTAACTAAACTCCTGATGTGCTTTGTCCGGAGAAAACTTATAATTCATATTAGCCCCAATAGGCTAACAATTTCCTTAGCAACAGCCAATAATAATTCATTATTCTACTTAGCAGCAAAGCAGCTTCAGCCAAAAAAACCACCACACTTAAAAACACAGACAATCAGAATCAAGGAAAGTTTTCTGTCCCCCCCTCCCCCCCCCCCGCCCCTTCTCATGAATCTGTGCTTTCACTCTATCCATGCCAGTCAGTAAAACTGCAGCTTGCAGCTGTTTGTGTTCTGTCTGAGCCCAGGCCAGATTATTCCTATGTGCCTAGATGCTGGAACTGGGGGTGCTGCCACACCCCCTGGCTTGAAGTAGTAATAATCCAAATACATGGTTTCCAACTTCAGCACCCACACTATAAAAATTGTTCCAGCACCACTGCCTATGTGGTGTTCTTGCTTCCAGCCCATGGGGGTTAAGAGCACCAAATGGCTGCGAGTTGCGTCAAATCCAGTTCTCTCACAACAGGGTACACCAAGTGTTACCTGCAAGGTGGAGTAAAGGCTGGCGGGGCTTCCGAGGAGATTGTTTGGGTGGCTAACAGATGGGTGAGGGGAAGCTGACACCAAGTTTAACCCCAGCAAGTCTCTCGCTCGCTGAGGCAGGGGGTTATCAAGTTGACTCTTAGGCTTGGCGCCCCAAGAAAATGTCACAGCTAGGCACTCTACATACACATCGTAAGACTAAATCCCTGCTCCAAACAGTTTACAATCTATTCACAGAATCTGAATATTGTCCCCATTGTACAGCTGGGGAACTGAGGTACAACAAGATTAAGTATATTGCCCAAGGTCACACAGGGAGGCTGTAGCAGAGCTAAGAACTGAACCCAAATTTCCTGAGGCAGAGTCCGCAGCTTTAACCACAGATCCAGCCTTCCTGTTCTGTAAAGGATTGTTGCCTAGTGGGTAGAGCAATTAAATGGAAATCAGTTTTTTTCCCTGCTTTGCTACTGATTGGTCATATGCCTTTGGCCAAGTGCCTTAATCCACTATTTTCAGACATGGCCTGTGACTTTGGCTGCCTGACCTGAAACACGCTGGGCTTGAATTTTAGAGGTGTTGAACACCCCAAATTCCAGCTGATGTCACTGGGAATTGCAGGATCAGAGCACCTTTGAAAATGAGACGCAAGTTGGCGTCTCAAAAAACTGAGGCATCAAAAATCAGGGTCCAGTTTTAAAAATGTGGCTTATACCGCTTTGTACCTCAATTTCCCTTTACCAAGGGATGTGGTGATACTTAATTCTGCCTCAGCTAATGTGTGTGCAACTCTGAGTGAAACCAGGGGGATTTGCGTGTGCAGATTGGAAGGTTGTACTTGGCCCTTTATACAACTCTGTGAATCTCAGGTGACAGGTGCTAGGTAAGTTCAAAGTGTTGTTGTAATTATAAACAACACATTAATGTCACAATCACCTAGCTAAGGTAGCTCTGACCACTATAATTGATGATTAGAAAGAAACCAATTTACAATGAATTACCCTGTGATGGAAAAAGTAAAGAAAAGAATGCAGGAAGGACACTAACAAGGCTTGGAAATACAGTTTGATTTATATTAAAAATTGTGATGAGGAAACTCCTTCAGATAATAAATATTTAGGGCCTGATGTGGAGAGGGGCAGGGCAGCTGCATGTCTCATTGACTTCAATGGAAGTCATGGGTTCTTAGAAAATCAAGACCTTAATATTAAAAAAAAAAAAAAATAAATCCACTTCATCATCTAGAAATTTGCCCCCAACACCAATTTTATAGGCCCTTGTAAAACACAATCTACTGTGAAATGAGAAGGTGCTAAGGACTAGGCTGTTCTGAGTCTTGTGTGCCTCACTGCATTTACTTGGCATGATAGAAGTGCTGTGGCTGGCTCCTTAACTCACACAGAGCCTGATCATCAGCTCGTTTTCCTAAAGCAGAATCTTAAATATTTCCCTTCCTGTTAGCCCTGTCCCTTTTCAGTTGTGTTGACGTCATCCTTCACATCACAAGAGGAGAACAGCAGCAGATGAATATCCTGCAATTCTGCCTTTCCATTCTCCTCACGGTCTTTTCCTATCTCTTGCCAGGGGGCTGTTTGCTAGTTTCTGGTTTCTTCTAATTTCCTTCTGTTTGACAGTAAAGGGTATAATACGAAGGGCCATCTGTACCTCTCTGCTGAGGATTATTTGGTTTGTGGGAAGCTCAATGGAATTCTGAAGAATCAAATCTGTTATTCATTGTAGGGAATGGGCTTACATTTCTGATTTAAAAATCCAACTAGAAAACAAAATCTGTCCAGTGTGCTCAAATGCTTGCCCACCCCCAGGAAAAATGCATTTCTTTGACCTACTGGTCCTTTTGCCATTTATAAAACAGACCCCAAAATGATGGCTTTGTGATTAAAACGGAAGAGAAAGAGTCCAGCTGAATCACCAATGTGTTCTCCAGCAGGTGTTAATATAATGTCTGTTAAGATGCCTCTGTTGAGAAAGGTTACTTCCATTTATACCTTAGATTAAAATATTTCCTAGCTTTATAGCATGTAATCACCAGCCTACATAAGTTAACCCCTCAGGTTTACAGCTGCTTGGCATATTTGACCTAATGAGGATGGAATGTTCTGATGTTTTCTTTCAAAACTACTTTTTGTTTCCAAATGAATTTGATGATATAAATTATAATCTAAAATAAAAATTGAAATTAGAACAAAACATTTAGATTTTATCAAGATGGGACATTGTGGTTGATCCAAAATTAACTTTTTTTAACAAATTTTGTTTCGCAGGAAATTTCAAAAGTTTTTGGTTTTGTCCCAACAAACTTCAAAATGTCAGAATTTCCCACAGAACAGATATTCCAAATCTTAAACAACTCTGAAAAAGCGTTGGGAATTGTGGTGGGTAAGCAACTGAACATGAACTCCCAGTGTGATACCGTGCCCAAAAGAGCTAGTGCAGTCTTGAGATGCATAAACAGGGGAACCTGGAGTAGGAGTAGAGAGGGTATTTTACCTTCGTATTTGGCACTGGTTACACCACTGCTGGAATACTCTGTCCAGTTCTGGTGCCCATAATTCAAGAAGAATGTTGAAAAAGTGCAGAGGGTTTAGAGAAGAGCCATGAGAATGATTAAAGGATTAGAAAACATGCCTTATAGTGATAGACTCGAGGAGCTCAATGTATTTAGCATAACAAAGAGAAGTTTAAGGAATTTAATAATGGGCTCTTTAATGTAGCAGAGAAAGGTAGAACACAATCCAATGGGTGGAAGCTGCAGCTAGATGATTTCAAACGGGAAATAAGGTGTAAATTTTTAACAATGAGAGTAATTAATCATTGGAACAATTTACCAAGGGTCGTGGGGATTCTTGCAATTTTAAAATCATGATTGGAAGTTTTTCTAAAAGATCTGTACTGGAATTATTTTGGGGAAGTTCTATGGCCTGTGTGATATAGGAGGTTACACTAGATTATCATAATGTCCCTTCTGGCTTGGAATCTACAAATCTATGAAAACAATCAGAGCATGCAGACCATATAGCAGAAGCCCAAAACTTTTATCAGAACCTTATTGTTATGAAGGACAGCCCTAAAAGCTGAGAAATTCAGCTGGATATATGATGTATTTGGGACACGTGGTAGGTGATGGATTCCCTTAAATATCCCTTTCACCATTATTATAAACAAATAAACTTCACTGCCTGCACAGGCCTAAGGCCTCACTCTCAACCAGAGTGGGGAAACTGGGGGAGAGGATAAAGCAGACCAGCTGCAGACATCTCAAGGCAAGCCAATCTGAACCCAGGGCTTGCCAGGGCTGAGCCCCAGTGCCTCTAGGCTTGGCAATTCATAGCCCTGGTACCTCTGGGCTTGCCACATCAGTTATGAAAGTAAAAAATTGCTTGAGCCCCAGCATCTCTTTCATTACAAATTAAGCACTGGGCTCCCTATTTGGAGACAAGGTGGATTGGTTGAGCACTCTGCTTACCAGACCTGTGGAGGGGAGGCACCATAGGAAAATACCTCAGGGAGTTTTGCTTCTGACAGATTCACCGAAAGCTCCAAATTTGAAATGTCCCCCTTGAACCATTCTCAATTTTCAGGCAATTTGGCAAAAGGAGGAAAGCTGCTTTTTTGTAAAGGCCGTGTTGCAAACTGAGATCTGATTAGTTTCACATAGTTCTGGGCTCTCAAACTCTACATATCGTTGTCTGAGTTGGACCGATATGGTGCTTCTCTAGCTTCAAATCCTTGACACAGAGGAGTAACTCTTGAGTTGCTTACTGTGCAGCCTACTTACTCTAGCTCTGAAGGGGGATTTCAAAGGCTTGGGTTCTATTCCCACCTCTGCATGGTCTCCTGGGTCTTCTCCTCTCTCTGCCTCAACTTTCCTATCTGTAAAAGGGGAATGATATTGACCTCCTTTGGAAAGTGCTTTGGTATTTACTGATGAAAAATGCTATGTAAGAGCTAGGTATTACTATTAATATACTCTCCTGGGCCTGTGTAGTGGGAGTTACACACACACTGGGTCACATTCTGTAATCTTGGAAGTGAATAAGCATTTATGACAAAGAATTGAAGTGTTGTGCACATTATGCTCATTATTTCCCCCTTTTCTCATAGACTTTAGACTTTAAGGTCAGAAGGGACCATTATGATTGTCTAGTCTGACCTCCTGCACAACGCAGGCCACAGAATCTCACCCACCCACTCCTATATCAAACCCCTAACCTATGTCTGACCTATTGAAGACCTCAAATCATGGTTTAAAGACTTCAAGGTGCAGAGAATCCTCCAGCAAGTGACCCGTGCCCCACGCTGCAGAGGAAGGTGAAAAACCCCAGGGCCTCTGCCAATCTGCCCTGGAGGAAAATTCCTTCCCGACCCCAAATATGGCGATCAGCTAAACCCTGAGCATGTGGGCAAGACTCTCCAGCCAGACACCCAGGACAGAATTCTCTGTAGTAACTCAGATCCCACCTCATCTAACATCCCATCACAGGCCATTGGGCATATTTACTGCTAATAGTCAAAGATCAATTAATTGCCAAAATTAGGCTATCCCATCATACCATCCCCTCCATAAACTTATCAAGCTCAGTCTTGAAGCCAGATATGTCTTTTGCCCCCACTGCTCCCCTTGGAAGGCTGTTCTAGAACTTCACTCCTCTGATGGTTAGAAACCGTTTAATTTCAAGTCTAAACTTCCTGATGGCCAGTTTATATCCATTTGTTCTTGTGTCCACATTGGTACTGAGCTTAAATAATTCCTCTCCCTCCTTCCCTGATATTTATCCCTCTGATATATGTATAGAGAGCAATCATATCTCCCCTCAGCCTTCTTTTGGTTAGGCTAAACAAGCCAAGCTCTTTGAGTCTCCTTTCATAAGACAGGTTTTCCATTCCTCGGATCATCCTAGTAGCCCTTCTCTGTACCTGTTCCACTTTGAATTCATCCTTCTTAAACATGGGAGACCAGAACTGCACACAGTATTCCAGATGAGGTCTCACCAGTGCCTTGTATCATGGTACTAACACCTCCTTATATCTACTGGAAATACCTCACCTGATGCACCCCAAGACCGCATTAGCTTTTTTCACGGCTATATCACATTGGCGGCTCATAGTCATCCTGTGATCAACCAATACGCCGAGGTCCTTCTCCTCCTCTGTTACTTCCAACTGATGCGTCCCCAGCTTATAACAAAAATTATTGTTATTAATCCTAAATGCATGACCTTGCACTTTTCACTATTAAATTTCATCCTATTACTATTACTCCAGTTTACAAGGTCATCCAGATCTTCCTGTATGATATCCCAGTCCTTCTCTGTATTGGCAATACCTCCCAGCTTTGTGTCATCTGCAAACTTTATTAGCACATTCTCACTTTTTGTGCCAAGGTCAGTAATAAAAAGATTAAATAAGATTGGTCCCAAAACCGATCCCTGAGGAATTCCATCTTTTTTGGTTCTTGCCTAATTTCCTGTCACAGCCTTAAATCTTCTTTTTAAAGTAGTTTCCTTAATTGAGGGGAATCTTTTTGACTAAGCTCATGGTATCATTAGGGTTGCCAACTTTCTATTTGTAGAAAACTGAATGCCCTTTCCCCACCCCTTCCCCGAGGCCATGCCCCTATTCTGCCTCATCTCAGAGGTCCCGCCCCTGCTCACTCCATCCCCCCTCCCTCCGTCGCTCGTTCTCCTCCACCCTCAGTCACTCGTTCATTTTCACTGGGCTGGGGCAGGAGGTTGGGGTGTGGAAGGGGGGTGAGGGCTCTGGCTGGGGGTGCGGGCTCTGGGGTGGGGCCATAAATGAGGGGTTCAGGATGCGGGAGGGTGTTCCGGGCTTGGGCAGGGGTTGGGGTGAGCGAGGGGGTGCAGGGTGTGGGCTCTGGGAGGGAGTTTGGGTGCGGGAGAGGGCTGAGGACTGGGGCAGAGAGTTGGGGTGTGGGAGGGGCTCCGGGCGGCGCTTATCTCAGGCAGCTCCCAGAAGCGGCCGGCATGTCCCTCGGGATCCTAAGTGGAGGGGCAGCCAGGTGGCACCGCCCCCACAGTTCCCATTGGCTGCGGTTCCTGGCCAATGGGAGCTGCGGAGCTGGTGCATGTGGCGGGAGTAGCACGCAGAGCCCCCTTGGCCACCCCTGCGCCTAGGAGCTAGAGGGACATGCCGGCTGCTTCCAGGAGTTGCGCAGAGCCGGGCAGGCAGCCTGCCAGCCCCCACTAACCGGATTTTGAATGGTCAAAAACCGGATGCCTGGCAACCCTAGGTATCATATGTTCTGCAAAAGTTTGTAATGATAATATCTCAAGCGTGTTTTTTTTTAAGTAAGGATCCATAAAGTAGAAGTCTTTTAATGGTCCAGCCTAATGGGACCATGGGGATGTTTAATCAGGAACCAAAATAAAGAGCCAGATAGATTTATAACTGCTCATAATGTGTAAAGTACCAGAAAGGATTTTACTCAGCGCATGTGTGCCAGGAGTCTTCTGATAAATCACAATGCATCACACGTGCTGCATACTGTACTAGTGAGATTATTTTACCTGCAATGTATGCACTGCAGTCAGATTGGGACAGAGCCTCTTGCCACTTCATATAATATTTTCCTTACACTATAAGTGGACTTATTGAATTCACAAAAGAAGAAATATCCCTTATAGTTCCCCACCTTGCCCCCAGATCATCAGTAAACGTGAGGCTCAATTTACATGTTCTATATGAAAGTCTCGTGCAAAATAATAGCATACAGATGCATGGAAGCAATATATTTTATATGCTCATAAAATTGCCTCCATAACAAACAAAATAATTTCAGACAGGTGAAGAGGCATCTGCTTCCCCCTCATTTTTAATGTCTAACTTGCACAATTCTATTACCAATTTAGACCAATGAAATTTTGCTCCTACAGTATTTAGTGCCTTTCATCATATCTCAGATTACATTGTCACAGGGATGTGCTGCCCCTTTAAAATGGCTGGCTTGACCCAGTATGTCCCAGTGCTATACTGGCCCTTTTTGGTATAGGCATTCTGGGAATTGTAGTTCCCAAAGGGGTCAGGTGACTGTGGGAAAAGTGGGTAGGCTATAAAAAGGCTGCTTGTGGTTGAAAATGAAGGGAGTTATGGTGTCTCTTTATGATGAGTGGAGGAAGGAGCCTGGGTCGGGGCTGTAGCTAGAAGCTGGATAAAAGGCCAGGATGAGGTCTAGAGAAACCTGAGGAGGGAACCTGAGCTGGGCTATCTGAAGGAAGCCTAAGGAGATTTCATAAGCCTTTCAGCTTTTAACACTAATCAGTCACTCTGAACTTTTCAAACTCTAAGTAACTGCACCTTGTTCAAGTTACTACAAATAACCACCATTTTGTTGGAAAACTAGATCACAGACTGGGGACATGATTATTGTGGAACTAAGTGTTACTTACAAAATTGCAAGCTTTTTACTGTGGAATCATTTGAAGACTAAATATGCTCACAAGTGCATTGCATATTATGTGTTTTTTGCATTTAATTTTGAAACATCTGTATAGTATTTTTTCAGCTGTCTTTTTGTTGTTGTTCTTTCTTCCCCCTCCCCCCCCCCATTCCCTTATCCCTGGGAGGCGGGAACAGTAGATTGGTTTAGGTTTGAGGGGAAAATTGCAACAATCCTACTATTTACACACTTTCATGGCCTACTGTGATTTGGTGGAGTACTTGCTCCAGCAGGTGGTATTGCCACACGTGGCTGAACATATACTGTACTGCCATGTCATTCTCAGAACTAGCCGGGATGTCCCTTTTCTATCATACGTCTCACACAATGTTCTAGTGCCTTGCAAATAACGAACGCTCGCAACAATCCTGTGAAGTAAATAGAGGATATATGGGGGACACCACTGAAATGCACCCTCCTCCACTTTCCCCCATCTAGTAGCTGACACAGAGGAGATGTTAATAGGGGACAGCAACAGTACAGGCCAGGAAGAGAAGAAGAAAGCCAGGGACAGTTAAAACTGTAAGGGGAATTTAGGTAGAATGTAATTAAACCAAGCTGGAATTTTCACAGAAAAGTAGGGTTAAAATTTCCAAAAAGTGCATTGGGTAAGTTAATGACTATAAAGTGGCCAGAAACCCTTGGTGTTTCATCTCACCTGAGAGCCGCCATCTTCAAGAGTTATACTATTTGTGGGCATTGACCCAGTGTGACTCAGAGGAAAGAGTACCATCTATTCACCCAGCACAACTCCTTGTGCTTTGAGTGCCTCTCATCTGCGCACAGACCCAGGTAGGCCTTGCTCAGCTTGTGACTCTACCAGGAGCTCAGTCTGAGATGGCATGATTGTAAGTGCTTTCAGGAAGGGTACATGGAAAAGCAAGCTCATATCAACAAATAGAGCCTCAAGTATCTGAATACTTACATTATATGCACAGTGGTGGGGACTCTGGTTTGCAAGTACCTGAGGCTTCTTGGAGTGATGGGAGGAATCTGGCCAATCTTTAAATGCAACCATTGTGGAGCAATGTTGGAACAGAAGAGCGCTGCCACCCTATATTGATTTCAGAAAAATAGACCACTCTCTGCTGACCCTTTGCCTTTTTAAACTGACAAGCTGTGAAGAATTATGGAGATCCCTTCTTCTGTGTACATGTCCTGGGGACTGGCCAAAGATTTTTCTTTGACTCAGTTCTCTGTGAAAACACAAAGAAAACTTGTACAAATCAAACATTAGAACAGTGATATTTCCACTGTCTGGTTGCTCTTTAGTTATGAATATGATAAACCTTAAACTACAGCAGCTTCAATATGAAGTAAATTATCTGTGTGTAGCAAATTAAAATTAGACACATTCTCAAGGCTGGGAATTTATCCAGATAGAGAATGAAATTTGCTTCCTATCGAAGTGCAGTTCTACTCTCCTGGGTTTAGAATTGGCTCTCCTCAGTTCTGGAGAGGCATTGATTTGACAACCATGGAAAAGCATTGAATTCTCATTCCATAGTCCAGCTGCAGAGCAGTTTTGCTGAAGCGAGAGCAATTGAGTAGATCCTTGTTCCATTAGTAAAAATATTAGGTGAAATCCTCACCCCACTGAAGTTGATGGGGGTGGGGGTGGGGGATTTTTCCATTGCCTTCGGTGGCATCAGGATTTCACCTATTGACATAAGTCTGTAGCAGTTCGTACAAATGGTGCATTTAAAACACAATTGCGTTGCGGGAAGTCCGAGATGTTCGTTTCTCCATTTCCTTTTAATAGCGAAACCAAGTAAGAATAGGAACAGCTGAAGTGGAGAGCATAAGTGAAATCAACGGGCTTACATTTAAAAAGGAGAGACCCTGCCCCTTTCAATAGGATGTGTGTATGTATCCAAAACTATAGGTTGTTTTTCTGGTTTTCAGAAGTAATCGCTTTATCTATAATCTATGGAACAAGACTCTGGTAGAAGAGGGAGGCAATATGGTCTACTGTCTAGAGCACTGGACTGGGAATTGAGACCTGGATTCTTATCCTTAACCTGCTCTTTGACCTTGTGCTTCTGTTTCCCTTCCTACCCTTTGCCTGTATTGTGCATCTAGACTGTAAGCTTTTTGGAGCAGGAGCTATCATCTCACTGTGTTTGTAAAATGCTTGGCTTCATGAGGTCTGGTCTTGGTCGCGGGATAGGGGTGTCTCCAGATGCTACTAGAATATAAATCACCCTAGCATGCTTCAGCCTTTAGTGTATAGAAAGATACACTGTGAAAACAGTTGAGATATCCATTTTAATGATAATGGAAACTGATGCAGAGAAACCTGCAAACTGGGATTGGTTTTTCTTATTGTATTTCTGTGCGATTTTTGTCCTTCCAGATCATACTCTTCAGGAAATAATGTAGGAACTCTTCAAGGAGTAAAAGGTTTTACCACATACTGTGTGGATCAAATCCCCCTGGGGTTTACTCCCTGTCTCTTTTAAATGCATAGTTTGTGTTTCCAATGGCTTTGACAGAATATTCAGAAGTTGCCAGAACTTCCAGCTTCAACTCTGATTGAGTCCAGAGGGAAGAATTTTGAGCCCATAATGCAGTAGGTAGCGCTTAAGTTACTTTCTGATACTGCACCAATTATTTTACAACCTACCCAGCCACTGGTCTTGAGACTGTCAATAGAAAGTATATCAGAATGAATCTGCTGGCATTTGAGTCTCCCTTTATTTTTTTGCAATGCTGCTTTCCTCTTGGCAATTTGAGAGACGAAGGAGGTGTAGGAGAGGAAGATTAAGTCAAATGAAGCATTCTGTTCTGAAAGAAAGAACGGGAGTTTTGTATTTCTTGTGCCCCAGGATCAGCCCCACACTGTTAAATTTATTGTGGCCTGGATTGTGTCTTTAGGCGCAATCCTACCAACAGATGTTGTGAAAGCTCCCTTCCCTTAGTGGAAGCCCTGGCAAGCATTGTATCTCAGCCATCTTTGAAGAACAATGCTGTCTTGGCTCTCCCCTTGCTCCAGGGGCATGATTTGCTGCTGGCTTATACCTTTGAAGGCCAGAACCAACTCTCCACCTATTCCTTGCTCTCCATGTCCCTGGCTGGCTCTGGTGGGGAGTAAGTGAGCTTAGTCCTGTGCACTTGGACTGGAGGAGGTCCTGGCAGCATCCGCAGGGCTATAAGGGGGTCCTTATGTACATGTGTTGTCCAGGTCATAATCTATCCTGCTAACACACAAAAGATTTCCAAAGCCATGACTGCCTCCCTTCGTGGTCTGCTTTTACAAATGAGAAAACTTACTTGGGTCCTGATTCAGCAAGGCACTTAAGCACATGCTTCAGTTGCTCGCGGAATAGGCAGGGACGTATGCACTCAAGTCCCATTGATTCTTTTGCTGAACTGGGGCCTTGGACTTGCTGTCCCATCTCTTGTGTTTGCTGATTAAACCTTCTCCTTGAATATAACTTTCCCACTATTTTGTTTGGACTAAAATAAATGACACGGTATGCAGGCATATTTATGTTCTTATCCCATCCGCTGGTGGGGAAGTCAGCATTAATCTTATCCAGTATGTCTGCATGGATTGGTTACACAAAAACCCAAACCAGTACAGCATGATGGGAAAGTGGAGGGGAGTGTAAAATATTCCTGACATGAATAGAAACAAATGTAAAAAGTTACCCCCATCTCATTTCCCAGAATCCTCCATACAACCCATCTGCTCTCTGGGAACTTGGAGTTGAATTCAACTTCAGACACCATCTTCTTGGCCTCAGGCTTACAGCTTAAGGGGCAGAGAGGTAAGTCTATTACCAAAAAAAAGAGAGGCCAGTGTTACCACCTTGCACCGCCCGCAAGTGCAGGTTTTAATCCTGCAAAAAGAAACTTCACCCTGAGTTTCCCTGTAACCACTTTGATTGTGAACATTGCTTGCATTAGTGTAAAGCACCAATAAAAATACTAGCCAAATAGCCAGCCAAGAGACAGAAGGTGGGCAGCTCCTCCTGAATTGTTTATTTAAACTAAACAAGGGGCATGAAACTGAAAACAGAAAATCATACGAAATCTGGATAAACAACCCTATTACTAATAGACCCATAGCATAAAACCTCAAAAAGCATCCTCCCACCTGGCACTGAGTGGTTCCACCCTTACCTCTGCCTTGATAAGGTCCCCACCTCCCTTGGTCTTTGCTCTTTGTCAGAAGTTTGCAGTTAAATAGGTGGTAACAAAACCAAACCTCACAAAACGTTTGTAAGAGTCAATGGGGCTGTGTACGGGCCCCAGAATCTACCTGCATACGTGCAGTTGCAGGATTGGGGCCCAAGTTATTCTTAACTGGATAAGAACCATCCCTCCCCGGTGTGGCGCTTTCTTAAATAACTGTGGTACCTATGAACGAACAGTTCTTTCAGACCTTAGCTCTGCTCATTTGAAATGATGTAGTTTTTAATGGCTGCATGTCATACTATATTTTCACTTCTCTTCAGCAGGAAGGGAAAGAATATAGGAATACAGCACAGTTCTGTAGGGGTTTCCCCCCCCCCCCTTACACTGTTTCCAGGGGCCAAGGATGGATATAGGACATATGCTTATAGGACACTTTTAGACCAGTCTTGGGTTGGGGAGCTTAAGTAGATCTACATTTCTCATGGGAAAGATAATATAATGCAACCATAGCTTTCCTGGCCCCTGGTCCCATGCAGGTATTTTTTCAACAATCAGCTATGCACCTTTAAAGAGGCTTTTCTGCTTTATATCCTTTCCAAGTTCAATTCAGAGGCACCTCTTCATTCTAGAGCAGGGGTCGGCACCCTTTGGCATGCGGCTTGCCAGGGTAATCACCCTGGCGGGCTGGGCCGGTTTGTTTACCTGCCGCATCCATAGGTTTGGCCGATCGTGGCTCCCACTGGCTTGCAGGGTGCTTACTCTGGCGAGCCACGTGCCAAAGGTTGCTGACCCCTGTTCTAGAGTTTTATAGGGGAAAAAATGCCCAATTGATTTGCTTAAGTTAGAACTGCAGCCAGCTGTTAGGTCAGTGAGGCATTTGCTTGCCCCTAATGAGTAATTGGAAAGCTAGTACTTGACTTGTTTAATGGCAAGATGGGAAGACAGTAAATCTTTGAAGTGGGATCTGTGCCAGGACTTGATATCCTGTCACTCAAATCCCCACCAACATGGGTTAAGTGGGACCTAAATAGAGGATCAATTAACAAGTAGGGCCACAGCTGAAGGGCTAATTAGAGGGAGATGCAACCGCAGCAGCTGGGAGCAGATAAATAGAGAGGAAGGAAGCCCGGGAAGAGGTAGGGGGTGGAGAGGGAGAGCCTGGTACTAGCAGAAGCAGCAGCCAGTTCTGCCTTCTATTTGTCCTGCCCCCTTCCTCCCCAGAAGTGGTGAAGGTGGCCTGGAGGAGTGTGGTGTGTACCTAAGGTGAGAGATACTCACAGGGGGCCGTCCCATGACCCATCTTAATGACTATAGGAGGGCAGTAATTAATTATTTTAATCTAAAGGAAACACAGTTGTGCAATCCAAAAATTATGCTACTATCCTAAGTATTTCAGGTCTAAGGGCTGCCCTATTCCAGTCTCAGATATGCAGGTGCATCTTGAAAAATCTGATATTGCGTGTCTATGGGTCTAAGAGTGAAACTGCTATCTAAGTGAAACAGGAAGGCTGGGAAAGATAGCTACCTGCATATCTTCCCACTCTGAGTGAAATCCTTGCTAAATCGGGGTAATTCAGTTCTGTGCAAAGGAAGCGTGGTGGCTGAGAAGATGAAATTCATCCTTCAACTTGGAGCATCCACTATTTGCTGCAATAGCCACTACGGCTCCTTCGTGCCAGTTGTTTGTTGAAAATGAATATTTTCATTCTCCTATGTTGTCTTGTGATGAAGCCTTTCAAGAAAACAGATGAAGTTGCATTCTTTTTGTGTGTCTACCAATAGGAGACTTGTGATACTTGCTGTGCCATTACAGCAGTAAAAGTTGTGTCAAATTAGCAAGTTGCTTGAGGGTGGCCTTTAAAGTGTGTCCTGTGAAGGTGACACTTAGCCTATGACAGCTAAGAATTCTTTTATAATTTTGGTGAGTTCCTGTTTTGCCTCCCAGCTTTTCTCCTATCCGATAGCTGTGATGACAGTTTATTCTTTGCACTTTGGAGATGTCAAAGGGCTTGTCACTCCCTAGAGGAAAACTTGGAATTGTCACTGTTTGTAAAGTGTTCAAGGGAGATAAATATACTGTTCTTTCAAAAACCCCAGCACCTTGGTGCATGAGTGTTGAAGTTAAGCATTTAAAAGTCAGGCAATGACAAAGTTAAGTTTGTACATACAACCTTTACTCTGCCCACTTGTGCATTATTTCCCCATCCTTAATTACATGATTCATAATAGAAATGTCAATTTTTCTATGATTACTCCATATACACAGTTAACGGTTCTTACGCAGTAGACTACAGACTAAATATGACAGTACATCCTGCAAACACTTACTGCATGTGTAACTCTACTCATATTGAACTCAGTGGGACTGCTCATGTGAGTAAATACTTGGAAGGCTGAGTCCCCAGTTAGCTTTATAGTTCATGGGCCCCACCCCTTAAACTGCATCTAAGACAGGCTATGCTGCTGGTTGGAGAAAAGTGTTGTGTACATGATAGATGACTAAAGGCAGATCCCTGTGCCCATACAGAGCCCCAGTGATGCCTATGGCTCTATGCAAAGCGTGCTGCCTGCAGTCCTAAGTCGATCAAAGCAAAGCCAGGTCTCACCACAATACTCACGAGAACTAGGTTGTCACAGTCCTTACAGAGCTTTGCAGGGGTGTAAGGAAGAAAGAGTGATTGCTGGAGTAAGGGTAGCCCAGATTGTGGCAGCTGGCACTACTTGCCTAATTCCCACCCCCATGCACAAGTAGGCGGGGAGGAATGGGGAGTAGAAGGAGCTCTGGTATTGTCCCTCCCCTACTTGCTGACTGGATTAGCTGTCTGGTCATATGGACAGGAGTAATTTGCTGACCAGAAGGAGTGAAGTAATTTCTTCCTCTTGCAGGGTCCTCTCCTGAGGTGGTGCAGTTACATGCTGACCTCCATTCAAGGTAGGCTGTGATGTTACAGTCTAGCTATTGGCAATGGCTGTGTCCTTGACACATTTCAATTTCCCACCTTGTCATTTGTGCTCTAATGCTATATTTAAAAACAAACACGAAACCAGCCAACACCCCGCCCCCAGGCAAATGGTTGATCCTCCCATGTGAGTTCCCAAACTTTCTAGAAAGTTGTCTTCAGACAGAGACCAAGCACAGGAAATTTCATCCTAAATGGTGAAAGTTTGGGAAGCATCTTAATACAGGGACTTAAAATGGGAATGCTCATGCAACCTTTGCTATTGGAACACTTTTTGGTATCTTCAGTTGGGTGAAACAGTGCTGTTTAATTGCAAAGTTATTTATGAACAAACCTATTATTCTGTCATGTATTAAGGAAACATACTTGAACTATTAGCTGTCCTGTATTCATAAAAGGATTTCTTTGTTCACTTTCTCGCTTTATAAGTTCTTGGGTTTTAAGGAGGCGTTTAGAAGTATAGCAGGGACACACACACACACACACACACCCTGCAAATCAAGTCCTGGGCTGGCAGGGAACCATCGCTAAGTGGCAATCTCTCACTTGGGGGTGGGGGGTGAGGGGGGAATGTATTGTAGTGAGTCTAGCAAAGCTCTTATTCTTCTTGAAGCAATCTTGCCAGTCAGCAACAACTGTGGGCAGAGACAGAAACCTGGCTGTTCTAAAAACTGAAGACTCTCTGGCACTGCTCCCTGCCAGCTACAGTTATTAAAAATATGCTGAAGTAGCACCATCCAGCAGCTTGAAATATTTCAGACAGCGTGATGATAACCCATCCGTACCTATCCTCCTCATAGCGTGGCAGAAACGAAAAAACTACGGTGTTCTGAGGAAAATGTGGAAAAGTTTCTTATTATCTTGGACCAAAATCAATATTGTCTGTGTTGGGGGACAGGGAGCTTTTGAAGAACTTTTGCTGCATATCTGAGGGTTGAACGCCCAGCAAGCTTCTGAGATAGAGATCTGATAGAAATGAAACACTAGCCTTTCCAGAGTTAGAAATGTCATGGAGGCATGCTGTAGCCATGGGGAGGAAAATGAGAAAGAGAGAGACTTTAAAATTAAACTGTTTCAAATTCAGTAAACTCGTTGTCTTTGCTCTAGATAAAGTTACTCCTGGGAACTGGCATAACTGCTATTTAGAAATGGGAAAACTCATTCTGCAAAGACTTATGCATGTGCATTACTCATGTAAGTAGTCCTACTCTACTCCTTGAGACTATTCTCATGTGTAACTTTACCCAGGTGTTTAAGGCCTCGTCAACATGCACAGGTTGTACTGCACTGGTATCGGTAAACAGTACATCTCTCTCCCTAGTGTGGCCGCAGTTACACTGATATAATGACGGCTTTGCCTACACTAAAAGGGTTTACCAGTATAGCTATGCTAGCAAATCTTCCTAGTGGAGATACATCTTATACCAGCAAAAGTTATTTTATACCAGTTCCCTGAATGAAATAAGCTAAGGGAATTTTTGCCAATATAACTGCATCTACACTAGGGCTTTTGCTGGCTTAGCTATGCTGGTCAGGGGTGTGACTTTTTTTCACACTCCTAACAGATGTACCTATGCCAGTAAAACTTTTAAGTGTAGATGAGGCCTAAGCTTCTTGGGAGAGGGACTGTCTTTTTGTTCTGTGTCTGTCCAGTCCCTAGCATAACTGGGTCCACTCCATGACTGGGTGCTATGGAAATACAAGTGGTGATAACTGCTTACATCAATGGTTGTACTGCTATCACTACTTTGGTAAAAATTCACACCCCTGACCAGCATAGTTATACCACGTCTACTGTGTGTAGACCAGGCTTAAGTCTTCTCAGAATTGGAGTCCAAAGCAGCTTTGACCAGCTGCCAGTCACTAATGAAAGCCCCATGTAAACGTTATGGTTTCATTATCTGTGTAGTTTAGGCAAAGTAAATCATCAACTTAATTATGACATTTTTACTTGAAACTTTATAATTACTGGCTTTACAATTAACACAATACTATAACTGGAGGAAAAAAGTTCTTCCTCTTTCTGTTGGTTTATGTTGTGAATTTGGCAGTGCTTGGTCTCAGTTGGTTAGTGAGTGCTATCAGATGAATTGGAGTAACAACGCATGATGTCCAGTTAAGCTGGTCTGGGACTGTAAGATTCCTGTCCACATAAGCAGGTGATATAGTTAAGTGAAGACTACTATATGCAGACACATGCGCTGCAGGAGCAGGGCCAGCTCTACTGTTTTTGCTGCCCCAAGCAGCGCGCCGAATTGCCGCCGCAGACGGCGGGGGCAGTCCGTGTGCCGTTAGGGTGGCACATGCCTTTCCGCGGCAGTTCGGCGGCAGCTTCTGTCTTCAGCCAGAAGACAGAAGCCGTCGAATCGCCCCCGCGGGCAGCTGAACATAGAAGCTGCCGCCGAATTGCTGCCGCCGCGGAAACACACGTGCCGCCCTAACTGCACACGGACTGCCCCCGCCGTCCGTGGCGGCAATTCGGCGCGCTGCTTGGAGCGGCAAAAACACACGGACTGCCTTGCAGATTGCCGCCCCAAGCACCTGCTTGGAATGCTGGTGCCTGGAGCCAGCCCTGTGCAGGAGGCACTAACAGACACATGGATGGACCTGGTTGTTTTTTTTTTCAGAGCTGCTAAGCATGAACAGCCCTTGTTGACGTCATCGGAAGTTGTGGATGCACAGCACCTCTTAAAATTGGCCCAGAAGAATCTCTCTGAATCCTTGTTGAAGGCCAAAAAACCCAACATCAGACTGGTACTTCTCATGAGAAAAATCCATTTAATTCTCTCTCTGAAGTGAGTCAACAGATTCCCTCTTGTGTCGGAGCTTGTGAAATTGTTGATAAGGTGCAGTAGAGGATGACAATCCCTCACATATTTGACAACTGGTCAGAGAACCTGCCCTTCTGCTGTTTAATCCTACAGCCACAGACACCAAATCCATTGTAGGGTGTAGGATTATTATTTAAACCAGTGTATTGCCATGAACAAGCCAGTGTTTTAGAACAGACATGAGAGGTACTTTAGTCTGTCTTTGATATCCTGTTCTGCTGGCATCTGAGAGCAGCAGCATTACTAAGTGTCCAAATGGATTATTCTATTCAGCCAATCAGCCCTCTTCTGGAAGGAAGGTATGCCAAAATAAGAGCTACAACAGGAGCCACTTGCTGAAGAAAATGCCAAACTCATCTCTGGAGCATTTTGTCTGTGGATAAACACTAATGTGTTTAGACCTTAAACAAAAAATTGGTGAAATCCTATTATAGGTTTAATGATGCAAGGAAGAGACATGCATCAAAAAGCTTCCTGTAAAGTCTGCAGATCCTGTCTGTGGATAATCCCCATTACATGTGCTGTCAAACTGGTCAGGTGTAATGTGCATTAGCAGAGCTGCTGCATAGGGAGAAGGTTGCCCATCCACAGCAGAAACGGATCAATATCAAAACCTTGGATTTCAAACCCCTCCTTTAAGAACGCCGGGTAATCCTAGTTCTGGAACCAAATTCTATGTGTGAAGATCAGTGCCCTGCAGTTCATAATACCATAGTTTCTCCTTAGTTGTTCCCCAAAACAATGACACTTAAGATAGTTTCCCTATGTATGCAGCAACATCATAGCAGTACAGTCTGAGCATTAAAACAATGCTAACAATTGATTGACCTCTTGCAACTAATGTTGTTAACACTCATAATCTTTATCACCAACAAAGTATAATTATTTGGGTAAAGACTTTTTTCTGATGACAATTGTCAGATACTTTTGCAGGGAGTTTTTAGACTCAGAAATTAAGTGCAGAAGGGATCATCATGATCATCTAGTCTGACAGGCTGCAGACTGCAGGCCATGGAACCTCGCTCACCCACTCCTGTAATAGACCCATAACTGCTGGCTGAGTTACTGAAGTCCTCAAATCATTATTTAAAGACTTCAAGTTAGAGAATCCACTAATTTAAACCTGTAAGTGACCCCTGCCCCATGCTGCAGAGGAAGGCCGCCAGGGTCTCTGCCAATCTGACCCGGAGGAAAATTTCTTCCCAACCCCAAATATGGTGGTCAGTAGGGTCCTGTGAATTTTGGCCATAGCCAGACACCAGGAAAGAATTCTCTGTAGTAACTCAGCGCGTTCCCCATCTAGTGTCCCATCACTGGCCATTGGGGAATGTTTGCTACTAGCGGTCACAGATTGGCTATATACCATTGTAGGCAGTCCCATCAGACCATCTTCCCCCATAAACTTATCAAATTCAGTCTTGACGCCAGTTAGGTTTTTTTGCTCCCACAGCTCCCCTTGGAAGGCTGTTTCAGAACTTTACTTCTCTGATGGTTAGAAACCTTCATCTAATTTCAAGCTTAAATTTGTTGATGGCCAGTTTGTTCTTGTCAACAATGGCGCAACATTTTAATTCTATTGAAAAGACACAAAGGTAGTTGGACTACTCTAACTTCAAGTTAAGCCTCTAATGCACGTCCACAAATGCAAGGAGGCTGATACACCCACTGAGACACACTAAGTGAGAAGGTATCATGTGGTCATGGGACAGCGGGTATGATCACCATGCATTGCTATGTGCAGGCTAAAGGCTGTGAGTGAGAGAAGGAACCTGAGGGTTTCAAAGGTGGTTAAGGAAGTTTGGCTTTCAGTGGAATTCTAGGGGAGTTGAGCACCAAACTCCCTTAGGCCCCTTAGAAAATCCCAGATGGAACGTCTGTTTGGTAAGGTTTTAGTCAGCTCCTTGCTGGTATGGGAGCATGCTTTCTGTGGCTTGAGTATGATTTGCACCGTGGAATTAATGAATGAATGAACGTTTAGCTGCATGATGAAAGCAATGATTCATATCTAAGGCTGTGCTTATGGGACAGTGCAAGTTGAGATGCTGTAGCATATGAGCCCTTTTGACACTGAATTATGTTGTCAAATGATACACACTCCCTTCTGCAACCCAGAGAAGGATGGATGGAAAGTTTCATTGAGTGCTTTATTGGCCAACTGACAGTGGTGGCTGATAATACTGCGATGCGCTTGTGGCGAGGATAACAGAGCTGCGAAGAAAAAAGGAGCAAAGAAGGTAATTTACACTTGCAAGGACAAGGACAAAATATACAAATCATACTGGAGATAAAGAAATGCTCAGGCTTATGATGGCAGTGTGTTTGGGGTACATGATGTTATCAGAAGATACGGTAGCTCGTTTATCTTGCTGTGAAATGCACAGACTAGACATGTCAGTTTTGGAAACAATTCTGAACCACAAGAGCTAGGGAAAAGAACTTTGCAATGTACTTAGTTCTGCTAATGAATTAAGATAGTGAAGACTGAAACACTGAGTAGTGAATACACTATATGTGCAGTCTATTGGCACATTAACCTTGAGTCTTCCTCTTTTATGGTTGATGCAGAGGCAGAATTGTATCATAACACAAGTACGGAACTGGTGATACAGGGCCAGATTCTCAACTGGTGTAAATTGCTGTAGCTTCATTGAAGTCAATAGTGCTACACCAATTTACACCAGCTAAGAATCTGGCCTAAAAGTTTGGTTTATGTCAAGTTAGACTAGTTCACGTTTGTACCACTGCTGTTGATGGACCATGATCTGAATAGAGTGGCAAAGAGGTAGCGTGTAGGTAACTTTGTTTGGAGGTTTTGTGGTGGTCAAACAGTATGTTGAGGATAAACCACAAACCTCATAAAGTAACACATTTTTTTTTTTTTTTTTAATCTAGGGTTCAAAAGGTTACAATTTATACACGACACCATTACACTTCAGTGCACTAAATGTACTACATGGATTTAAAGATGCGTATCTGTTCATCTCCAAGTGTGCATGTAACCCCTTTAATTGTTCGTACGAGTTACACAGTAACTGCATTAAGAGAAGAGCTCTCTGATTCTTGAACCGTTTCCTGCTAATCTAAAGGTGGAGAGGGGAGTAGAGAGGGTTAAAACTAGAAGCAAAATTTAACTTAATGGAAAAAAACCCTTTCATTAAAAAGTTTGATTCTGTAGACAAATAACAGTTGGTTTTCACCCTACAAAATGTGTTAAACTTTCTAATAGCTCTATGAAAAATACCCCATTCCTATGAATAATACTTCTGATTTTCAAATTATTGACTATATTGAGAAAATTTACCAAAGAATGAATAATAGAATTCATTATCTTGATTTTTCTTAAAACTGGAATTGCTGAAGCTTATCCCCCATTACTGTATCATACAGTTTTTGTAAAACCCGTAATTAACAGGCCTGACATTTTATTTGTTCTAAAGTTGAAAAAACCCCTCATTTTGTTAATATTCACAGTGTAATTTCCCTAGTCACCTTTTTCAGTGAAAAATGTTTATAACAAATAGTGTTATGTATGTAGCAGAAAAGTTAAAAGAATTGAATTCTGTCCTCAAGTGTGTTGTTAGCATGCTCTGCTTGAATACATTAGTTGGCTGATCTATTAGATGTACAAGGTGTTGTACTCAGTAGTTATTGCTTGCTTAAATTACTCCATAATGAAAACTAAGGATTGTGCAGAAGATTAATCAGTTAGGTTTTGAGGACACTGAGGCTGGCGTGGGGAGGGTAAATTTCATATTCCTGCCTCAGTACGACTCCTTGAATGAAAGGGAGGCTCCTTCTTTTCTTTGTCTTTTCTTCTTTTTTTCCCTTTGAAACTCTAGCTATTGCTGGCTATAGTCCTGCTGCAACTTTTATATAGTGGCCCAGTCTCCAGGGACAATATTGTGAATGTTTGAAATGAATATACACTGCCATTTACTTCTGTAAAGGGCCTATTTTAAATAACACAGTGGCTCCAGGACTGGATTTGGGTGAAGTCTAATGGAGCAGAAACAGAATCACTTGAATTCCAGTATATAGGCTTCAGTGGCCTAGCAAGTATTCTGGGTCAGGTTTCAACCTCAGACTGAAATGGGGGGCTCACACACAGCAGTGACAGTGGGGAGAGCAAGATGAACCTCTCAGATAAGAGGGAAAGCTATATCACAGGGAGCTGGAGAAATGTTGCTTCTGGCTAAATACCAAATAGACATAATGTGCAAATAAAACTTACTTTCTGATGAATTTTAAAATCTACACATGAAATGAAGATCATCAGGGTTAAGACTTCTCTGTTTTGAAAGAGCTTATTTGGTTAAAGAGTTGGGATCAACTACTTAACATCTGGGGTTGATCTACTGGGTTTGATTCACAAAGGTTATTTTTACTTGCAACTGTGGTCAGAGGCGGATTAGGGGTTTCTGAAGCCCTGGGCCAGAGCAAGTTAGGGCCCCTCCCCACCTCTTCCACCTGCAGTCCCCCCAGCGCTCCTGCCAGGGAAATGGGGGCGGGGCGTGGGGCTTTCCCCGCTCCGCCCGCCTGGAGCTCCTGCTGGGGAGTATATTACATCAATGCTGTTCATTTAACTATACTTATATCATTTAAAAAAAAAAAAATCAAGTTACTTTGACAGGGTCTATTTTCCATAAATCTGTGTTGATTTGCATTAATTACATTACTCTCTCCTTTAGTTCTTTTCTTTATTAATCGAGTCCCATATCAGCAGCTCCATTATCTTTCCCATGATCTAAGCCAGGCTGATAGGCCTATAAATATCCATGTCATCTTATGTACCTTTAAAAAAAAAATTGGCATGTTAGCTTTCCTCCAGTCTCCTGGAACTTCCCCAGTACTTCAAGAACGTATTGAAAATGAACATTAATGGTCCAGCAAGCTCATCAAATAGCTCTTTTAAAACTCTTGGATACAAGTTTATCGGGGCTGCTCTTTATAAAAGGTTTAACTTTAGTAGCTTGTTTAACATTCCCCAGAGATACAAGTGGAACAGGAAGAGTGTTATAACCATAGGATGAGACAATATAATTTGTTTTTACCTCAGATATAGAACAAAAATATTTATTCAACACTTCTGCTTTTTCTGCATTATTATTGATAATTCTACCATTTCTATCTAGTAATGGACCAATACAATTGTCAGAATTCTTTTTGTTCCTAATATATTTAAATGACTCCTGCTCATTGTTCTTAACTCTGCTAGCCATAGATTTCTCCTTGTGTACTTTTTGCTTTCCCTATCAATTTTCTGTGCTTCTTAACTTCTGATTTATATTCATTATCAACTTCCCCTTTCTTCCATCTGTTCTAAATATTTAATTTTTATAGCGGCCCTCACTTCCCCTTTAAACTAAGTGAGTTTTTTAACCAGCACAGCCTTCTACCTTGATTGTGGCTTTTTGGACAGCTAGTAAGGTGTTCTTAAATTATCTCAATTCTTATTCACATTTTTTCTAATTAAGTTCTTCATCGTAGCTGATGTCTCATAATTGTTTCAGCTTTGTGAAAATGGCCCTGGAAACAGGTAATGCCATTTTTGACAGAGTGACACTTCCCCTCCCGTTTTGCTCACTTGATCCTTCCTAAATAGGTTATAATTATTGATTTTTCTTTTTAAACATTCCAATCATGCAAATCATCCTACCAGGTTTTAGTAATACCAACTAGATTGAATTAATGCTCATAAATGAGCAATTCCAATTCCTCTTGTTTACCTCCTAGCGTTGGTGTAGAGGCAATTCAAGAACTATTACTTCTCTTCAGGTCCTTTGGTTCTTGATTAATTTTGTTCTCAACATCTTAGTTTTGTGCTAAGTGACTTCACATATCATCCCTCTTTATACCTTCCCCTTTTGTTATTAGTTTAACATCCCCCTGACTACTCTAGCCAGCTTGTCCACAAGGAGGTTGGTCTGCCTTCTACTGAGGTGGAGGCCATCCAAACTATACAGCCCCATCTCCTCTTAGAAGTTGGACCAATGTTCCACAAAACCAAAACTCTCTATCCTATACCACGTACCTAGCCAGCAGTTCACTTCCAGAATCTTCTTTTGTGTCTTCCTTTGTTCCTGGGACATGATGGATCTCAGAACATCACTTGGACATTCTTCTTCAACATGCTTCTGAGTTCCCTGAAACCATCTACACTCTGCAAGATATCCCGTAACTCAGTGTCGTTACTACTGGTCTGACCCATGAACGTGGCTGTCCATTAAAAGTCTTTGCCATGTGTAAATCATGACTGGGAAAGAAACGTGTTATACATACGTTGATGCAGCTTAATGTCCGTGGAGATGTAGGTGCATTTCTGGAGACATGACATAAACTATTTATGCCTGCATGTTAGTAGAGCTAGATCCCCAGCTGGTGTAAATCAGCATAGCTCCACTGAAATTACACCAGCTGAGGATCTTGCCCCATACTCTCTTGCTGAGCTAACTGAATTGGGGATCTCTAACAGGGTCAAAGAAGATAAAGTGCACAACATTCAAATGTGCCTTTCTAGCAATTTGGCTTAACTCAAGCTGAAGAGCTAATAAAAAATTGTCTCCATATTGCTGAGTATTATTAAAGATGTTGCATATCTGAACAGCTGTGAAGGATTAGTAGCCGTAAAAATAAATTATACGTAAAATCAAAAGGGAGCTTATATATTGCTTCCACCAAGCTGACAGAGTAAAATAAAACCCATAAGACGTATCAATAGAATTATATTATAATATAATTATAATAATACCCGGCAGTAGGTTGTATTTTAAATAAAATTAGTCTCACAACCTTAAAATGTCAGATAATAAACATCTTCGTACACTAGAGGCTCATCTCACTTAACTCAGAAATATTAGACGTCTGTCTAATCGTAGTACTTTAACATACAGTGAAAAGACCCACGTGGAAACCAGAATAGTATGTTTGTTCTATTCATCCTATTGAATTATAATATTTTGGTCTCTCTCACCAAATTTTGCATTTTTTTTTGTATTTTATCTATAACTGTAAATTTTATTGAAACAAGAATATAAAATACAGATGAAAGTAGTGCAGTATGTCCTAGTACAGTGATGAAAGTAAAGGCAATTCATATGGCAAGACAGGTGCAAGTCAGTAACAAGGGTGGGGGTAAGCATAGACCTGCTCTATGCTTACCTGATAGTGACCCAGTGCTCCCCTCTATTGGATAGTGTGTAGGAGAGCCAAATGGCATTAATTAAGTGGATATTGGACACGGGACTCAGTTTTATTTCCCCTTCATTATGTGGAATGTCATCACTGGCCCCTCTGTACAAGCCCACGTGGCACTCTGGGTATGTACTTGTGTTGTCAGCCCATGCCGCCACATCTTCGCTGTTGTTTTTAGCCATGCTACCTAGGTTAAAGTGAGTGCAGGTATGACTACCCGAGCTGCAATCACGCTTTTGATTACAGTGACAACATAAATCACTAAGGCTTGTGTTCTTGCCTCGCTCACCTGGATAGCCTGATGCTTTAGCATCTTACAACTTTGAGGTATGGAACTCCTGTATGGACCATACTTCATGGTGAGGAGAAAATGGAAACTGATATGTTTGAGCCCTTGGAGAAAGATGTCGGATTTAAATCACCACGACTGACATAATTCAGATGTAGTAAAACCTGTGAATCATCAATAAAAGATGATACAGGAAGAAAATCTCTGGACTGAGTAAATTCAATTCCCAGATCTACCAAAGACTTACTGTTTGACCTGGATAAATTGCTTCAACTCTCTGCTTAGCTCCTAATCTGTAAAACAGGAATTATCCTCTTCTCCCACCTTTGTCTCATTTAGATTGTAAACTCTCTGGGAGTGGGGACAGTCTTTTTCTATGAGTGATGCCTAGAGCAATGGGGCCCTGATCTCTGTTGGAGGCCTATAGGAGCTACTGTTTATACTAAGAAATCTGGAAATCTCTTTATTAAGTCATTCCTTCTAATACAAAATGTTAAGTCTCTGCCTTTAAGGCAGTTACTAAAATATTCCTGATATGTGCAAAGGGGGAGAACATGTTTTCTCTTCATCTCACTGAAGAAGGCTATAAAAAATATGGATCCGGTTTCTTATCTGCATTCATCTCCCTTATGAAAAGGGTGGAAATTGGAGAATGTTAGCTACTAAAATATTCTGAATGTGAAAGCGTAATGTATTCTAGGTCTGAGAGAAGCAAAATATTCCTGCCTCATTGGTCATTATGGTGCCAATCCTGGCATTGCTGCTAACATTGTCATGCAGGAGACAAGTTTGGTTTCTTTTCTTGGCCTTTCACTCTCCAGGATGATACAGCTCTTAGGCTATATCTGTACTAGACTGTAAAACAAACAAATCTCAAACCGTCACATTAGCACCAGTGCAGTTCTATTGATGGTGGCAATAGCGTAAACTGGTTTCCATTACTTTAACCACTATGGTGTTGTCTAGATCTGCCCTAAAGAAGGTTGGACACATCATATTTAGAAATCGGAGCCCTGTCCACACTAGCACTCCTCCACCCATTGACACTGTTCTTGGTGCTACAGTGGTGCTAGCACTGTAGTGGTGAGGGGTTCCCATTGAAGAAAAGTCTCCTGGAAGGCAGCAGTGAGGCTGAGGCCAGTTTCAGGGCAAGGAGTGAATAGGTGACCCTTGTGGGAGGCTGAAGTGATGGATGTTTGAGAGCCTTGAAGATGTACCCCAAAGAGGCAGCATGCTTTTTAAACATTGCTTATCCTATTGATGATTTTGTGTGTGTGGGGGGGGCATTTTCTTTTTCCTCTGTGTTCTGTCAGCAAGTGGTGCTGAGAAATAGTATAATATTTACACCTGGACCTGAACCAAAATCCTGGCTACTTCCAAACTTGGGGCTTTGAAATGTGATTCTAAACACTTCTACTGTTTGGATTCAGTGTTGAGATTCTGCTCATCACAGAGGGGTTTGAGTGGTTAATGTGGATCTGGTTCTGGCGTATATGGGTAGGGCTCACCTTTATGTTAATAATACATCCTGGTCCCATTGGAGTCAGTGATAAAGCTTTCATTGGCTTTAATGGAGCCATGATTTTACCCAGTGTGTTTTTGTAAACAAATTGTCGTCACCCTAAGTTGCAGCCATCCAGGAAATGTCTACTCCACATCTGGATAGACACACATGCTAGCTCTGCTCAAGCTAGTGAGCTAAAAATGGCAGTGCAGCTGGGGAGTAGCGTGGGTGGCAGCCAAGGCTAGCAGCCTGAGTACACATCAGCCCAAACTCCTTGGGTACATACTTGGGCAGCTAGGCCAAGACACCCCCCATACTACCTTGGCTGCATTGTTATTTTTACTATGCTAGTTCGAGCTGAGCTAGTGTGTGTGTCTGTCTGCCCGTGCTGGGAAGCACACTTCTAGCTGCAGTGCAGACATAGCCTTACTAAGAGTATTCGCCCCAGTACTACCTTACGTACGTGTTCCAGTAACAGATCAAATGAGAGAGAGAAAAGAAGGTTTCATGGGCTCCTGCTGGCACCTGATAAATCTGTGCCTTTCAGAAAGCAATCCGTTCCATTCAGTACATAAACGCTTCAATCTGGAAACAAATACAATAATATTACCTGTCTCAGTTATGGGTTACACCAGCAGACGTTTCTGCCATGACTTAAAATGAGAGCTGTGAATGCAGAGGAGGAGGGCTGTTAAGAGAAGTAATTAACATCATTGAAAATAGAACTTGTTCCTGTGAGGTGGGAGTGCTGATTGAGCACATGAGCTCCATTTACATTTTGTTGTGAAATAGATTTTAATAACACCACAGGCAAATTGTGATGGAAGAGAACAAATCATCAGAGTGGAGAAGTTTTTTTTTTTTAAATGTTTTATTTATAGCAGTTTAATGAGGGCGCAGAGTGGGTTCTATATGAAGTATCAGATCTGAAGTAAAATCAGAAAGTTATTGAAGAAAAGCTCCAAATTCCCTTAACAATGTGTCCATGTGATGCTGGCTATTTGAAAAGAGTGACGCTTTACATTTAAAGCAAGTTTAAACTCCGACATCTGAACTTTATATTTAACTTGCTTTTTCTAACTGACAAATGAAATTCTTACTTTAAATTTAAGAAAAACTTCCTTCTGAACCCTGGATCCTAAGAGGCATTTGAAGATCACTCAGGTAGTTTGCTCTAAGCTTAATGTATACGGCAGATACTAGCGTTTATACATGAAATACCATAGTCCTGACTTATAAATCAGACTTGTAAAAACTTGTAACAGAAGGCTGGTTAATATTAAACTTTTGGCAGTGTAAACGTTACCGATTCCTGAAGTGTGTAGTGTTCTCTGGGTAACCCATTCCTGAAAATACACTTATACTCTCAAAAGCAACTGAGTTAAAAAGATGGCATCTTGGTATCCCACATTTTGTTTCTCAGTGATTTACGTATCAAATTTGCTCTTTCTGGTTAAATGTTTCTTAACTCTTAATGCTGTGAAGTTACCCTTGGATCTGAAAATCAAGCTGTAATCATCCTTATACGCAACAGCAGTACTATTCCACCACTAAAAGTTAGCAATTCCGATCACTGGTGTGTGAACAGGAAGAGGCCAGTTTGCTTTCTCAGAGGTGTTGATGCTGCATTTCTAGCTCGTCCCAACACACTTATATCACTACAGTAAGCAGGTAACTGAGTACTTGCAGAGAGCACGTCTGTGGAGTAATAATATGCCATATTTAATAGTTGCTTCCTTGACCATAAATACACTTTAATTCTATTCAATCTCTAGGGAATGTTCTCATCTTTTTTATTTATAACTCTTTGAATTACACAGACAAGATAAGTTTGCTGCTACTCACACAAGGTGTGACAGGTTGGCATTAACCTGTCCATAATTCGTATTTGATTCCAAGTAGAATTAATGGTAAGGATTATAAACACCCTGTATCTCTAAAAGCTTTTTAGCAATAAAACAAAGTCCTTCACTTTTCTTCAGCAATGTAGTATAATGAAGTCCGACCCCTTTTGGTAATCCATTGTCCGAGTATTAGTACTAGATACGGATTATTCAAAGAATCAGACCGGAAGGAGCAGACTATGACAGGCTGCTTTGTCATTATGCCATACCTGCACTTTTTTTAGCCTGGTCTTTCTGCTCATCCAAGGTTCTTGCACAGTTTACACATGCAAACTTATACATGGGAAGTTTCTCCCATGAGGGCACTGTTCTGAGCTATCACGTCATAAACACGCAGACTTCATCCTTTGCAGCTGTCTTAAGAACAGGCTTACCATAGGTAACATTTCTGTGAGCTTTTGCATATCTTTCTGCCATTATGCTTTAACCCTCACCTAGCATGGTCACCTTGAGTGGTGAGAAGGGAATTCAGTCTCCATGCTGATTCAGCCCATGGTCTGGGTATTTGCAGGAACAGAGCAGAACATCGGTGGCAGTGTTTCTTCTAATGAGCCAAGAACCACACAACTTGAATCCAGATCTGGCTCTCAAATTGATCCTCCAAAGAATGGTGCTCTTCAATTGGTGGTTTAGGTTCAAGCCCATCTTTACTTTTAATAAAGGGTTTCATAAGCTCTGAAAATTCTTGTGCCCCCATTTTGTGTCCTGTCGAAAAGGAAGTTACCTAAAGAAAACTGAACTGACTCTGAGATGGGAAGCTGGAACGGGACATAGTATGAAGTAGCATATAGTGATGATGATGGGCATATGAAGGGTTACCATCAAATTGTGAGCAGTTTTTATTTTCTATTGAGCGCCACTAGATGGTAGTGTAGATAAAAGCAGTGTGCATAAGGTACCTTGCATATCAAATCAGTTCCTGTTTCAAAATCTATTGGATCAATGTTGGTAATTGTTTGTTAAGAATTAGTAATTAGAGCTGGCCTCAATCTTAGCTCTAGCACACTAACCTTAGGATTCCTGATGTTAATTTTGTTAACTACTGTAAGGTGGTTGAACTATATCCCTTTAAGCTTTCCCAAAGTGAGTTGCTTCAGGACTCATTTAAAATTGCCCTCAGAGATTTGGTTTGACTTCTTACTATTAGTTAGTTCACTGATTGTTTAGAATGCCATACCTTCCTACCTGCCATCATCCTTTCAGGAGCACCAGACCCAAATGGAAAGAGAATGCAAATTCTGTCCTGCTGAGAAACTTGGATCTGTTTGGCATTTAGAGTTGAGCTATGCTTCCCTGCACATGAAATCAAAGGAAACTTGTTAAAATGTAATTCTCCACTCTCACCATGAGCATCACAATCTGTGGATACAATATGTTGCATACTCCCGGTTGCCTAGGGCAGGGCCGAATTAACCTTTTGTGGGTCTGGCGCCAAAATTATTTGTGGGCCCCCATGCCCTGCCTCCCAGCAGGGCCAGCGAGTGCGGCCGGGAGGCAACTGTGTCTGCCAGGCTGAGCCTGCAGTGCAGCCAGAGCTGGTCCCAGGGTGGGGAATCGCCCCAGTCCCTCGGGAGTGGTGTGATCAGCCAGGTCAGGGCCTGCCCCGGCTGGGCTCCCTCAAGATGCACTTCCCCTGGAGGGGCCCAGCCAAGCTCCCCGCACTGTCCCCTTCCCCAACTCCCCAACCCTAGCTGAGACTGGCCAGGCTTCTGCACCAGTCCCAGGCGGCTCAGCTCTGGGGAAACAGGTGGGACGCCACAGGTGGTGGAAAGCAGAGACTGCCCGGAGCCGGAGGTGCACTAGGGTCTGGCCAGGGGGTGGGGCCGAGGAGGCAGCAGGCGGGCAGGCTGAGAAGAGCAAGTGGTGGGTGGGGGGAGCCAGTGGGGTCCCGGGGTGCAGTGCAAGCATAGTAGGCCAGGGCCCCTTCTGAGCATCAGCCTGGCTCCATGGAGCCATTGTAAACCCAAGACTGGCCTAGGGGATTGTATCCTGTCCTGGTGGATAGTGTCCTGGTCTTGTAAATTTCTGGTGCAATATAACTGGGGATAAAGCAGTCAGCCCTTTGGGAAAATCCAGATAGTACAAAATGTGGCAGTGCATTTCCTCAGGAGATTCAACAACTCTGTCCTCCACTCTCTACATTGGCTGTCCATACATCATTGAGTCAAATTCAAGGTCCTGGCCATTATTTTCAAGACGCTCAATGATCTGGGCCCAGCATACCTAAAATATGCTTGGAACTGCTGTGATGAGAACTCTACCCAGGGGACACAATGGAGCCATCCACAGCAAGTGTAAAGCTCATCTGTGCAGGAGACAGAGCTTTCTTGGGGGGTGGGGGGAAGATGTTCAAGTACAAGGAATGGACTCCCATTAGGGAATAAGAGCTACCAGAAACAGATTCAGAAACCACCAACCTTGCCTTCTCTAATATAAACACAGTGTGCATATGTGACGAAGTGGGAATGTGTTGTGGTGTTATGTGGATACTGAGGGGGAAAGCTGCAGGGGGGCTTGGCCGGGACTGTCTGCATGGGGGAAGGGAGATACCTGAGCATGTAACATGAGAACCAAGAGGGGAGTGGCAGACCAGGTAACACCTTTGACTGGGAACCTGGACACAGGACAAAGCCGGGGGAGGAGCCGTGGGGGAAGGGAGAAAGGAGACGCCTGGAAGAGGTTTTTCAGTTTTGGAAGCTGGCTAGGAATGAAGAGGGGACTCTGATGGGGCTTAGGCTTCCCAGCGAGGCCGGGGCCTCCCTGGGCCCCCCAGATGGACCTAACTAAAGGGAATCCTGTTGTCTGTACTGGCAAGACCTGTTTTGGACTGTGTTCCTGTCGTCTCAATAAACCTTCTGTTTTACTGNGGACTCTTCGGCTTGGAAAAGAGAAGACTAAGGGGGGACATGATAGAGGTATATAAAATCATGAGTGATGTTGAGAAAGTGGATAAGGAAAAGTTATTTACTTATTCCCATAATACAAGAACTAGGGGTCACCAAATGAAATTAATAGGCAGCAGGTTTAAAACAAATAAAAGGAAGTTCTTCTTCACGCAGCGCACAGTCAACTTGTGGAACTCCTTACCTGAGGAGGTTGTGAAGGCTAGGACTATAACAATGTTTAAAAGGGGACTGGATAAATTCATGGTGGCTAAGTCCATAAATGGCTATTAGCCAGGATGGGTAAGAATGGTGTCCCTAGCCTCTGTTCGTCAGAGGATGGAGATGGATGGCAGGAGAGAGATCACTTGATCATTGCCCGTTAGGTTCACTCCCTCTGGGGCACCTGGCATTGGCCACTGTCGGTAGACAGATACTGGGCTAGATGGACCTTTGGTCTGACCCGGTACGGCCTTTCTTATGTTCTTATGGCCTGTACACATAGTTACTTCTGGGGAGAGGATTGGAGAGAAGGCATCACACATGACAGGTGTTAGTCACGTCACTTAATGGAAGGCACTCGGGTACTGTGGTGATGAGGGTGGTGTAAGAACGTGCATAGACTAGAACCTCCTTAACGATACAATGTAAGCCTGTTACACAGAAAAAGGTACACACATCATGTCTATCACCAAGGGCAGGTGGAGATTTCCTTAGAAGCAGTGAACCAAATCAGGACTATTGTAAACTCATGGAAGTTGGTAGTTACACTAGGAATGAGTCTGGTCCATTGAACATCATGTTAGCACATTCAAAGCAAACTTGTTCTCTCTGAAATTCTCTATTGATTTGTGACCTTAAAAATATTACAGAAATATGACTGTAAATATAAGTTATTGCCCACTACCTTGTAAACTAAATTCTGTATGCTACCAATGCAGTAGCAATCAGGATCTGTGCTTGAGCTAGTAGCTCACTGACATACATGGGATTGGGCTGCTGGCAGGGTGATTTCCATGCTGGGTGGGTGAGTGGCGTTCTTGCCCCTGGGACTTGCTTGCTCATGTTGTTCCATCAGAACCCGAGTTTGTTGATCTTCAGGGCACACTGTGAGAGCCCTCTGGTTTCTTTGGCTTTTGTTGACTGAGGGGTGGCTTATTTTGTTGGGTGAATTCTACTTGAGGTTAGTTGATATCAGTAGCGGCGCCAGCTTTGCCGGCGCCCTAGGCGGCGGAAGGTCCTGCCCCCGAAATCCCGCCCCCGACAGCGGCAGCGGAAGGTCCCGCCCCCAAATTTCTACGGGCGGCGGGGGCGCAGGCGCCCCCAAAATAGCAGTGCCCATGGTGACCGCCTAGGTCGCCTAATGGGATCGCCGGCCCTGGTTGATATGGGTAAATCCTCTTGTCTGGGAATGGTGTCCTTCGTTTTGCATATATGAACTATTATATTGCTAAGATGTGCTTCAGCTTATTAAACAAATATGGAAATAGAAATGGCAGCATTCCCGCTAATCTGACGCATGGAGGAAACTTTCAAAAACTAGCATTTCCTGCAATTTTAAACCGTTCTTGTGACAGCTGCAAGAATGCCATGCTGTAAAGGGAATACCTCCAACACTATAAATAACATCAAAAGTGATCAATGGCCATGGCTTAATGACCCCCCACTGTATCATCAGACATTACTGTCAGTGGGGGCCTTAGGTTTATTAATCTAAGAGGATGTAAAGGCCCCTGCCTTACACACCTAACCACGCCAGAGCACTGACCCAGATACCGTATCCGCAGCAACATTTCATTTTGGTGCAAGTGGTCACTGTGTGTTTGTACCGCACACAGCACAACAAGGCTTTGACCTGATAGAGACTTCCAGATCCTACTTCATCACAGATGACAAAGATGATAAAAGCGGGCTGTGGCAGAGACTGAATGATTAAATCAAGGCTGGATTTTTTTTTTTTGCTAAAATAAATCCTCCTTGCTCTAGAGCACATATCTGGAGAAGTTCTATGGCCTGTGTTATGCAGGAGGTCAGACTAGATCAGGGGTAGGCAACCTATGGCACACGTGCCAAAGGCAGCACGTGAGCTGATTTTCAGTGGCACTCACGCTGCCCAGGTCCTGGCCACCGGTCCGGGGGGCTCTGCATTTTAATTTAATTTTAAATGAAGTTTCTTAAGGTTTTTAAAATGTTTGTTTACTTTACATACAACAGTAGTTTAGTTATATATTATAGACTTATAGAAAGAGATCTTCTAAAAACGTTAATGTATTACTGGCACGCAAAACCTTACATTAGAGTGAATAAATGAAGACTCGGCACAGCACTTCTGAAAGGTTGCCGACCCCTGGACTAGGTGATCACAATGGTGCCTTCTGGTCTTGAATCTATTCTTTCTCTAGAAAATTGCACTTCCAGTGTTGTGATGTATGGAACTGGTGAGGACCACAAAGAACTGACAGGTTCAGGTGGCTCACTGCCAGTTAGGGTTGGTGAGGGTGCAGGGAGGTAGATGGCAGTTGAGTGGGGTGGGGATGGGAGCTTGATAAGGCATTGTGTCACTTTCCATCAGTCTCTTTATTTTCTGGAGTGTTTATAGTTTTTCAAAAAGGTGCAAACAAGTCTTTATTCTTTGACTGTGGAAGTGTCAAATTATATTAAAGGAAAGAGCTAGAGGATGGCGAGCATTTGATAATAGGTGTAATACTGGTACTGATGCAGATTCCCAATGTTCGCTCCTGCCAAACCAGCAACAGTGATGTGGAACAGTAGATCACAAAATACAGCATAATCTTTCAGAATGTTCACAAATATACACCAGTCCATGCACAAAACCCGTTCACCTGCCCTCTAACAAAAGGGCAAGGATAGTGAGTGGAAAAAATACTGGTATGCTGGAGGGTGTTGGTAGCTGTAGCTGCCAGAAAGTGTCTCTTTGCTAGATGGGTAGGGCCCTACCAAATTTACAGTAATGAAAAATGTGTCAGACAGTGAAATCTGGTCTTTAGTATAAGGTAAAAGCACACAATATAGATTTAATGGGGGAGACCAGCATTTCTCAAATTGGGAGTCCTGACCCAAAAGGGAGTGGCGGGGTTGGTGGTGTTGCAAGGTTATTTTAGGGGGTTACGGTATTTCCTCCCTTACTTCTACGCTGCCTTCAGAGCTGGGTGGCAGGAGAGCAGCGGCTGTTGCCTGGGCACCCAGCTCTGAATGCAGCATCCCACCAGCAGCAGCGCAGAAGTAAGGCAATACCATACCATGCCACCCTTACTTCTGCGTTGCTGCCTTCAGAGCTGGGCGGCTGGAGAGTGGCAGCTGCTGACTGAGGGCCCAGCTCTGCAGGCAGCAGTGCAGATGTAGGGGTGGCAATATCCCATGCCATCCTTACTTCTGTGCTGCTGCTGGCGGTTGCTCTGCCTTCAGAGCTGGGCTCCTGGCCAACAGCCACCGCTCTCCAGCTGCCCAGCTCTGACGGCAGCGCTGCTGCCAGCAGCAGTGCAGAAGTAAGGGTAGCAGTACCACAACCTCCCATACAATAACCTTGGGACCCACCCCCCCTTACAACTCCTTTTTGGGTCAGGACCCCTACAATTACAGCACCATGAAATTTCAGATTTAAATGGCTGAAATCATGAAATTTATGATTTTAAAAATCCTATGACCGTGACATTGACCAAAATGGATCGTGAATTTGGTAGGGCCCTATATATGGGCAATCACAGACCTTGTTGAGACTCATGGGCATGCTAGCTGTCCTTCATTATGCCTAAAGGAAGAAGCAATTAAGTTCCTTTATGGAATAAGATAGTTGAAACAATAGAAGCCACCACCCAAAGCACAGACCACGTAGAAGGCCAGAGCAAGAGGTAACTCAGGGAGAATGAGGAGGATTTCCTTGGAACTGACGGAAAATGCAGGGACTGGGGCATTGATTGGATTGCAGCTGTGTCAGAACACAGAGAAGCCAACAGATAGTAAGATAGCACTGTTAGCATGGTCTTGAAGGGAAGCCAAGCCAGGAGAACTTCTGGATAATAAGGCAGGTTTGGCAATTAGGAGACTATTTCCTTGCTCACGACTTCAGGTCTGCACACAGGGAAACAGAATTTTGTGTACATTCTTTGTGTATAAAAGGATTGCTCCAGAGAAATACTTTAACAGAAACCACTCATATCCGTTAACTGCTTGGGACAAAGGGACAACAATATCTTCCTCATTCATTCGAAAGGTTACTTGCTGTGGGTTGTAGAACTTTGTAAGACTGAACTTTAGGATCTCTTTCTCTTGTGATCACTAAACACTAGTAGGCTGGGCTGAGAGAATCATAGAACTGGAAGGTACTTTGAGAGGTCATCTAGTCCAGTTCCCTGCACTCATGGCAGGACTAAGTATTATCTAGATCATTCCTGACAGGTGTTTGTCTAACCTGCTCTTAAAAATCTCCAATGATGGAGATTGCACAACCTCCCTAGGCAATTTATTCCAGTGCTTAACTACTCTGAGAGTTAGGAAGTTTTTCCTAATGTCCAACCTAAACCTCCCTTGCTGCAATTTAAGCCCATTGCTTCTTGTCCTGTCCTCAGAGGTTAAGAAGAACAATTTTTCTCCCTCCTTGTAACAAGCATTTTCAAGTACATAAAAGGTTATCATGTTCCCTCTCCGTCTTCTCTTCTCCAGACTAAAACCCAATTTTTTCAATCTTCCCTCATAGGTCATGTTTTCGGGACCTTTAATAATTTTTGTTGCTCTTCTCTGAACTTTCTCCAATTTGTCCACATCTTTACTGAAATGTGGCGCCCAGAACTGGACACAATACTCCAGTTGCCACCTAATCAGCGCGGAGTAGAGCAGAAGAATTATTTCTCATGTCTTGCTTACAACACTCCTGCTAATACATCCCAGAATGATGTTTGCTTTTTTTGCAACTGCGTTACACTGTTGACTCCTATTTAGCTTGTGGTCTACTATGAACCCCAGATCCCTTTCCACAGTACTCCTTCCTAGGTAGTCATTTCCCATTTTGTATGTTTGCAACTGATTTGTTCCTTCCTAAATGGAGTACTTTGTTCTTATTGAATTTCATCCTATTTATACCTCAGACCATTTTTCCAGTTTGTCCAGATCATTTTGAATTTTAATCCTGTCCTCCAAAGCACTTGCAACCCCTCCCAGCTTGGTATCGTCCGCAAACTCTCTATGCCATTATCTAAATCATTGATGAAGATATTGAACAGAACCAGACCCAGAACTGATCCCTGCAGGACCTCACTCATTATGTCCTTCCAACATGACTGTGAACCACTGATAACTACTCTGAACAGTTTTTTTTCCAACCAGTTTTGCACCCACCTTATAGTAGCTCCATCTAGAATAGAAGATGCATCCGGGATTTAGATGTCATGGAACACGAATGTTAATGGAAATTTTGTGTCCAGCCCTATGAGGCAGCCTTGCAAATCTCAGCACTGACTTTGAGGTGCCAAGTATCCACAGCTCCCATTGACTTGTGTAAAAACTGTGGGTGCTCCTCTGAAAGTCTAGCTTTAGAGGTGAGATTTCTCCTTCCCCAAAGATCTTCCTAATGTCTGTCAGGTTTTTTACATTGATAATGAATGCAAATAGATCCACTGAGGGGTAGATGGAGGGCAAATTTCATTCAGTTATTCATTAAAACTTTATATGTACTTCCAAAGGAGTTATGTATTACCATATGTGTGGCTGTGGAGTAGCAGAAGACATGGAAATATGGCAAATATTGACAGGATAAGAATACAACCACACTATTTGCACTGAGCACTCCATTACAAGGGGACATCTGAAAAGTGACTGAGGTACTGCTGAGAGATGCTCCAAAGGAAAAACTATATAGACGGAGCCCTGGGAATCGGGTGCAATGGGCATTGCTGGTTGATAGAGGTCAGAACTGCAGAGTTTAGGTCCAGATTCAAATTTCACTGAAGTTCAGGGGTGTTTGGATCCAGGATTTGGATCCGAGGAGACTAAATGATTCATCACAAGAGTTTAATTAGAATCTGTACTGTATTCCTATAATCAAAGAATAAAGGATTTGTAAATATACTTAAAAGGTGAGATCTTGACCTTGCTCTGCATCTTTGGCATGATGTTGCTCTTTTGATTATTCTCAGTTTCACATTCCCTTTCTAAGTGGTGTTTACAGAGCAGGGAATCTATTCCCATCTCTGACTATGACTTGCTGCGTGACCTCAGAAAAGTCACTCAGCCCCCTTTTACAGATAAAGAAACTGAGGCATGGCTTACACCACCCATCTCATGGGTATGTTGGGAGTAGAGCAGTATGATATCATTTAAAAATAGTTTTGGTCTTCTATAGCAGCTTCCCTCTGATCTCAAAGCATTTAAATTGATTAATGCTTAAACCTCACAGAACTCCTCCTTAGGTGGATAAGGATTAGTATCCCCTTTTAATTGAGGATCAAGAAGTAAGGCCCCAATTTTAAGTGTCTACAAACTTTGAGTGCCTCATTTCTTTGGTGCCTAGCATGAAATGTCCAGCTGTCTCAATTTCACTGGCCAAAATTGGTGGCACCCAATATTAGGGGACTCTTTTGAAGATGTTGGATGTCCCTGTGTAAACATGTCCAGGAAAATTAATCTGAATTAACTAAAGGTGTGAATTTGAAGTGGATTAGTTAAACTGTATTAAATCCCTCTGTGGATGCTATTATTGAGAATTAAAGTGGCCTTAATTTGGTTTATCTTAATTCACTTCCAAAGAGAGTCAATGAGACACTGCATGGGGGCAAGGGTCCATGCTAGCCAATCTCAATGGAGTATTGGTGCCATATATTCTTTTGAACTTTGAAACAATTTCTGTTTTTTTTCTGGCAACTCAGCAGCTGTGGGATGCTTGTCAAAGATCCTCTTCAGTCTGTGTCCCTTGAAACTGATGGTTTGTTCAATATTTATAATACAGAGATTAAATGGCACTTGTTCGCTTGTTTCCCCCTGCAGTATTACGTTTTAAAGTTTTTATATGTTATGCGGCTGTTTTTCTTTTAATCATCATCAACCACATCAATTTTATCTATTAGTGTTTAAACTGTATTCATGGAGGCACTCCAGCATGTCACTTTGAGCACTGAGAGTACTTCTTCTTTATTGTCCCATGATAGGGAATATAGTGTTGTTTTTTCTTTGCAGAACACTATCAGATCAAATTAATTATGGGCTTTCTGTTCTCCATTTCAGTAAAATGTATTATCACCCAGTATCAGCATCTCCATCAGAACAAGAGTAGAGGGAGAGGTTTTCAGAGCCAAAGCAAAATCATTTTTGGCTCCTGCCTGTCTCTTTCTTTTCTTTAATTGCAGTATTTTAATGCCCTGGTAGTAATTATGTTAATTACACTCTGGGGAAAAACAAATGTGTCTACTGCTCATGTGCAAAAACTTCTTGAAATGCAATCTCACTGGGGTCCTATTAATGGAAAAATATCCAACAAAAAATAGAGTCCCCAGGGATCTGATGACCTTTTTGGTTAACTTATTTATAGTGAAAGCAGAGGAAATTTGTGCTTATTATTTCTGCACCAGGAAGCTTCCCCTCCAATCCAGCTCTTTCTATAAATCAATCACTCGGTATGTTAAATAGCAAAGCCTATATATAAACTTTTAAGCAAAGGGTGTAGTATAAATAAATTCTGTAGCACTTTGCAGTATTTGGATTTTGTATTCAGTCAAGGTAGCCTTCTTTTTTTTTGTTTTAATGTTGAGCTGTGGCCAGAACAGAGACATCTTAAAGATGTCAGCACCTTAGCTCATCAAACAGTACCTGTCCCTTGTTGGCTCATCCATCAGTCCATCTGTATGCCCGTGGAGGAGAGAGATGGGGTTTAGGGATACACCCTTACTCACCTACACAGGCTCCTTACTTGCCAGACCCTGTGTGAAGGAGGGAGGGAGATCAGCCGCTACTTCACCTGCCATGCAGGTGGATGGGGAATGGCTGGGCAGAAATGAGTGGGTGGAGCCTTGGTTCCCCTTTTTTCCCCTCTCCAATATGTCCCCCAGTACAGCCGAGCTAGTGTGGCAGGAGATGGGCTGGAACAGTTTACGCTTCTATGGATCAAAGGGGTTCAGGAACTGAACATACGCAGCCCCTTACTTGGGGGAAAATAGTAAAGTGCTAGCCTGGCCCTTTATTGACTTTGGTCTGTGCAAACAGTTTGGCTAGAAACCTGATCAACCCATATTTAGGGTGAGTTGAAGTCTCAATTTGTAGAGCTGGGCAAATGCAGTTTGCCCACCATAACTCACCCTATCTCCAAACAGACTCCTCCAAGGATTTTTCTCCGTCTCTCCCCTCCCCCGCAGTTCTACCTTACTTGCCTTCCAGGGCTGGTGCCCTGCCTTGTGGGTGCTATGCAGAATCTCTCTGTTCTGGTCATTCAGGAGTGGCCTGACCGTATCTCTCTCTGTCAAAAGCAATAGGAGCAGGGAAAACATCACCATGTTGATCCAGAGGCAGAGCGCATGGCATAGCACTCAGATTTAGTATGACCAGGATTAAAACCATGGAAGGACACAGGAAGGAGACCAAAGAATGGGGACTTGATTCTGCACCACATTTTGCATAATGACTTATGCCTGTGCCTCACATCCCCCTTCCTCTCCTATGTTGTGATGGCTTTCTGCTGCATCAGCCCCAAAAAGGGGAATAACTGGGGACAAAGGGTGTGACTGCTAAGCTTCTGTGCTCCAGCAGTCTGACTGTGGGGGTGGTGATCAGCCAGGTTTAACTTGGGACAGCCCTGAGGCTGCTCTAAGTTGAGCCATTCAACCTGATCAGGATTAGGGCAAGTGAGTATAAAGGTGGCACAGTGCTGATGTGGCCCAGAATCTGTTCCAGTTAGCACTTCAAACTGGCAGTGTGTTTACACCCACTTTGCGTAGATGTGACCTACTGAAGGTGCAGGGCATTGGAGAATGAGGCCCTGGGTGTTTGAAGATACGGTAAAATGTAGGTACAGATGATTCAGGAGTAAGGGCTATATGCTGCCCTTCATGTCTGGTGGCACTTTCATTAACATCAATGGGAACTTCACTTACTGAGAAGCCACATTCTTTCTGACCATGTCCAATCAGACTGTCGTTATGGATCTCAGGCTCTGGAGTGCGGTTTACTTAGATGTGATGAACCTACACCATTAATTCAGAAAAACTGGGAATATCTACAGACTTCACTGTAGACTAGTTTCAGTGTTCATTGTTGTTTGTGTCCCTTATACCCAGGGGTTTTTTGACTGGAGAACCAAAAAAATCTTATAATACAATACTCAGATCTTCAATGGCAAATACCTATCGTCTGTGTGGAATGTAATGCCCATTAGTGTCAATGGAAGTTGTGTATCAGTGAAGAAAGACCATACACCTTAAGGAGGGGAACTCCAACTTTCTTTCTGTTCATTTCCTTTCTCTCACATAATTTATGGCAGCAAACTTTGCTCAGCTGAGGCAACCTGCTAGGAACCAAAGGACCACATCTAATTTGTAGCAACTTGAGAACGTATATAGAATATACTCTTTGGTCTCCGTTCAATATGGATCAATGGATGCTGGGAGTCCATATGTAGCACCTCCATGTCAAAGATGAAGACAGCTGCGGGCCTGTCCATATCAGAGCAGGCCCAGCAGCACCAGCGTCCGTTTGGCTATAAATGCACATGCATCCTACGTCTCCAAAGCCTGGCTGACAAAAGAACACATAGCAAAGTAAAATCACCTGCCATCTGCTCTATGTTCTCCAAATTCATTTGAACTTCCGTTTAACTACATATGTTGTGCACACAGTCCTTTAGCAACCCTGTCTATTCAGTGGCAGCCTTCGCTCCAATTCTTAATTCTAATTGGACACAAACGATGTCCCTATTTTCTGATCCACCAAGCAAGAATTGTTGACATGGCCTTCTGGGACTTCTTATTCACTAAGCATATTTCAGACAAAAGGTTCTGGTTAAATATGAACATTTGACAGATGTTCCTAGAGTCTCACGTGATAATCAGTGCACTGATCTATTACAAAGAGCTCAAACAGACAAACACTGCTTTTAATTACTATACATGGATCTATTTGATTTTTTTTCTCCACTTTTCCACCTCTGTTGCTCATTGGGCCCATGAAGCTTCAGTTTTATCTTAAGTACCTCTTTATTTTTTCTAGACAAAGGGGAATTGGCCGCTGGTCCCATTGCCTTTGGAGCTGTTATCCAAGTACATTCTAAGCCTGTAAAGCATTCCAAATAATCAGGATGTTTGTGAGAATTACTGACATATATCTATTGAGGTACTTAGTGATGAGAGAGTCTTGTAAAGCTCTGAAAATTCTGCCTGTTTGAACACCAGTGGTTTGGTGGTTTTAAAAGACTCAAGCTGTTAAACAATCAATTTCTATTTTGGGGGGAACCTCCTCCCCAATCATAAGAGGCCACTCCCTGCTGTCCTCTGATCTGTTCCACATCTCTAACTCTGTAAATGCCAGCATCTCTGAACTGGAGAGCCATAAGTAGGAACAGGCCTAAACTAGAACTCTGGATGATAACCCTTCGCCCCTGAGTTTGGGGTAGGATTTGATCTCCCCAGCTCGGGGCTGATCTCTAATCATAATGCTCTTACTTTTCCACTGCTCCCTATGAGGGGTCAATCCTGCAGTCCTTGAGTGTGTACATGTCTCATTGACGTCCGTGGGAGTTCTGTGTGCAGAAGGACTGCAGGGTTGCATTCCTAGAGACAGGAGACTAGGGAGGACCGTGTAAAGTGGTGTGAATTGAAAGAATCCCTGCCAGGTATCAAATCTCTCTCCTTTCACACACTATCCCTACTGCTCACTTTTGCAAGGGCCTAGTTCACTACGGCTGTTCACCTTGTATAATTATTTACAAAAGTGCATATTGAGTGTAAAACTATCAAATCAGATAAGAATGGCCATACTGGGCCAGACCAGTGGTCCACCTTGCCCAGTATCCTGTCTTCTGATAGTGGCCAATGACAGATGCTTCAGAGGGAATGAACAGAACAGGGCAATTTATCGAGTGATCCATCTCCTGTTGTCCGCTCCCAGCTTCTGGCAGTCAGAGGGTTAAGGACACTCAGAGCATCGAGTTGCGTCCCTGACCATCTTGGCTAGTAGTCATTGATGGACCTATCCTCCATGAACTTATCTAATTCTTTTTTGAACCCAGTAATAGTTCTGGCCTTCACAACATCCCCTGACAATGAGTTCCACAGATTGACTGTGCATTGTGTGAAGTACTTGTTTGTTTTTAACCTTCTGCCTATTAATTTCATTTAGTGACCCCTGGTTCTTGTGTTATGTGAAGGGGTAAATAACATTTCTGTATTTACTTTCTCCACACCATTTCTGATTTTACAGATCTCTGTCATAACCCCCCTTAGTCCTCTCTCTTCTAAGGTGAACAGTCCCAGTCTTTTTAATCTTGTAATCATATGGAATCATTAGGTTTCATGCCCCTAATCATTTTCATTGTGCTTCTCTGCACCTTTTCCAATTCTGGGGTGACCAGAACTGCAAGCAGTATTCAAGGTGTGGGCATACCATGGATTTATGTAGTGGCATTCTATTTTCTGTCTTATTATCTATCTATTTCCTAATAGTTCCTGACATGGTGTTAGCTTTCTTGACTGCCACCTCACATTGAGTGGATGTTTTCAGAGAAATATACTCAAAGATCTTGGAGTAACAGCTAATTTAGACCCCATAATTTGTATATGAATGTATAGTTGTGATTGTTTTCCAACGTTCATTACTTTGCATTTATCAACATTGAATTTCATCTGCCTTTTTGTTGCCTAGTCACCCAGTTTTGTGAGATCCCTTTGTAACTCTTCGCAAGCTGCTTTGGATTTAACCATCTTGTGTAATCTTGTGTAGTGTGCAACCTTTGCCACTCACTGTTTACCCCTTTTTTCCAGATCATTTGTGAATATGTTGAACAGCATGGTCCCAGTACAGATCCTCTGCGGACCCATTATTTACCTCTCTCCTGGTTTCCTATCTTTTAACCAGTTACTGATCCATGATAGGACCTTCCTTTTTATCCAACGACAGTGCACTTTGCTTAAAAGCCTTTGGTGAGGGACCTTGTCAAAGGCTTTCTGAACGTCCAAGTATACTATACCCACTGAATCACCCTTGTCCACATGTTTGCTGATCCCCTCAAAGAATTCTGATATATTGGTGAGGCATGATTTCCCTTTACAGAAGTCGTGTTGACTCTTCCCCAACGTATTGTGTTCATCTGTGTCTGATAACTTTGTTCTTTACTATACTTTCAACCTGTTTGCCTGGTACTGAAGTTAGGTGTAGTGACCTGTAGTTGCTAGGATCACCTCTGAAGCTTTTTAAAAAAATTGATCTTACATTAGCTACTCTCCAGTTATCTGGTACAGAGGCTGATTTTAAGCAATCGGTTACATACCACAATTAGTACTGCGATTTCATATTTGAGTTCCTGCCTGGTCCTGGTGACTTATTACTGTTGAATCTATCAATTTGTTCCAAAATCTTCTCTAATGACACCTCAATCGGGAACAGTTCTTCATATTTGTCACCTGAAAAGAATGGCTCAGGTGTGGGGATCTCCCTCACGTCTTCTGCACTGGAGATGGCTGTAAAGAATTCATTTAGCTTCTCCATGATGACCTTGTCTTCCTTGACCGCTCCCTTTGCACCTCAATCATCAGTGGCCCTACTGATTGTTTGGCAGGTTTCCTGCTTCTGATGTACTTAAAAACAGCACTTACACTCACTTTGCATTGGTGTAACTGCAACATTCAAGGCAACAGTGAATCAGGCACAGAGAGTCCAATATTGCTCCAAACATAGTCAAAAGAAGTTCTGTCAAGGATTTCAATGGGAGCAAGACCAGGCCCGAAATGACAGGGAGAGAGAAGTATGTTGTAGCTGAATGTCATTACTAACACCTTTAACATTGTGAAAACAAACCATTGTGTAACTTTGCCCTTGGTAAGAGTTGTAATCTCAGTGGAAAATTCCTGGATACGTCAACTGGCTTCTCAAAAGATCTGTCTTGGCTTGACTTCCATGGGAATAGAGTTAGGCCAGCACCGAGAGCTTTAGAAAATCCCTCTTAATTGGAGGTTGGTTTGTGCTGGCACAGCCAAGCTCTGCCAGCCATAGTTTTCTACTGTAGGAGCATTAATAGATTGAAATGCTCACAGATTCTTATTAACTCCCCCATAAAAGGGGTTGTTTTACAGAAATAGATCCAAATGCTATAGATATCAATGAACATGCAAAAACAAATTAGTGACAGTGGGCTTGCAAACAGTTGGAGGGAACTCAAAGCACAATGTATAAATAGCAGTATGAGGGGAAGAGTTTTCTCTGGAATTTATATTAATAGCGTTTATGTTCTCTCTTTCTGCTACAAAAAACTTGGCAATGGTTAGGCAGTTGGTGCGCTGAGATCACTGCCTATTGTGCAGACCAACGTTGTCTTGTCGTTTCCTTGTGCTCCCCTGTCGGTCTGTATCTGTCTCTCTTGTTTTATTCTTAGAATTTAAACTGTTTGGGGCTCTTTTGCTTTGGTACAGCCCTTAGCACAGGAGCCTCCGTATTAGAGCACAACCTCACTGGGCATTACCACAATACAAAGAATAACAACTAGGTAGTTGCTACCTCTAGTGATTTTTAAAAAGGAGGTATTGTGAGACCGGCAACCTCTTAGCGTTATGCTGTGGATTTCTCTCTCTCCCTCCCCTTTGCCTAATTTCCTGTGTTGATGTCCTATCTTATCTAGCCCAGACTGCAAGCTCCTTGGGGCTGGGGCCATGTCTTTATTCTTTCTGTAAAGTGCTACGCCTCTTTGGCATCAATAATAATAAATATAATATCCCAGATTGTGTCCTCCAGAACCATGCATGGAGGGGGGTCTCTGCATGCTGATCTCTCCCCTTTTGTCTTTAAGGGGTGGGGGTTGAGCTACCTCCATGGCACTGTGTACCCCACTGCTCTTTGTTTGTCTTCTGGTTTCTGCACCCGCTTCCCATTTTCAAGCTTTCATCTGTAATCACAAGGGCTAGAAGGTGACTTGGTTTAAGACTGAAAGCTGAGAAGGCCTCTTTGTGGATAGTCCTGGCCTTTCAAGGATCCCTGTCCTTCTTGTTTGTTGCTTTCCTCTCCTCAGCTCTCAAAACAGAGTTGCCAACTTTTGTAGTATTTAGCGTCTTTCTTAAAGACCTAGCTGCCAGATTCAGGTGGCATGGGAATCTCAGCTTTCAGTTTCAAAACAAATCACCACCTAGCCCTTGTGGTTACAGATAATAGAATCATAGAATATCAGGGTTGGAAGGGACCTCAGGAGGTCATCTAGTCCAACCCCCTGCTCAAAGCAGGACCTAATCCCAACTAAATCATCCCAGCCAGGGCTTTGTCAAGCCTGACCTTAAAAACCTCTAAGGAAGGAGATTCCACCACCTCCCTAGGTAACCCATTCCAGTGCTTCACCACCCTCCTAGTGAAAAAGTTTTTCCTAATATCCAATCTAAACCTCCCCCACTGCAACTTGAGACCATTACTCCTTGTTCTGTCATCTGGTACCACTGAGAACAGTCTAGATCCATCCTCTTTGGAACCCCCTTTCAGGTAGTTGAAAGCAGCTATCAAATCCCCCCTCATTCTTCTCTTCTGCAGACTAAACAATCCCAGTTCCCTCAGCCTCTCCTCATAACTCATGTGCTCCAGCCCCCTAATCATTTTTGTTGCCCTCCGCTGGACTCTTTCCAATTTTTCCACATCCTTCTTGTAGTGTGGGGCCCAAAACTGGACACAGTACTCCAGGTGAGGCCTCACCAATGTCGAATAGAGGGGAACGATCACGTCCCTCGATCTGCTGGCAATGCCCCTACTTATACAGCCCAAAATGCCGTTAGCCTTCTTGGCAACAAGGGCACACTGTTGACTCATATCCAGCTTCTCGTCCACCGTAACCCCTAGGTCCTTTTCTGCAGAACTGCTGCCTAGCCACTCGGTCCCTAGTCTGTAACAGTGCATGGGATTCTTCCGTCCTAAGTGCAGGACTCTGCACTTGTCCTTGTTGAACCTCATCAGGTTTCTTTTGGCCCAATCCTCTAATTTGTCTAGGTCCCTCTGTATCCTATCCCTACCCTCCAGCGTATCTACCACTCCTCCCAGTTTAGTGTCATCTGCAAATTTGCTGAGAGTGCAGTCCACGCCATACTCCAGATCATTAATGAAGATATTGAATAAAACCGGCCCCAGGACCGACCCTTTGGGCACTCCGCTTGAAACCGGCTGCTAACTAGACATGGAGCCATTGATCACTACCTGTTGAGCCCGACGATCTAGCCAGCTTTCTATCCACCTTATAGTCCATTCATCCAGCCCATACTTCTTTAACTTGCCGGCAAGAATACTGTGGGAGACTGTATCAAAAGCTTTGCTAAAGTCAAGGAATAACACATCCACTGCTTTCCCCTCATCCACAGACCCAGTTATCTCCTCATAGAAGGCAATTAGGTTAGTCAGGAATGACTTGCCCTTGGTGAATCCATGCTGACTGTTTCTGATCACTTTCCTCTCCTCTAAGTGCTTCAGAATTGAAGCTTCAGATGAAAGCTTGAAAATGGGAAGCGAGTGCAGAAACCAGAAGGCGCACACAAACATTTCTGTTTTTTAAATCTCATGATTTTTGAGCCAGGATCACGATCTGGGGGGAGCCTGTCTCATGTTTTCTGAATGCTTGGAGTTAGCAATACTGAACTACTATGATTTGCCCTTTATGGGGATGGGAATAGATAGCATGTGCTGTATCCCAGTTCATAGAATCATAGAATAACACGGTTGGAAGGTTGACTCAGGAGGTCATCTAGTCCAACCCCCTGCTCAAAGCAGGACCAATCCCCAACTCAGACATTTGCATCGGCTGGTGAAGTTGGCATGGGCCTTTTATCCAGATGACGTTCTGCACCCTTCCTGTTCTTTTGTAGTCACTAGCAAAACTCCCATTTATTTTAAAGGTGTAGGATCGGGCCCACTGTGTTAAGCTTCTGGTATGGGTTGTCTCTTTATGGCATATTACGGACATTGCCTTCAGCTATTTCCATGGTCCTTATTTTTCAATACACAAGGTAAACAAGAACCTGTATCCAAAAAGGAAGATATTTGTGAAGTACAGTGATCCCTTTTGTGGGCATTCACACTATTCCTAGCTTCATTTCCTCCTTCCTAGTGCTTCTTTCCCCCCGGATATTACAGAACTATCCTTTTAAGATGTGAGCCAGCAATCAAATACCATGCATTAACCATGACAAGGCTGAGTTTTCAGCTGAAATTGTGAGAGACCTCCTGATAAATCTAAACCAGTGATAAAAAAATTAGTCACTGAAGACTTTAATCCCATTTCAGTGTTTCTGGGCGTATGCCATAGCAAAATGAGGAGCAAAGTGTCAGACTGCCTAGGGACTGCAGGAAACTGGACACATTCCAGTATTGTCAACTGAAGTGACCTTTAGCTAAAGAGTTTTGGAATTAATATTTCATATATTTTTGCTTGGGAAAATGGAATTTGAACCAGCTTATTAAAATTAGCTAAAATACCCATTTCTTTTTAAAAAAGTCTCAATGTGCACTTGTCTTGTACCAATTTTTTTTTTACTGATTTGTGTAAACCAAGAGTTTTTTTTTTTTCCCCCTAAGAAGTATTTTACCTAGACTTCTAAACAGAATTCGCTATTATAATGGCGTGTAGTGATGCCTTTGTAGCCCAGTGAAGTATGGAGTTTACACTCTTAGGTGAGCATTTCAAAGGCAACTACCATGATTAGCCAACAATTGCTATTGAAACTGAGTTGTGTGGCAAATGCTGCTAGGCACTATTGAACATCTCAACCTTCATTCAGTATGAACAAAACTGCACTACATAGCAGACATATGATACATAAGCAAACTAGGACCGGATCCTGTAATCCGATCACTCATGTGCCCAGGGTGTAGCCCACCAATTTCAGTAGAACTCTGTGCAGGTGGGAGGGTTGATTCAACTTTATAAGTTTGCAGAATTGAATTTGCATGTGCCTCATCACGAAGAGATTTATAGTCTCCTCTAAGCTAGATGGCTGTCTTGTCAGATTCTGCTTAAATGAGGCATGGATTGAAGTTTCAAGGGAGCTCTGAAAAAGGTAACTTTTCCCCCCACGAACAGGAGAGACCGTCTGTCATTCTCATTTTTTGTCCAAGTGTGAATGAATGGCTCAGCCTCTTAAAGCAGGATTTTCTTTCTCTATGCAACCATAAGAGATGATCTAGTTAAAATAGGGAGAGTGAGGAAAGAAAGTGGTTCTCCCCATAGGCCACCATGTCATGAGAGAGCTCTGTCTGTGTATGTGAAATTAGATAAAATGCCAGTAGATGATGCTCAATAACATGTAGTATAGTTCCTGGGTTTTGTAGGCCCTATAAAACTTGGGCACTGCAAATGGCTTCCTCTGGCTGCTGTTTACATCATCTCTTAACAGGGTTTTAGAAATGGGATTTGCCTTAGCAAATGTATCTTGTCCAATCCTTAAAGCACACAATGCTGAAAGGAAAGCCACTATTCCTTCTGCATTTGAATGTCTGAGAGATGCCTTGTTAGCGTATGACCTTTTAGCTGTGCAAACCACTCTTTTCCCTTTGTGTTTGGTAGTGCTCTTAACACACCTGGAGGCTTCCACTTCAGGGATAAAGCCTGAGGACCTCGATCAGTTTGTATTTCATCCTTATTCAAACAAATTCCCATTAGGAGCATTGTCGTTAGCTTCAGGATGCAGGGCCAAGTATGGCAAAAGAGTTCTTCTCACACTATTCACTTACGGGCAATCCAGCCCTCTCTTATGTTGTACAGAGGGCCTTGCTGAAGTGTGTACGGGTTAGTGGCCTATTAGATGTGAGTGTCCACACTGCTGCATACAGAGTGCTCTCATTACACATCTATCAGAACCAGCCTAGTACTCTGGCCAGTGCTGGAGTTCAGCTTTGCCCCCTAGTATATATTGCTACTACCCATTGATCCATTACGTACCTGCTCTGTGTTGGCAGCTATGAACGAGCAGTGTCAGAGACCAAAAAAAAAAGCTGAGGAACATCACTGGCTATTATCTGTTCTCTTTAATTCTCTACACTCATTTTTCCTGTGATTATATATATTACTATAATTTGTCTTCATTTTCTTGATGTTACCTCAATTAAATATACAAAACCAGAATATTTTCCTATAGAATTTTTCTTAAAACAAGCAACCTCTACCTCCACGATACTTAAAATCTGTAGAATATTCCCCAAGAGACTTTTAATTCTTGTAAGACAGGTCACATTTTTGTTCTGAACACCACGTATATTGTCTCTCTAAAGCAGGGGTGGGCAAACTACAGCTCGCGGGCTGGATCCGGCCCATCAGGGCTTTGGATCCGGCCCACGGGATTTGCCCCCTGTGGCGCTGCAGGCCCTGCGCCACTCTCAGAAGCGGCCGGCACCACGTCCCTGCGGCCCCTGGGTGGGGGGGAAAGAGGGCTCCATGCGTTGCCCTTGCCTCCAGGCACCACCCCCCTCAGCTCCCATTGGCTGGGAATGCGGAACTGCAGCCAATGGGAGCTTTGGGGGAGGTACCCGGAGGCACAGCAAGGGCAGCGCACGTGGAGCCCTCCGCCCCCCCGCTCCCCGGGCGCAGCGCTTCCTGGAGCGGCGCGGGGCCGGGGACAGGGCAGGCATGCAGGGAGCCTGCCCTGGCCTTGGTGCGCACCGCTGCCACCCTGGGGCTGCTTTAGGTAAGTGGCGCCGGGCCAGAGCCTGTACCCCTCCTGCACCCCACCCCCCGACTCCCTGCCCTAAGCCCCCTGCCTGCACCCTGCACCCCTCCTGCACCCCAACCCCGTGCCCTGAGCTCCCTGCTGCACTCTGCACCCCTGTGCACCTCACCCCCCTGCCCTGAGCTCTCTCCTGCACTCCGCACCCCTCCTGCACTCCAACCCTCTGCCCTGAACCCCCTCATACACACCGCACCCCTCCTCTGCCCCAATCCCTTGCCCTGAGCCCTTTTCTGCACACCGCACCCCCTCCCACACACCACACTCCCTCCCGCACCCCAACCCCCTGCCCCAGCCCTGCATACAATTTCCCCACCCAGATGTGGCCCTTGGCCCATAAAGTTTGCCCACCCCTGCTCTAAAGCCTGAAGCTTCAGCAGAAGAATTTTCTGTAAGGCTTCAATCTATTTGAGGTGTTTTTTTTTTTTTATCCCACTCAAGTGTTGCAAGAGAAACTTGCAAGTAATCAATCTTGGATACAAGGGCAGGATTTGGAATCCGGCTAGCCAAGGAAGTGAGAAATGGCCAGATCTTGCAATATTTTTAGATGCTAGCATTGTGATTGATAGGTGAGAAAAGTTAACCTAAAGTAAAGTGTGCGTGTGCATATACATTCTCCCCCCCCCCCCCCCGGGGACATTGAAAGCTATTAGAAGCAAGAGAGAATGATGTCCAGTTCCAACAGAGATGGAGTCACCAATCAAAACCTTAGAATCTAATCACAAGTGTCCATAGTTGTGATACATTCTAGATCAGTATGAAAGCAAGTTGCTCAAAATATTTGAATGGCATGATTGATGCTCTTCTTAAAAGGACTGAGTGCTACAGTAAAAGATGTTACAGTTCCTGGGGGAAATTAAGATTTATTAGTGACTGTTGGAGCTCAGAAATGTTGGCTGCATTTGTCAGTGAGCTCTCTTCTAGGGCTGCAGTAATTTACTAATTCTCACACGTTGGGATACATTAGTATCCATCCTAGCTGCCCTCATGAACTCCATTTTTATTAATGCATAATATACCAAAGCCTTGTGGTGAGGCAGCACTGAAGATCTTCGCAAACAGTCTATTTTTAAATAGTTATTTCCTCTCTGTAGCACATGGTGGTAGTTGCAGGCACTCTTAGGACTTAGTCATAACTCTTTAATAACTGAAAGCCATGCAAAAGAAGCTATATTTGAATGAGTCCAAAGGGTGGGCGATCATATTATAAAAATAACTAACTAAATTAGAGATGGGATCTGTACAAAACTCCACCTCTGAACCTGGATCAAAGAATGTAAAGCTTATAAGTGAGCTTCCTCTGAATACTTTAATTGTTCAGGTTTAGCTGTAAAACTCACAAGTTTGAGGGTTACCAAAAGAAACTGCACCATCTGCTCAAGAAACTCCCTAAAGAAGCACCGGAACAAATCTACACAGACACCCCTAGAGCCCCGACCAGGGGTATTCTATCTGCTACACAAGATCCATAAACCTGTGAATCCTGGATGCCCCATCTCAGGCATTGGCACCCTGACAGCACGATTGTCTGTCTATGTGGACTCTCTCCTCAGGCTCTACGCTACCAGCACTCCCTGCTATCTTTGAGACACCACTGACTTCCTGAGGAAACTACAATCCATTGGTGATCTTCCAGAAAACACCATCCTAGTCACTATGGATGTAGAAGCTCCTTACACCAACATTCCACACAAAGATGGACTCCAAGCCGTCAGGAACAGTATCCCTGATAATGTCATAGCAAACCTGGTAGCTGAACTTTGTGACTTTGTCCTCACCCACAACTATTTCAGAGTTGGGGACAATTTATACCTTCAAGTCAGCGGGACTGCTATGGGTACCCGCATGGCCCCACAGTATGCCAACATTTTTATGGCTGACTTAGAACAACGCTTCCTCAGCTCTCGTCCCCTAACGCCTCTATTCTGCTTGCGCTACATTGAAGACATCTTCATCATCTGGACCCATGGGAAGGAGGCCCTTGAAGAATTCCACCAGGATTTCAACAGTTTCCACACCACCATCAACCTCAGCCTGGACCAGTCCACACAAGAGATCCACTTCCTGGACACTACAGTGCAAATAAGCGATAGTCACATAAACACCACCCTATACCGGAAACCTACTGACCGCTATACTTGCCTACATGCCTCCAGCTTTCATCCAGACCACATCATACAATCCATTGTCTATAGCCAAGCTCTAAGAGCATTTGCTCCGATCCCTCAAACAGAGACAAACACCTACAAGATCTCTATCAAGAGTTCTTAAAACTACAGTACCCACCTGGTGAAGTGAAGAAACAGATTGACAGAGCCAGAAGGGTACCCAGAAGTCACCTAGGCCCAACAAAGAAAGTAACAATGCCACTAGCCATCACCTACAGCCTCCAACTAAAACATCTCCAGCACATTATCAAGGATCTACAACCTTTCCTGAAGGACAATCCCTCACTCTCCCAGACCTTGGGAGACAGGCCAGTCCTCACTTACAGACAGCCCCCCAACCTGAAGCAAACACTCACCAGCAGCTACACACCACACAACAAAAACACTAACCCAGGAACCAATCCCTGCAACAAAACCCATTGCCAACTCTGTCCACATATCTATTCAAGGGACACCATCATAGGACCTAACCACATCAGCCACACTATCAGGGACTTGTTCACCTGCACATCTACCAATGTGATATATGCCATCATGTGCCAGCAATGCCCCTCTGCCATGTACTTTGGCCAAACCGGACAGTCTCTACGCAAAAGAATAAATGAAGACAAATCAGACATCAAGAATTATAACATTCAAAAACTAGTAGGACACTTCAATCTCCCTGGTCACTCAATAACAGACTTAAAAGTGGCAATTCTTCAACAAAAAAACTTCATAAACAGACTCCAATGAGAAACTGCAGAACTGGAATTAATTTGCAAACTGGACACCATCAAATTAGGCCTGAATAAAGACTGGGAGTGGATGGGTCACTACAAAAACTAATTTCCTTCTGCTGATACTCACACCTTCTTGTTAACTGTTTGAAATGGGCCACCTTGATTGCATTGGCCTCATTAGCACTACAAAAGTGATTTTCCCCTCCTTTTGGTATTCACCCCTTGTCAACTGTTGAGAATAGGCCACTTCCACCTTAATTGAATTGGCTCGCTAGCACTGACCCCCACCTTGGTAAGGCAACACCCATCTTTTCATGTGCTGTATATTTATATCTGCCTACTGTATTTTCCGCCGCATGCATCTGATGAAGTGGGTTTTAGCCCACGAAAGCTTATGCCCAAAGAAATTTGTTAGTCTCTCAGGTGCCACAAGGACTCCTCGTTGTTTTTGCTGATACAGACTAACACGGCTACCCCTCTGAAAGTTGGTGAATGTTTTGTCATCTGGGAACCTGTCCTGTATCAGAGGGGTAGCCGTGTTAGTCTGTATCCACAAAAACAACGAGGAGGTGCCACCAGACTCCTCGTTGTGCTGCAATAGAAATAGCAGAGTTAAAATCCTGGCTCCATTTAAATCAATGGAAAAACACCCACTGACTTCAGTGGAGCCAGGATTTCACAGGTTTGATTTGGCCCATTTTTAAATACCAATAAACTGCAGAGAGTACATGAGGCTGATGGTACTATATCTAGATGCTATAAGGGTCTTGGAGTAAGACTGGTAAAATTCTGAGTGGATTCCTTGTGTGGCCATGTTTGATTAGGATGGTGAGTTTCTAAAGCTGATTATTATCCTAAATCAATAAAGGTCTGATCCAATGCTAACTAAAAACAATGGAAAGACACCCATTTACTTCAGTGGGTTTTGTGTTAGGCCTTAGATCTCTTCTGGCTTCCCCTGTACTATGAACCATTTTCTTCCTTTATTCCAAAGATGTTCTGGAGTCTGAGTCTCTGTTGGTCTGATCCCTGGGTCTCAATTACCCTCAATCCAAGCATATGACACATGGCTGGTTGTGAAGATGTACTACGAGCAGTATATAGAGTGGCATACATACGTGGCATGTTAGAAATAGTTGCTAACTATAAGGGGTCCCAAACTTATTTTGAATATTTCATAGTTATGAGAGAGCATTGTCCATGTCTAATATTATAGATATAATAGTAGTAGGCAGAGTGTTTGAGCCATTATTTTCACTCCTCAACCATAAGTTGGTATAATATTCTCCACCCTCTCCCATTACCGAAGGGCATGTTTGGGGGTAGTGGAGTCATCAAGTGAGTACAGGATACAAGTAACGCCTTGCTGTTGCATGTTGTTGAGTTTGTTTAGGTTTGATCTCCTATTCCGTTCCTTCACCATAGCTATAATCTTTGATGTGAAACGTGTTCCATGCTGGCTGAAAATCTAAACAAGCTATTATCTTTGTATATCTTCAACACCAGTGAGCTAAGCATCGTCTCCATGAATGTATCAGGTGCTGCTTGTTCTTGATCAAACTGCACTTTCCTAGGTGTTACCCATCACAGCTCTTAAGTTAGATTGATGTCACAACAGATGTTAAACGTAGTTTTCTGCACTGTAGTTTTCTGGTTTGTCTCTTGACCCTTTTCTAAATAATGGAGTTGTTTTTGTCATTTTCCTCCATTAGTTAAAGAGGGATCAAAAATCAAACCAGAAAACTATAAAGCAGGAAGTTTAACATCTGTCACAACACCACCGGGAAGAGATTGCTTTGAGAAGGGTACACTGTAGGGCAACTCAGTCTGGTGAATAGTCACATTAGTGTCTTCCCATGTATCTTTTTTCTTCAGTTTCTCTTCTGATGTGATTCTCTAGTCTCCTTACAAATTTAAAGAACTACTAAATTCAATCACTTCTTTACACACAAATATAATTCTTAAATAGACACTTCCTTGTACTGGATAGTCAACCATAGGCTATTGCTATCATTTATATATGGCCTGGGGAAAGCTTTAATGATTGGGATGCAACCCAATGTGTATGTGGGGGAAATGGGACCAAAAATTAGGATGTTGGCATTAAATTTACCAGGTCTTAGCTTGAAATTCTAATGCAGTAAGAATTTGTCCAGAGGAGTTCTGTGAGTTATTGTACAGTGTGCCCTCCAGTGTCAGGTCGTGCAAATATTTATTGCAAGCATTAAATGGAGCAGTCTGCATATTTGTAAATCTGTTGTGCTTCATTTCAGCTGGGAGCCTTTCTGGGTTAGGACTGCAGTTCATTTTGTTGCATCTGCCCTCTCCAGGGGGAAGACAAACCAAAGATGAGGAACTGAGAGCTAGCTATCTAGATTTACTAGCCTGAGACGGATTATACCTCAAAATTATCATTTGGCAACATAAGAACGTCCATGTAACTGTCACTGCCTGGAGAACAAATTACATTCATGCTTTATGGCCCTTACTCTGCCACCCTAACTCAGGGCTTGTCTACATGGGCAGCTGGTGCACACAGGAGCGCCGCCAGCTTTTTCGCCGCCCTAGGTGGCGGAAGGTCCCGCCCCCGAAATGCCGCCCCCGACAGAGGCGGTGGAAGGTCCCTCCCCCAAAATTCCACCTACGACCGGGGCGCCGGCGCCCCCCCAAATGTTGGTGCCCTAGGCGACCACCTAGGTCGCCTAATGGGTTGCGCCGGCCCTGGGTGCACACTAACACACCATAAGGACCCTACTGGTGCTCACTAAAAGTTCTCTAGTGCACCGTGACTTAATACTTTTGAAATGAAACTGTGTCGACGCACACTAGAGAACTTTCAGTGCAGGCCAACAATTAGTGCACATCATGCCGGTGTACGCTAATGTAGCATGTAGACAAGCCCTTGCATTAGGCCTACTGGGGCTACTTGTGGAGCAAGGTGCTACTCAGCATGAGTAATGGTAGCAGAAATGGGCCCTGCAGAAGATGGTCCCATTTTTCTGAAAACTTAGTGATTGATTCAGAATGAAACATAACGGTTTGTTTTATGAACCACTAGAATATTGCTTGCTAAATGTCAATAGGATCTTAAGAGTAAATCCCAAGAGATGGAAAAAGGAGTCACAAAATATATGGAAAAAGCATTTCTTCTTATAAATCAAGGAGAAATACTTTGGGCTCAATTTCTCACATGGGCACCTTTGAAAATCAGGACGTTTGTGAGGGTACCCAGACATGGATTTAGGTGCCTAATTTTATAGTATCTAACTTAGAAAAGCGCTCTGCCTCAGTTTTCCCAGCAGTAAAGTGGGGATTAATATCACCAGTGGTTCTCCAAGAAGTAAACTAAAGGGGGAGTTGTGAAGGCATAAATGGGAGTTGAATGCCTGACTGCTCTTTGTGCTATTGAAAACTCCCCCCACCCCCATCAGTGTTGGAGAAGTACGCTGTAAACAGTAGCTATTAGTATTAAATGCCGAGGGCGATGGAATTTCCTTGTCATTGTAAGCTGCACAACTGTTCTAAAATATTTGGAAGACACTAATTCCTTTAAACGAATAAACATGTGGCATTTTCTTCTATTGATGATGTAGTCTCTTGCTGCTGCTGGCCGGCCTTATGTGAAGGAGACTGTATATTTTCAGAGCTGTGGCACTTTGATGTACGTTCACTAACGCCAGGCCAGCTGGCAAGACAGATATGGACCCAGCAGCTTTTAGGAAGTATTTTGTTTTTAGAGTAGTATAATCAGCTAGGAGAATCCATTTAGCTCCATCTGCTTGAGTAAAGCATACTGGGCTAGATTCTGTTCTCCGTTTTGAAATCAGAATCCATCTTGCTCCTGTGTAGTTGCAGGGTTACATAGTTTAACTTGTGGGTGATTGCATCTTTGTTTCATATTAGATATTGTTCACCCAAATGACAACCCTGTACTAACAGGGATTAGAAAGATACTGTCCACTTTTCATGGTGATTAGTTTTGTATGATGATGTGCAAATGTTTATGAAAGTGAGTTATTAATAGTGTTGGCTTTGGCTAGAGCCAGGCATAATGCAGACAGATTGTGAGCAGGATTCATTATATAACTCTCTGCATTTCAGTCCTGACCTGAAAGACCTCTTCTGTTTCAACCCTTAAATTATCAAATTATGGGGCAATTTTATGATGTAGACTGTAGTTCTTGGAGTTTTAAGGGCCATGGGAGTTCTGTGAGATTACTGCACTGTAAGGCCTGAAATTTACTAGGCTAGTAGAGTTCAATAGACTTGTCAATAGGGAATCAGTTGTAGCTGGAGCTGAAATTGGTGTATGAACCTAAGAATGATGTGGGGAAGGATTCTCACTGTGCTAACTGGATTAATTTTTACTTTGTTTCTTTGTTGTCATTTTAATCTCACTATAGTCACTGGAGCTGGTCAAATTTTTTTCCGGTGAAACAGTTTTCCATTGGAAACTGCTGATTTGAGTAAATCAAAACATTTTGTGTCAATGTATCAATTTTTTGGGACAAATGATTGTAGTGCTTTGCTTCAATAAGGTGGAAGCACTTCATTTTGACTGTTAAGTACCATAATAAAGTCAAAATGATAAAGTGGAAAGGACATTGTCAAAAGCAAGCCCTTTGACATTTCTGAAACAGTTTTTGGGGAAATTTTGTTTTGTGGGAAACTTAAAAATTTTGGCTTTACATTCTGACCTTGAGATGAAAGTCAAATGTCAGACTTTCCCATGGAACAAGTTTTGACAAGCTCTAATAGTCACTACAGCTAAACCAAAAGGCATCATTGTTTGTTTGTTTGAGATTTTTTGGGAAGATATAACAACGGCTGCTATAATCTAGAATTAGAGCCAGAGGTGGTTTTCATTTAATATTTCTTTATGGAGAGTGGAAACAGACATTTCAGAATACATTTTCTCATTAATGCACACAATATAGAGCTTTCAGTGTATAATCCTACATCAGTACTGTGATAACAGATTCCCAGAAGCTTTATACAGGAGAGACTGAATGTGTTGTTCCACTTTCCCTTTCTAGATAAGATTTTCCTTTACAACCCCTATCCATTTGGAAGACACAGGACAGAAGACAAGGGGTTCAGTAATAAACAAGGTGCCAAAGATGAAGGGATTGGAGGAGTGGTCTTGAAATTTCAGCAATTGTATGTTTTGATTTCTGGCTGTGATCACACTGCTGATTGAAGAGGTAGCAGAGTGACAATGGGCTGTTTACACAAAACCACATCATGAGTCATAGCAGAGGCGTATATTTTATTTAGAGCTAGGGGAATTGTTCAATTAGCTTTCCAAAAGCTGGATCATAAATAGGGGTTTGTGTTTTCTGTACAGGAACAGATTAAAGATACCAAATTCTGATTCAATTCCCAAGCCGTTTTTCCAGCTGTTCTTAGTACTGATGAAGTAAACGGTGAATAGCAGAAGTCTGTTCAGAGATGTATAACACTGCCAAGCACCATGAAAGTGGCAGAATCTGTGGATACTAAAGGGAGGGTATTGTTTCTTTAAGGAAATTAGAACACTAATTTGTCCCGCCCTCACTTTTGAAGGCAGTGACAAAATTCCCAATGGCAGTTTCTCAATGGGAGAAATATTCTGTAATAGCAGGACCCCTCAGCCCCCCAATGTTAGTGAGATGTTGATATGGAGAATTGCAATGCATAGATCAGCAATGGATTAGAGAGAAAATGATGGCAGTCAGGGGTGCTGGAATAATTTGTATGGCGGGGGTGCTGAGTGCCACTGAACCAAACTGTAAAACCTGCATATAGTGGAAGTCACTTCAAGCCAGGAGGTGCTGCAGCACCCCTGCACCCGTAGTTCCAGCACCTATGGTGTCAGTGTGTCAGTTATTGATTTTGTGTGTGTGTGTGTGTGTGTATCATCAAGCTTTCCCACTATCTGTTGATTCCCACAACTTCTTAAACAACTGGTAACGAGGATTACAAGTCGTTTACAATGTGATGGTGGTGGCAGAAACTGGAGAGCACAATTCTCCTGGTTCTTGAAGGAATCAAGTAAATATTGACGCATTCCATTGGGATGACTTCAATTCCAGGTGACACTGTTATTGTGAAGCATTGGGGACTGAATGTAACTGTGTTTTTTTTTAATCTCTGTGTGTATCGTGTTCTCATTTGGAACACTGACAGCAAACTATTTTTCACAAGTTACAAACCTTCAAAGGGCTGGAGTTGGATTTGACACTCCCCCAAATAGAGTTGCTGCTTTGCGGCAAATACCACCCTACTCCAGATTCCACCATAGAGAATAGTCCTCAACAATTTGAAGACCACAGTGGTTTCTGCTTCAGTGTTATGTCCAAAATCTGAATTCTGCTCCTGGACATATAATAGCTTCTTTTTTCAGCTATGCAATAATACACTCCTGCATGTCTGAAACTAGTATTGAGCCCAAAATACCATGGATGATGTCTAATTCCCTTCTTATGTAGATCACTATAGCATCCCAGGTTACTGGAAGATTCTTAAACCGATGGACTAATACACTGGGTCATATTCAGAGGTGAATCTAAATTGAGAAGGATGGAAAGTGTAAGTTCACCAATGTTTACATTTATACCACCCTAGTCTCCAAATTTACCTGGGGCTTCTTGACACTGAGGCTTTCTGGCACCAGTATAGCTACACCGATGTAGCAACAGTGGTGGAGACCCCTAGAGTGGACATGCTACACTGGTGTGAAACCTTGCACCAGTGCAACTTACTCCTGTTTAGAATTCTCAACTTTAGGTAGCCATTTAAAAAACTAAATCTTCGTTCTTATCATTCTATTCTGTGATCAACAATCTGTGAGCAATAAGTTGGAGGCGGTTGGGTGCATTGGCAGAGGAGAAAGCTTTGTGAATGCTAGCATCCTCTGTTCCAAAGAGAAAAATCCATAAGAGTGCATAAACAGCCTCGCCCTCCGGGTTGTAATGGGGTGATAAACAAGGGCTCCTTAGACTTGAGCAAACAGGCTGAAAACTCAGTGAGTCAGCTGAAGAAGGCTCAAGAACTACCAATGGCCAAAGGAAACAAGAAATACATAGCCCGTAATATGAAGGAAGCCAGCAATACACACAATTGTGGTAAGGAGTCTATCAGTGTTGTAGTGTCATTTATTATCACAATAAATACACCTGCAACTGTAAAAGTATTGTAGGTCAGGATGTAATTAGCCATTATAAATTAGTATTTACTAGCCACAGATAGTCTGTCCTATTTTCTTGTAAATTGCTCTGGCACGCCTCCAATGCAGAAAGCTTGCAAAGGCTGATGAGCAGAATAAATCATTCCTGAGGCCTTTTCAAGGTTTTACTCAAACCAAAATACTGTGTATCTAATTCATAGCCACTGATGGATACATTACAGTGTCAAACTTTGGTGACTGTACATCATTGGACTAATCTTTCAATGCAACACATTTTTTTAAAATATGTGAAGCATTTGCATCTGTATGACTGTCTCCTCCTGGCTCTGTGGAGAATGATGGACATATAAATATTAATGCTTGGAAAAGAGATATAGATTAGATAGAGCATACTGCTGTAATCCACAGGGAAGATGACCTCATGAAAACTTGATTGTTTTACATAATCCCGTCAAAAGCTTCCCAAGGTAAAATAGAAATGCATGTACAACTATTTTACCTTGTCAGTATAAACAGGGAGATACTATCCCTGCCTTTTATCTAGTACTTGAGCCCATGCAAAGGCAGAGATGGCAGTCAAAAAATCATATGGGGTGGGTATCACCTGTGATGATACATCATATTGATATAACTGAATGAATTTTAATTGGAATATTGGATTTATTGTGTTTTTTATAAACACAAAACCAACTGGAGCCCTTTAAGAAGTGGCTCATTAGATGTACTGAAGGTGTGTACTTTTAGCATGATAGATACAATATTGCCAACGCTAAGCCTTTAGGAATGATGCCTCTCATGGAAGAGATTGACTGTGTGTGTCTGCTACTGTAGGGCAATTACCTCCCTCAAGACTGGAGTCCAGATTGTTGAGACAAGAAATCAACAAGAGGCTGATCATGTTCTCAAGATATTCTGAGCTGGTACTTTGCAGCTCTGCTCAGAGAGGGGAGAATACGCCTCAGAGACTGAGAGCTCTTTAACTGCTTTATATAGGGGTTGGTTTTCAGCTATGAAATGCCATTTTAATGATTTATTCTCACATTTCTAAACAGATAACTACTTTGTTGCATAAGAAACCAAATTAATGGGCTCCAAATTAAGCGTGTCTTAAACTGCAGTAACTGGGGTGCTCTATAAATATGTATATACCACTAGTGATAAAGCTACTTCTTCCCCTTCAATTCTGAGAAGGAACATGGCAGAGACCTTTCTAGCAAATAGGAAACTCATCTATGGCAGCATATAAAATATAGAATTAAAATAAAAACATTGTCACCTGAATAGATGGTGACTACCCTTGTGATATGATATGAATGTAAGAAAATATGACTCATGGTGACTGATCGTGGTTGGCAGATAGGGTCTGATCCTGGAAGGGATAAGAAAGCCAGGCCTCTATGATTTGTGGCTGTAGTTGAAACTCATGGGAATTAATGGCATGAGATGCATGTTCTGAGTTATCCAGTGGCCTTGTGGTGTTCAGATTTCAGTTCTCAATGAAGTAACTTTAGCTATCTACTGGTGAAACCAACGGAGAGATGTTTAGTTTAGTAGAAGGCATTGAATATACTGCATTTTCAGTGGTAAAATGTGCAGTCTGTGTTTCTATATAGACAGAGACAAGGTGGGTGAAGTAATCTCTTATTGGATCTGTTCCCTGTTGGTGAAAGAGACAAACTTTCGCGCTTACACAGAGCCAGGGGTGTCTCCAGGCACCAGCGCACCAAGCGTGTGCCTGGGGCGGCAAGCCACAGGGGGTGGCCTGCCAGTCGCCGTGAGGGCATACGTCAGGCTGCCTTCGGCGGCATGCCTGCGGGAGGTCCACCGGTCCTGCGGTTTCAGTGGCAATTCGGCAGCAGGTACACTGAAGGCGCGGGACCGGCGGACGTCCCGCAGGCATGCCGCTGAATCTGCATTACCAGCGGACCTCCCGCAGGTGCGTCGCCAAAAGCCGCCTGACTGCCGTGCTTGGGGCGGCAAAATACATAGAGCCGCCCCTGCACAGAGCTCTTCTTCAGGAGCTCTGTGTAAGCTCGAAAGCAACAGAAGTTGGCCCAGTAAAATATATTACCTCACCCACCGTTGCCAGGGCTCAGGGCTTCAGCCCTGTGGGAGCTGCTTGCCAGGGCTCGGGGCTGAAGTCCTGCTCTTGCTGAAACCCTGAGCCCTGCCAGGCGTGCCCTGTGGGGCAAAAGCCCCAAGATTTCCTCCCTACCCCAGCTGGGCAGAAGCCAGAGGTGATGTGGGGGGGGGGGGGGCATGTGGCGTCAGGTGGCCCACCCCCAGATTTTTGCCAGGGTTTGCTGACCCCATTCAGTCACATTGTGCCACAGTGCCCCCTCCCTGCCTGGCAGCTACTGGAGCCAGCAAGCTGGGAGCTGCGGCCATGGGGAGAGGCGGCAGGAACGAGAGGTGGCAGGAACTGCAACGAGCGGCGGTAGCTATGTTGGCAGGAAGTTTTTTCACACCCCTGAACGACATAAGTTTTGCCGACATAAGCGGTAGTGTAGACAGGGCCTTATAGTGTCAAGCATTTGTCTGTGTTCAGTTTTTGGTGCATTAAAGGTATGTGTACGCTGCATGTTCGTTTTTTGGCAGCGGGCAGAGTACATACTGCCTGCTCACCTGGCAAGGGTATAAATAGCAGTATAGACAGTGAGGTACTGTTTAGAGAAGTAAAGACAAGCCTGAACCCATAAGGTATGTACCCTCCACAGCTCTCTGTGCCCAAGCAGTGCCTCCCCCTCTATCCTGCAATTATTAGCAGTGTAACATCCCAGTCCCTTCCTTTTGCCAGAGTCTTTCCTCACTAAAAGGAAAGGCTCCAGGATGGGGAAAGGCTCGGGGGGACACAGCGGGGCAAGACTCCAGCAGCTCCCCACTACTGGAGCCTTTCCCCACCACAGGGAAAGATGCCACAGCAGGGTAGGGCTTTAAAAGAGTTGAAATCCTGGCCATACTGAAGTCACTAGCTGTTTTGCCATTGACTTTTGGGTGAAATTTTCCTAACTTCTGGGTCTTAACTTTTCAAGTTTAACACTGAGCCTTTTAATGCTGTTTTAGAAAAAATTAACGTATAAAAATGGATTTTCAGATGCTTTGCACTTTTTAAAATCTCACCCTTTATTTCCAAAGTGTAGGCTGTGTCTGCTCCCAGTCAATGGGAGAAGAGTAAGGCCAAGGCTGAGTGCTTTTGGAAGTACCGCCCAAAGCCAATTCCTCTAATAAACCTGACCTCCTGAACTGATCCAATTCTGGGCAATTTTAGATTCTTAAATTGCAGTGAAACTGCAGTGAACTGCCTCCTCTGCTGGGGCTCTCTGGTGGACATGGCCTGCCAAGGTCATGAGACTTGGCTCTCAAATGCACTGCTCTTTGCCTGGTAGGCTCACTCTTCACTGTCAGTCTAAATGCACTCAATAAAACAGACTTAGAAAAAAATATTGCCCTCTTTCCCCCACATACTGACAAGCATGCCAGTGAACAGCAGGGCGATTCTAGCTCTTGGAAGTGCCAGAGGCAACAGAGTATTTAAAACAAATGAATGTTTGGAAATGTGATGCAAATCTATGGTCAATTGCACTGTTTGTGTCAGAGTGACTTTGGGGCCATATGAAACCCATCAGTGAGAGGAAACCTAAAGAGAGACGACTGGGTAAGGGCATGAGGTAAGCACCGGAATGCTGACCACCGTTCTCCTTAGGGTGCCAATACAGTCCGTATGCAGACAGAAGCTCCTACTAGAGTCAAAATGAAATTTATAACGAGTGAGAGTCTTGCCAGAGTTTTGGGGCCTCTAAAATGTATGTTTAACTTCCATTTCTAGTGACTTTAATTTAGCTTGCACAATATTTTAGACTGGTGAACTGAGACCAATAGTGAGTTTTCTTGGATCTATGACTATTTCAGCTTGGAAAAAATACCCTTTTCTTTTTACCGTAATAATTCAAGAAAATTTCCTCCAGGCCTTTTGGGCTAGCTAAGGATGAAAGGTTTCTCAGAATTGTGTTGCACATGCCACTAGCATAGTTTTGAGATCGTATCTCTGCCTCCAAGAACAGCCCTGGTGTTTGAAAGTTGGATGGCAAGGCTGCCAAGTACCTTGTACTGCAAAGCCATTCCTTCATACCTGAGACTCTAAACTCGCTGGGCTTGTTGGATGCCAGTTTTACATTGAAATCAATGGAGTTACAGTGATGTAAAACTTGAGCAACACAATGTAGAGTCAGGTTCTCGATTTGTAACCCACAGCCTCTCCACCTTGTACTTCGATAATCAGTGAAAGCAGATAAAAAGCCAGAGTCTTAGAAAGTGCAAGACATGGGTGAATGTGAAGGAAAAGGTATGAGCAGGAAAAAACCCTCATCATATGGATGAGATTAGCTGGTAATTAAAAAGTCAACCAATTTGAGTTAAAGGATGGATTAATTAGATAAAACACCAGGAAATCTAATTCACTCAGCAATTTATTTTTAATCTGAGTCAAGAAGATGTTTATCATGGTTTCTATGAAGCTTGTAGAACCAAGTCGGATTTAATTAGACTCTTGTGTAATGACCCACATCTCTCCAGTTTTATACTTGTTATAATTTATTTTATTTATAAATAGATGTACATTTAAGATCTGGAGAGAATATCTGGACTATTTGATTGCTGCTTTAGCAGGTCAGATGTATTGATGTTGTAAATGTAGGGGACGTACTGTTTCCCCCCCTATTACTGGTCATATATCAGACTTCCTTCTGTGCCTACGCTATTAGATCATTTATAACTGGAAGTTTAACTCTTCACAGAAAGCAGAAGCTCACTAACTTATGTCATCCCCCATTAGGAAAGCACTTCAGCATCTGCTTGAAGCTAACTGTTGGCTTAAGTGGTTTCTTGAATTGAGGCCTAAATCAGCAAAAAGATACATATGCAAAAATATACATATTTATCATTTGAAAGTGGGTCCTAATTAATTTTAAAACAAATTGCAATTAAATTGTACATAGAATCAGTCAGAATTACGTCCATAACTAAGCTTGGTTCACCACTGGAAAGCAAAAGACGCTGGGAGTGAAGCAGTGTGAAAAATGAGCAGACCTTTACGTACCATTATTTTGAAGACCTTGGTTTTGCTTTTCAGAGTATGTCAGAAGCTTCCATTATTATTACTTAGTATTGTTTTTGTCTGTGGCTGACAAACGCCCTTACAAGAAGGGTCAAAGAATATCACCCACAATTACAGCAGGTCTGGTAGTACCATGGCAGTTCTTTGTGCTGGTATGCAGGAGACCTAAGCTGAACATCAGTGCAAAGGTCGTGCTGTCCCACTAGTGGAAATTGGGTGCATCTTAACAGTGGTTGGCTTGATGGAGAAAAAAGAAAAGACCAGGGGGCTAAATAAAACTTTATAACTAGAACCAGTTGAAAATTGGAATTTCTGGTATTTTTGAAATTTTGGTTTCATGCTGATTTTGGGATAAAAAGGTCAATTTCTAAATTGCAATTTTTCAGAACTTTGTTCTGTGAAAGATTTGGATGTGCCAATAGGTTTAGTTGGCTTGGTTCAGTCTTAATCTGTTTCTCCCTGAACTGCCTCATATCTCTATTACCCTCTAGGGGCCAGGCTCCCTGGCTGGACTACATCTCCCACCACGTGCTACAGTGTTTCAACCAAAGCTGAAGATGTGTCATGGGAGTGTAGTCCACCCTGGGGGCCTTGTCCAGGGAGGCAAATAGGAGCACTAGGCAACGTGGAAGCACAAAACTGCACACAGATTTTAATGTCCAATTGATTTGGTATTAGTATTTGGACTCGGACTGATAAACAAATGTTTTGATTTGGATTGACCTGACATGAACAAAAATATTATGTTTAGATTTTTCCCAATGGAAAAGTGAAAATTTTTAGGCAAAACTGAAGCTTTCCCACAGAAAATTTCAGTTTTCAGAAACTGCATTTTACACACATTCCCATCCAGCTCTATTCCTAACCACGTAAGTAATGGCAGCTAAATCAAGGTCTGCAGCATGCCCTCCGTACTCCTATATCACTTTGTGATTCTTAGGTAGCACCGAAATGGACACACTAGATATGCCTAGGTACAGTAGCTAGATCCTAAAAGTTAGGTCCTCTGACTAATCACGTTTCCTATCTTCTGAAAGAAATGGGGAACAATGACAATCAGAGAGATGGGAGAGCGGAAGAGCAATGACATGAATGTCTTTAGGTCCTGGACATCCAAATTGATATGACAAATAAAGAAATTCTTTAGCTCTCAAAAGAATGTTTCCATGTTCTTTACTTCTCCCTTAAGACCAGGCAAGCCAAGGGCTAAATCCTGATGTTTTGGCTCAGGCAATACTCTGTCTTCATTGGAAGTTTTGTCTGGGCAAGGACTTCAGGATTGTCCAAATGATTTATTTGTATGTTTTGTGTTTTCAGTTAACAAGATGCCAGCTTGGCATTACTTGCATTTTCAGGCAGTGGCTTGTTGGCCAGATTGCATGTCCAAGCTGCCTTTATGAGACATGGCATGTCTCGTATTTCAGTCCTGGGCAGTAAATGCAAAGATGGTTAAATGGCTTGCCAAGAATACAACCTATCAAGCTGAGAGTTGAGGCGGCAATTCCACACTTGGCACTGCTCAGCGGACAGGGAGGAGATGCAGGCAGGAGAGGCTAGCACAGTAGAGATAATGCCCAGCACAATGGAGCCCTTATCAGAGCCTGCAGGTTCTACCACAGTATAAATAATATAGACAGTGGACAGCCTCTAGTCAATGGTACAGTGAGTCTAGATGCATTGGGTCCTTCTACCTTTTCGCTGTTAGAGGTGAGCCTTCTAGGATAGGGCTGGGGCACACTGGTGTTATTTTCAAACAGCATCTCAGCCCAGTGCTCTAAAGGAAGGTGGTTCTACAAATGGACAGCAGGGGTAAGCAATCATCCTGCCAGAGGCACTTGTCCCAAAGGTGCCTGCTTCTAGGCCGCTTTAAATGTGTAATTCATAAATAACCTTCTGACCGTTGCATTTGTCTTCACTATGGAATCTAATTGCACATTGAGGTTTTATTATAATGAATTATTTCACATCCCCATTAAGCTGATTACTGAAGTGATTGAGACACGACTGGCCTGAATGACAAAGTAGTAATCAACAAGAGTAAACCATGTCTGACAGGGAGATCATTTCTGCAAAATTAGTATCATTGATGAAAATGTTTGGACTGAATAAAGCAGCTTTTTTGTCCTGTAAGTGACACAAGCAGATTGCTTATTTAAATATGCATCTTGGACCATTGACATAATGGTAATGGAATTTATAATGGTTTCAAATTAATCTCTTTAAAGGGGATACTCCTGGCTGTAGAAATCAAGTATTAACTTCCATTTATGCTGCTGTGCAAATTATTATTTCAGTGATAGTACTCCTTCCGCCTGACAGTCATGACAAGTTCCCACTGTCCCATAAACCTGCTGTGTGAGACGTGGGCAAATGCAGCTATGTTGGAACATCTGGTTTCAGCCCAATAGTCTATCTCCAGGAGATAACCTCACTTGAATTCAGCTGTGATGTGCTGAATTAATGACATTGGGGGTCATTATTTCCCTGATTATGAGGTGTATTTTATCTAGAGAAATACAGCATGAGTATTAGCAGTGCTGCTATTGTGTCTCAGCCCTGTTCTGGAGGAGCCATCTGGGGGAGAGGAGGGAAAATGAGGTATTTGGGTAACCTCCAGGCCTGTTCACTACTTGGCTTGTTTGGGGAGACTGTGAGCAAAAGGAGCCTTCTAGGGATATTTTAAAGACAATCCAAGATAACAATCTTTAGGCTGATTTTTGAAAGCTTTTAATGTATGAAGTAAAATTATGACCTACTCCGTAGTTAGTATATTATGTTCCACTCCGAGACTGGTGTTTGAAAAGGGCTAATTTCCAAAAGGGGAGGAAATTTATGAATGAAATTGATTGGGAAGAAATTTTTAGATAGAAAAATGTAATGGAAAATTGGGAATCTTTTTGAGAAGAGTGTATTAGATGGTCAAAAAGCTACGATTCCACAATCAAGAGAGAGAACAACTTTGGCTGGAAGCCCATCTTGGCTCAGCGGTGAAAGGAAGGCAGCAATGAGAAACAAAAAAGTACTATGTAACAATGTGGGGTGGTGGCAGGGGCGTGGAGGGGAAATAGATGCAATCAATATAAATTAGAAATTATAACATATAGAACTTAAGAGAAGCTACAGATGTCCAGGAAAATCCATGCCTGGCAGGGCTAAAGCCAATAAGAAATAGTCTGAACGATTTAATGCTAATAAAAGTGTGTGTGTGTGGAGAGAGGGGGAAACAAATTAAAAGGAAAATCTGTGTTCTGTAGAGCTCGAGACAACAATGGGATACAGACCATGAGAACAGGGTTTCTGACTTTGAAGTCAGGCTGACTCTAGGATTTGAGATCCATAAGAGATTTTCAGACTCTGATGCCAAAGATTTTTATTTCCTTGGGATATGCAGTTTGTTAGATGTGTATGAACTGAGGTGCGTAAATATACAGCACAACTGTTAACAAAATACCCCTTTGATTCTTTTGTCCCTCTTTAAATTTTCTATCCCTTGTAAACTTTAACAGAAATATGACTTTATTCCAGGTAAGAATGGAATTGAAAAATACATATGAGGATATACAGTATTATTAATTAAAAAACAAACAAGGGCCAGGTCCTATCCCTGGGTGGCCATGGAAGAGCCAAAATGTAGTGTCTTCTGGAGAAGTCAGGGAGCCGGGTGGGATCTTTCTGTACCCTCCTCTGGTTCCCAGCATGCTGTAGAGCCAGTCTCAGCCATGGTTCTTTGAACAGCAAGTGTGTGAGTGGGACACCAGGTGTAACAGATGACTCATGAACAGCTTGAATTCACAAGCACTAAATCCCAGGTAAGGGGAGACTTGGAGCAGTTTCTTTTCCCATGGACGTGGAATTCCCATGGCCTGGGCATGCACCAGCTACTACAGATTGGACTTGAGGATTCTAGCCTTGTGCCTTTTGAACAGGCTCTTTACTTTCCGTAGATTTGATCCTTATAAATCATTCAATCTCGCTCTTCTGACTCTAACACTATTTAAAAATTAAATGGACTAGTGCTGGCCTTCTTTCTAGGAGATGCATATCTGCTCTTCATTAATAATAGCATTTTGATACTGAAAGATGATGGTCCTCTGAACTCTAAGGTTAGTGTTCTTGCGCTACAGGGTTGAGAGAAACAATTCAGCATTTACCAAGAGGTCTTTTAAAAGATGTATATTTTTCTATTCTAGACAACCAGTAGAAAAGTTCCAAATAGTTATACGGTATGCAACAGTGATGTTTGGTCAGTTTTAATCTATCTACTGACAAATGTACTGAGCAAAGATAGAGTAACAATTGAGAAAAATGGGTTGTAGACCAAAGGTGGTCTGTCATTTGGTTTCAAAGCTACACACACAGTGCTACTGTAGGATCTATTATCATGTATAACTCCCATCCTTAACAAACACTACAGTAATTTGTGTGATATGCACCATCATGCTTAAAGGCTGGCATTGTGATGACTTGTGATCTGATCGACTGTGTGTTCAATTTCTTAATTGAACACACAATCTGCTATTTAAATATACTGTAGCATCACATATAGTGGAATAGTCTTATTCCACACACAAGTCCTAAGTCACCCTAACTATGATGTCCTTGTATACAGGTAATAGGCCACTCTGCAACAGTGAACCATATTTGGTCAAAATTGGAAACTTTAAGAAGTTAGCTTCCTAACTTTAATTTAGTTTGGATTGTCATGGTCTTAATCACTTCATTTCAGTAATTTAAAAATCGTTTGCTTCAAAATGATGCCATTTGGATGAGAATGAAAAGGTAACAAGCACAGAGGCCAATAACTGATGCTCTCATTGATGGCTGTCTAGTAAATTTGACCTGAATGTAACCAATGCAGTAGCTTCTGCCAGAGTCTACAGGGAGCCTGAAACAATTGCTCTGAGAGGGGTATGTTCACATTTGTCTCAAGTGGGGCTTAACTCCAAGGCCTGCTGCTGGGGGCGGGGAACCAATAGAGGACCCTGGGATGTCAGGAGAAGAGAGCAGTGGCCCTGTCCGCCCTCCTGTGTAGATATCCCCGCAGTCAGTGTGTAAATACTGGGGGTACTGTCCCTGCCTCTCTGTTGGGGAGAAGGAATCCATGTCCTCCCCACTCCCCGCCCCGTGTTGCTCTGAGGAGAGGGGACTCTTGCTGCTATACCTTGTGAGGAGAAGGGTGCCCATGATGCTGCCCCTGTCTTTCTCAGAGGGTGGAAGGGGGGCCTCCTGAATCAGCTACTCCATTGTGGTGTGGGTGTGGAGCTACACAGGGCCCCATGTTGGGAAGCGTTTAGGGCCCTGGATTGCGTTAATCTGAATGTGGGCATCCCTAGATAAGAGTGAATTAAACTCTACTGTACCATAAGATATTGTGTCTGCTTGATCACAATAGGTAATTGTGAAACGTATGACACTTTACCTGATGTTTCGGGGTTAAGCTGGGATATGGGGAAGAGGTAAGGTGGTTTGGAGCACCATAACTCTGCATTTCAATGGTTTAACATTTTTTAAGGCGTTCTTAGTTTTAGCTTTAATTTTAAACTACTTAGATTTTAATTTTAAAAAAATGGAGAATCTTTAACATTTTAAGATCCCCCCCCCTCCATTAATTAATGATATATATTTAAACCCTAACTCCATCTTAATAAAGTTATTTTTATTCAGGTCTGTATTCATCTGTCTGTAGGGGGTTTGCACTAGTCAGAATTAGAGCCATCCAATTCCTACATATCTAGCTGAGTAGAAGTTAGCACTTTCATTTGAATTTTACATAATAAAAGTAAATGTTTGGTGATCTGGGTATTTATACTATTGGGCTTTTCTTATAACGATGCTACAATACCTCTTTCCCACTTGAGGAGTGTGGTGTTTAGTAATAAACCAAAAACATATTGTTAAATTATAAACTATAGACTTGATTTATCAGTCCACTGTGCTAGCTTATGCTGATTTAATTCCATTCACTGGAGATAAAACTGATATAACAGAGTGGAGAATCATGCTGTTAGTGAAACAACCACCTACCTTTGATATCCTATGGATTGAAGGAATAAGTTTCTTTGAGTGATGATCCCACCTTGCAGTTCTATGTAGTCTTACACTAATGATTAGAACAGTTTTGTTCATCATCTAGCCAATTTCCATTTGAGAGTTGATTTTGGATTCACATGCTTGTAATTGAAATTGGATGTTGTTTGTCATATTAAAATATAGATGATATGCAAAATGACACACTGACTGTATTTGATTTGCAAACTGGTTCTTTAAAATGGATGGTCTTGAATATTAATGAAGCAGGCTTTCAAACAAATTGCCTTTCTTCCCCCGCCCGTTTTTTTCTTTCTGGTTGACGCAGAGGGTTTGATAGTATGGAAATTATGAAAATAAACAAGTCCATTTCATCAAGTGCTCCATTAATTATTCATTAACAATTTAAATGGAAGCAGCTCAGCTATTATAGATTTTTGTGTGTGTCATTCACCATCTATTCTAGACAATGTCCTCTGCTTTGATGTCTCTAGGTGGTGGTTATACAATTCTGATCATAACTGATCAAAGGGCTGGTCCCCTTTAATTGGACCCTTTTCAACTAATCAGATACTGAACCATGCTCATTATCTCTCATGTTCTATTTATATAGTTTCTTTTTGAGTGATCTATCCCATGCTGGTTTGTTTTTTTTAAAACACCCTATAACAGGAGAGCTTATAGCAAAGAAAAGTTATGTGCAAATTACTAGCACAAGGTGGTACCACATTATGTAAAACAGACTAGAATTTTTTATATTACTCTGGACTGATTTCTATTCGCAGGCCTGGTCTACATTAGGTCAACATAGCTGTGGCACTCAGGGATGTGGAAAAATTCACCCTCCAAGCCCTGTAGCTGTGCCATCCTAATGCCCCTAGGCATAGATGCAGCTAGATCAGTGGAAGAATGCTTCCATCACTCTAGCTAATGTTTGCTCAGGGAAGTACAGTTCCTACAAAGACAGAAGCTCCTTCCATCACTGTAGGTGCATCTATGCTATGGGGCCACAGTGGCATAGCTACGGTGCTGTAGCACCTGTAGTGTAGTCATGGCTTCAGATACCCAGGTTCTAAATCCTAATGAAGTCAATAGACGCTGTGTCTATGTATCGCAGGGTAGAGTCTAGTTCAATCTGTATAATGTAGCCAAAGATTTGGGCCAGAGATGGCTTAAAAAACAACAAACAAACCAAAAAACAACCTTACAGTATAGTGTGAAACAACCATGCCGTAGCCAGCCTGCTATGAATTGAGGGCTGGTGGTGCCAACCAGTAGGTTGCATTCCATTCTGGCAGATGAGCAGATGCAGAAAAGCTCTTGACTGGATTGTGCTTCTAAACCCACAAGGCTCAAATGGGTTCAAAATTAGACAAAATGTTCCTAAGCAGAATCGAACTCCTTCACTGCTAGTTACCCATGTCATTTGAGGAGTAACTCCACCAAAGTCACTAGTCTTAGGTCATTAACTTAGGTTTGAACAGAGACTGGGAATGGCTCGGTCATTACACTAATTGAATCTATTTCCCCATGTTGAAGTAGCCTCACACTTTCGTGTCAATGGCCCATCTTGATTATCACTTCAAAAGTTTTTCTCCCCTGCTGTTAATAGCTTCTCTTAATTAATTAGCCACTTACAGTTGGTATGGCTACTTCCACCTTCTCATGTTCTCTGTATGTATAAATATCTTCTTACTGTTTGTTCCATTCTATGCATCCGAAGAAGTGGACTGTAGCCCACGAAAGCTTATGCTCAAATAAATTTGTTAGTCTCTAAGGTGCCACAAGTACTCCTAGTCTTACTAGGGAGAGACCAGAATTGGGTCCCAAGTGGCTATAAGACACACACATATGGGTTTCCCATGCTTGTCACGTGCTTCTGCCATCATTATCTTGATCTTTGTGTCTCACGCAAATAATAGCTTTGTTCAAAAGAGTTCTGAGTATTGTGTGGTTTTATGCTTTTGAAAATCAGTAGCGTCTGACTGTGTAACTGATGTTGAAAAATTATTAGCAAACAAATGTCTAATCAGTTATACAGTGGAGATCACCTATGGCGTGGTAATCAGCTGTAGTGAGGCTATTTCAGCAGTAGTACTGCAGCCTCAAAGAGAACAGATGCCCAGTGAGAAGGTGGATATAAAATCAGAAACATCCCATTTTATGTAATTTATTCAGTTCAGTGTGCTCTTTATCCAATTTGCCATATGCTGTGGGATATAAATCTTGGGTATATGTTCTTTTCTCTTTTATACCCTGATCATTACACAACAATACTAAAAAGTTCATTAAAGGAATGCTAAGGATCTGATAGAGAATCTCTAAGAATAAAGACAGTGAGGATAGGCTTCTGCCTCATCCTTTGACTATAACACAGGCCATTGAACTTGGGTTTGGCACTCTATTAGAGATGTAGCTTCAATGGGCTGCACTGGGGCAATAATTCACCACATAAACTGCACTAGCTGGGCCTGCTAGAGGGAGTCTGAATTTCTCCAACTTTGTGAAAAATTTAGGAAGCATGGCATGGGGATATGGAGAGAGGATGAAATGATGGCTTTCCCTCCATATTTTCCCTTAAGCCTGACTTCTTCATTCTAGGGCTCAGCCTAGATACAAAGCTATGCACTGGATAGTTGTGCCAGCCTCAGGGAGGGGAAAAGATCCCATCATCCAAGCTCTGGAGCAGCCTGGTGGCCCCTAATATGCATTCTTGTCAGAGGGAGAATGATCTGAGTAGCAAAGAATTCCCCTGCTCCAGCCAGGGGTGGCTCTATGTATTTTGCCGCCCCAAGCACAGCAGTGAAGCAGCCTTCGGTGGTGTGCCTGCAGGAGGTCCGCTGGTAACATGGATTCCGGCGGACCTCCCACAGGCATGCCGCCAAAGGCAGCCTGACTGCTGCCCTCACGGTGACCGGCAGGCCGCCCCCCATGGCTTGCCGCCCCAGGCACACGCTTGGTGCGCTGGTGCCTGGAGCTGCCCCTGGCTCCAGCCCATACATAGTGGCCCACAGTGAGCTATTGCGGAGCTGAACTTGGCACTGTCCATGAAATATGTAGCTAACGACATGGACTAATCACTGATCTCTTCAGTAGCAGAGAGACCCGCAGTTATCTATTGGTCTCTCTTAAAAGTATATGAAACATTTCCAGTTCACATTAACAGTCCCCAGTAGATGTGCAAAATTGTTGCAAAAATAGCCAATTTTCTATATAAATTTTATATCCTATGGGGACCTGCCTATCATGATTTTTTTCCATACAGAAAACAGCATGTCATAAATGTCAGGGAGCTAGAAGCCAATAAAACATGTTTGTTTTCTAAGAAAAACAGAACATGCACTTAAAGGCAGACAATCAAAGGACATGTTCAGAATACATAATTTAGCAAACATTAAGGAATAAAACTTGAAATATTAAAGAACAAAGCCTGCAGTTAAATTAAATATCCAATTAAGCTATCTGGCTGCAAAATATCTTTGACAGACAATTAGTTCTGGGCAAGTCAAACATTTCAGCTATGCATTCATAAAGGGCAATTAAAGAAACTAATTTATATTTGATCTAAGGAATTGGAGAATTAATTGGAAAGTTTTTAGGATTAATATGGTAGGCTAAACTATGCTGCCTTCTATGCAGTCACCCCAATGTACTAGTAAGGAGTCAAGTGATTTCCTTGATAACTAGATGACCTTTCGTCCCTTTAGGAAATCTCTAGTGAGATAACATTATTGATTCTTGATTAATGTTGAAGACACTGACTGCCAATTTCTCACACTGTGAAGCCTTTAATAGCAATGCATGAAAGAAAAGTACAAAATAGAAATCTATCATGGGTTATTATTTTTAGATTCCCTTACTAAAATGGAGCATAATCTTCCTCCTCAACTGAGACCTCCTCTTTGCTGCCACTCTCAGGGAAATTGGCCTCTTGCTAGTTTTGGAGCCCTCCTTTCCCCCAGTGCCATAGGTCTGCAGGTGTAGGCTTCATGATCCCTCCAGGAGGTCATGTATAGGTTCCAGGGGGTCATGAGCACCTTCCATTTCCTCATGGTTAGGTAAGAGGGAGTCTTCTAAAACTCTTCTGTTGCAACATGGTGAAGGTTGAGAATATTAGTGTAGACCAAAAAAAAAATCAGATCCCAATTTTAGTGTTTTATGATCAATTTCTGATCCTAGCCATACGGTGGTGAATGGAGCATTGATAGTTAGCACTGGTTCTTTGAAACATGAAAGGTTTTAATTTAACTTTAGCTATTTTATTTTTATATTTTGGGTACATTTTTCAGTCACCAATGCAATTTAGGCTTCTGAGTCACTTAGTTGCTTTTGAGAGTTTTACTCTTCATATATGGTATGAAGGATAAAATTAGTACTTGCTCTTGCATGCCCATGCACCCAAACTTCCACGGTGCCTGAAAGTTATGGATGTATAAGGAATGCAGGACTTGATCCTTTATTTGCACTTTTTTCTCATATATGTCTTAGATGTTACTTTTTTCAGTGCATAAATATCAAGGTATTTTGTCTAATTCCCTTGCTCCATACACTTCTCTCTATTATGCCTAGCTAAATGTCTCTACCACAGTTCATCACTATGATGCCTGAGTGGCTGAAGGAGAATCCCTACAAAGTGTAAGAAGCATGTTGTCTGTAGGTAAAAATATATATCCTGTCATCATTCATTTTTTATTTATTTAGCATGCGCATAGTCATCTAGCCAAGCGATAGCATCTTCAGTGGCATGATGCAGGTCTTCTAGGCCATCACTGAACCTAGTCAGCAGGCACTCATCGACAATCGGCATCATCTGTGTTGTGCCGCAGCTGCACAAAGGGCTGTCACGAAGGCCCCAGGGACACTGGTTGGCTGCACAGAGACCTTGCCCAGTCTGGAACCTGTTCAACAGGGACTATTGGCGATGGGGCAGGTCAAAACCAGGTGGGAAAATTGTGGGGTCGGCGACAAGGGACTGGCTGGGGATTATAACAGAGATCCATTCTTCTTGCCAGAGTGTTTCTGCCCTAACATCCTGGCGTGGCGAATGAGACCATAATGGGTGACGTGATGGCAGACGTGCAGATGGTGGTTTAAAAAGGTCAGAGTCCATCATTCATTCATTCATTCATTCATTCATTCATTCATTCACCATCTTTTAAAGCAACCCCCCTACTATTCCCAAAATATTTGACCGATCATTAATCTTAAAAATGGTTTAACCAATTCAATCCACGTTAGATGGGGAACCCTATATGAGTGCCAAGTTTTAACTCAATACAAATTAGAATGGCTGAGTTATATAAAGTTCTTGAAAAGCAGGGTTTATTATGGAAATGGCACCTGACCATTAGCTGGGGTTGTGCTATCAGGCACAATAAATTGTTTTGACTTTACAAAATAGTGACACAAGAAAGCACATTTGGTTTTAGAGAATAATTAGCCCATTATTCTACTTACTGAATTTTGTTTTATTACTCTTGAAATAAATTTTATTATAACCAAGAGCACATTAAGCCATAACAAAGTCTGTCCCATGGGCAAGAATTTGCTATTTTAATATATTCTTTGAATGTGTAAGACAAGCCATATATTATGTGACATGTGCAAGGCCCATAAAACCAACCAGTGATGGAAAACGCTACTATATCACTGTAATCACAGTTCAGAAGTTTGTGCAGGTTTCCATGTTAAGATCCTTAATAAGCCAACATATTGGTGAATGCACCAAACACAACTGTAAGTAGGGTTTTGAAGAATTTTTAAATAGGGTTAGTTAGTTAGTACCCATTACACCTCTGGCTTTTAGGGCAGTGATGAAGCTCCTCCACTCCTGTCTATTTCTAGGCAGTCTTTCAATGGTTCCCCAGCTGTGCCCCAGGTTTTTCAGCTCAGCTTTCACGGCTCTTTGCCATGTTTTGGGCGACCTCGTTTTCGCTTGCCTTCAGATGTCCATCTTATTGCCACTCTGGTGATGGAATCAGTTGCCATCCGAAGCAAATGGTCAATCCATCTCCAATACCTCCTGGTAATGATGCTCATATCTTGGCTGCTCCGTGTGAATAGGTCTTGGTTTGTGATTGTTCTGGGCCAAAAGTTAGAGGATTTTTCTGAGGCAGGTTGTATGGAATGGATTGGCTTGGGTTTTTTAATTTTGCAAAAATGTTTGTCGAGTTTCAAGTGTAGTTTTACTGTGTGAAATAAGTCATTGGGTGCTCTGATCCTGTGAGATGCTGCATGCCTTGAGATCCCATTAGAGTCAATGGAAGTTGAATATACTCAGCCCCTCTTATAAGCATTCAGCACTTGCCAGAGCCACAAGTAGACTTGCTCTGGTAAGGGAACGGTGCCGTCGAAGTTTGGATGGAGTCTTTCTGGGGTGTAGGTATCAAATTTGGGAGAGACTGTGCTAGTAATTGTGTTAAGCCTCTCAGTAGGCCAGTTTGAACAAGTTTTTTCCACACACCTAAGCCTACCTATTGCTAAAATGTGCAGTAACTTCCTTCCTGATAAATCTGGGTGCTTACTAAACATTACAGGCACTTCAAGCACAGGCAGTGGGTCAGAGCAAAAATAAATCTGGAATTTTATTGGATTAACATACTACCATAGCAAAATATAGCATATGGACACAAAGATCCCTCAAAACACCAGCTTTGTCTAGGGAAATTTCTGTGTATCTGACACTCATGCCCTGGGCACTCCAAAGGGAGAATTTTGCCCTTTTGCTAATAGCTAGAAAGGTGGTAGTTTGTATAGACATCTGGTCACCAAGAACTTTCTCACTTGTTTTCACTCTTTTATTGGGGCCTTAGCCAGTGTTTATTTGTATTCCAGTGCTGCCTAGAGTCTCCTTTGAGACCCCAATGTGCTAAGCACAGACACAGAATAGAATGTTTTTCTTTTGTACGCTGGCCTACATCTTTATTCATTTATTCTCTTTTGAGTCGTTGAAAGTACCTTTCCATGGATCTAGATGCTTTTACAACAATTTAAAATGTGCAGCTGTAAACCACAGCCAAATGCTGCCCAGGAACAGCCATCCGGGCTAGGAATATTATTGCAGTACAGGAATAGTAATTAAGGTCCTGGTTTAGCGAGCCACTTAAGCAGGTGATTAGTCCCAGAGAAGTGAAATAAACCCCAAACCCTACCCTCGAGAACATTTTGCAGGGAAAGCAGCATAGTCGGAGTTAGTCCATGATTGCTAGACCTGAGTGATGTCCTATTACTTATCTGCATGGAGGTAGGGGTGTGTGTGTGTGTGTTTTATTTTTTTAAGACCTGATATTCTCAAGGAAAGAACTTGTTTTGACTTAATGAAATAGAAAAAAATTGTTTTAGTTTTGGATCCCACTTTGCAGCTTGTCTCCCTCAAACTCTGCTCTCCGAGAGACTTGCATCTGTGTTAGTAAAAGCTGGACTGTAAACTTCCAGGTTTGTCCTGGTAATATGCACGCCAGCTGTCCCTGAACGTGCACTCTCACACAGATGTCATGGTGGGGGTGGGGAGCAGGAATGCATTTTTAAAGAACCATTTTAATCATAAAAGTAGTTTGGACAATGAGGTCACTACAGGTTATCAATCAGGAGCTGAAGGCATGAAGTGGAAAGCAGAGCTAACAATTCAGAATTATTTATAACAAGCCTGACTGAACAAATGATGGGGAAATATTACTCCAGACAAGCATACAAGAAAAGGCAGTTATTTGGAGTAAGAATGTGCCAAGATGCTGCTGTCTGTATTTGGCTTGAAGTTAATGACCTCTGGCAAACATTGTGATCATCTAGTGTGACCTTCTGCATAACACAGGCCATAGGAATTCCCTGAATTCATTCCTGCTTCAAGTCCAATAGCTGTGGTCCAACATTTGACCTCACTCTGCCATTCTTGCACATTCACAACCCCCATTGGAAATCAACACTTCCAGAATGTTCTTTTGAAGCATAGCCTATAATAAGACTAGCAAATATCACAATGCTGCATGAAATAACATTTAAAATATACATCTACCGCACTTTAATAGAGTCTGAATACAAGCGTTTTCAAATGATAATAGTTAGTTTACTCCTTTGCCCCATTAGGTAATGAGTAAAAATATGCTTAGCTTCACTGAGTGCAATGGAGTTATTTTGGATTGACACTTGAAGGAACCAAGCGTAGAATTTTGGCTCAGTATAATTTTTGGGACCTAATCTGAAAAATAGAAACATTAGGGGAGAAACAAATGGGAAAGGGCACCACTATTAAGCTAAATTCTGCTTTCATTTACACCAGTGTAATGCCATTGAACAACATTGTTGCACAGAGGGGTGGCTGGTACAAGAAATGAGGCAAACTCAGCTAAGTTTCCAAGTGGCTTTTGGGGGACAATGAAGAGTTGAAAATACAAACAGTTACAACTTATCAAAGGTAGTTGGCAACGTCTCTTCAATGAAGAACAATTTAAATAGAGAGATGGTTCAGTCTCCTGGCTGCTGTTGCTCACTTTGGGGATTAGCTGCATAATTGCAACAACTCTCATTATGTAAAGGTTTTGGCTGACAATAATTCCTAAGGGCTAGCCCTCTCCTCAGCTGCAATCCATGAACTTTTATTCTTGAGCTTGGTGACCTACATCTCTTTGTTTCTCATCCAGAGCTCATATACCTCATATCTTCCCCCTTAGGCTTCCTGCCTTCCTACTCGCTAAACTGTCTATAGGGGCTAAATGTGGCCACTCTCATCATAAACTTCCCTCCCATATGCTACACATTCTAAATCGGGTTTGTTGATCTCAAATGGTCAGTTTCAATCTCTGCAATGACCTTCCTATATCATGATGACTGGAATGGGATGTAATACCCCAAAGCAGATCTCTCAGTAAAGGTGCCTTTTATAATACCAATTTGTGTCCACTCATATCTATTAGATAAGAAAATGAAGCAGGTGAGAAGAAAAGAGACATCAGTGATGCTTGTAGCCTCTTGAGTAGAAAGCAATATACTTTGTCAGCCAGCACTCCTCTAACTGATCTCCATAGTTATCAATGAAGAAACTACACACAGTCAGTTCCTGTACAGCAGCATATACAGAAACAACATATGTCCATTTTGTATTTATTATTATTTAGTCCCAGTTCTGGTGATTGTGAATTCATGGTGCATTATGTCTGCCCTTTTGAAGAGGGATAAAATGCTACCAATATTAAGTGGGAGTTTATATATATTTAATAGGCATTATTAGTAAAATCTTTGTAACCTGCAAACACAATTAAAAGGAGCAAGGAGGGTAGGTTCCAATGTATTTTACCTAAAGGAGAGGAGTTTATTTTATTGCTGCCATATTCTGTATATATTGGTCTTGCCTAGAGATGATTTTGCTCAACACATTATTTTTTCTTTAAGGGAGCAGGGGACACACAAGCCATTATTTGGCCCACCTTATGAAAATTAGTAAATTATTCATGAGGAAGTATTGACTTGTGTACTACACTTTGTGTTCTGCCTTAAATTTTGAAAGCCATCATTTATCTTCTTCATACTTTGACATTTTCTAAATCTTGCTGAATACCGCAGCTCACAGGTTGCCTGCTCTCATTGGAATTTAGCTGTGTATTTGACCTTGCCAGCATTCCTGGCTGTTTTTATCAGGAAGAGTGTGCTTGAAAGTGGTAATCTGTAATAGTTGTCCTCTGATGATTAATGTAATGGAAAAATAATGAAAGATTCTGGGGAATACATCCAGAGTTTTTCAATTAGAGAGCTACTCACGTTTTAATTAATTAGCAGAAAGTGAGTCGATTAGGTAGTATTATGCTTTTTAAAGATGTTAGAATTCCCCCCCTCCACTCTGAGAATGTTAATGCAAAGCAATATTGCCTTTTATTTGGTATTCATTAGACTAGAGATTGTCTATGGTGTATTTGCTTTCTAGTCTCTCAGTTTTAGTAAGAATGAGCTAGATTAATTCCTAGCTAGGAACCCTCTTGGAGATGAATCTACAACAAGCTGCTTGGTGGGGGAGGGTGTCATTTGCTTCCCTGGCACCATCTTCCTAGTACCCCCCTGAAATACCTTTTGAGATGGAAAGCAGGAAGTGAAGGGCCAGAGTTGGGGAATGAACACCACCCCCTAAAAATTCCCTCAGAAAAGGTGGTGAAAAGAGTCAGCCTCAAACTGCATTAGCTCTTGCATAGCCCCCATCCTCCTTGCTAAGAGCTGATCCCCTTTAAGTGAGATTTCTGGCTTACTNTCTGCATGTCAAGGGGGAAACAATTGCTTGTAGCACGGGGTGTGTGTGTGTGTGTGTGTCCAACCAGAATAGATTAGGGGATATTTAGAAGAGGAATTTTCCTTGTCTGGTGTCAGCCTCCCGCCCCCTGCCTCCCAGGTTATTTCTACCGGAGGCAGCAGTGGGGTCTACTCTGAAGTTCTTAATTGTAGAAAACACCCACTTTTCTTCAAAAGTCAGAATGCAATAGGAGATGCTGCTTGGGTAGATTTAAGATTCTGTATATATCTTGTATAGAAAATGAACATTTCCATTGCATTTGTTACCTGTTGCATATTGTCCAGAGGGGATTAATTTGTTTTGTGGTTTGGAGTTGGTGTTGTGGGATTTTGTGTGTGTGGTTTTTTTTTGTTGCTAATATAGAAGGTGTCTGTAAAATAAAATCTGAAATTAGCTAGTTGCTTGTATGCAGTTTGACAATGTTATGCATTAAATATATTATGTGCACAGCAATAGTTAAAATATGTATTTAACCAGGTGTAAAATGTGTTAAAAATCTGACCAATGATGCAGCCTATTTACAGTATGTTAAATACTTGTTCTCTGTCACATACCTGGGGCCTGAGCTTTCATTTCTTACACGCTAATGGGTATTTGGGGTTTGCAAGGAGGACCAAGTCCAGAGTAGTGATAATTTAACACTGTTTTGCAGCTTTTAGTGTAGCTATGACCTCTGATTGAATACCAATATTTAGCACTTATCTAGCTATTTACTGTAGGTACTTGTATGGCCCCCATTAATGTAATGTTTGAGCACCTCAGTCTTTTAATGTATTTATAGTCGTAATACTACTGTGACTTTTGAATCCAGTGCCTTAACCACTGGGTCATCATTTCCCCCATATAACTCTACATTTGGCCCATTTTATTAAAACTTGTGCTCTTCTGTAAAGCCTTAACAGTGACTTCGCCAATGTTAAGGCAAAACAACTTCCCAGATGCATGCAATGTGTGACAGTCAGATGTGCTGCTCTGTTCATATAATTGATACAAAAGCACATGAGGTCACTGTCAAGATCAAGTTTGATGAAGCTGGTGCATGTATTGCTTTTGAGTGTTTGTTGAAGATGAACTGAAGGCCTTGTGAAGCATTGGGTGTGTTACCAGTAGTGTTTGTAAGCAGTAAGAAGGGGAAAAGGAATGCACGTCTTTCCCCTTAACATCTCATTTCCCTGCTTTTAAGGCTTTGGGTAGGTGGGGTGGGTCCTCCCACAACTGTAACCATCTCTAACTGTAGTTTTTGTATGTTAATAACTAAAGAACATGTGTGGCATTGTAGTTCTTTCCCAAGTTTCATAGCTGGAGGTAGCAGGCTTCTGGATTTCAGTCAGATAATTCAGTCAGGTATTACTTTCCTCAGTGGTACAGGATTTATTGTACCCAAGGGGATAGAGAGAGAACTCCTTGCTTGCAAGGTGAGTTACCTCTGCTTAGATTCAGTCTGTGGGGTTACATGACAGGAAATCAAAGGTACAACTGTTGGGGGGTGAGAGGGTGGAGAGTTTGTGGGGAGAGGAATGTTTAATTAAACATCTTTAATTGTGGCCTCTTCTAATCTCTTCCCTTTGGAAAAATGTAACAGTAAAATTCGATGTCATAGGTGATGTTTTCCAATGCATATGTTCACGCACATCTGAAGTATCCATTAAAGTAGTTCCCTATAGCATGTCCTTCTATCAGACTTATTTGAGCTTGAAATAGACACATTTGTCTGTTATATATTTGGAAACAAAAAGCTGCTTTATAACCATGTTGTTGTTTCAGAGGAAAAAGTGTGTCAGAATGATCTATTATCGGCAGTTAAGTAAATTCAGCTCCAATTTGTATTCCATACTCTTATCACTAGTACATTTCCCAGAGCCTTATCAGGACTGTTTTTAAAATATGCAAGCTATTGTCAGTTACCATGGAAAAGAGGCAAAAGGGTACTGAATAATTCAAAGAGAAGCCCTACTGGTGGGTCTGACTTCAGTCTGTCATTTTTCATCGCAATGTATGACTGACTGACTGGTTGCCTTCTGTCCTAGTCTTAGATGTTGACCTTCCTGTAATGACAGAGAGGTTCCTTTCTAGTTTGACAGTAACCTTTTCAAAGTGATCACTTCTATGCCATGCAATATTAATGGAGCGACAATGAATAATAAACGCTCTCTAAGACAGTCTGCTTGTTTAAATTAGACCACTGGATTGCTGAGGAGTGACTGCCATATTTTATCACTTGTGATGTAGAGTCTGGCGCTGTGTGTGGTAGCGATGCCCAGGTGCAGCCTGAAGTTTCAAGAACAAAGGGAGATGACTTTCGGTAGTTGCTCCGAGTGCTGGGGAGGGTGTTACATGTGGGGATTGAAAAACAATAGATGCTTCATAAATTGATGACCTGTGCATTTAGGGTGGGGGGAAGGGAGAAAAGGAGGGACCTGAGTATAAAATGATTGTTCTTTGGAATCGGTAGCCCGGCTGAGTACAATATTGAGTGGATCAGCTGTACAAAGTGGAATAAACCTGTGGAATGTATTAGAGATGAACAAACACAACCCTGTTCTGGGGGCTTGCTGCTGCTGAGTGGTCCTTGGTTCCTCCTGTGCCGCTGAGGAAGCAGTCCATCAAGTAGTCCAGTTCCTCCACTGATTAGTCACTTGCTAGATGTGGTATTTCTTCACAGCAATGCCAATGCATTCAATATCCTCTATAACTGCTACTTCTTGTTTGGCCTTCCTCGCTTTCTCTTTCCTTTCTCAAATACTAAATTTCAACGCTTGCTTAGCATGTCTCTCATCTTCCATACCATGTACTTGTCCCAACCACTCAAGTCTTCTTTCTTTGATGTTATTTTCTACCATGTCCTGCTCTGTCCATTCCCTTACTCTCACATTTGTTGTTTTGTCTTTCCATGAAGTATCTTCCTCAGCCATCTGTGATGGGCAGCCTCCGATCTCTTTTGTTTACCTCTGTCTTTGGTGAAGTATGTGCTCCCTACAGTAGCATTATCAATAGAAGCATATGGTATAATACAGGGGTCTCAAACACGTGGCCTGGAGTTATTTCCTGCGGCCCGCCATTGGCACCAACTCCACTGGCAGCCAAGCTCCCCACTTCACCCCGAGCGCGCTGCGTCCCCGCTCCTCCATCTACCTCCCAGAGCTTCCCGCCGCCATGCAGCTGTTTGGGGCACTTAGGACTTTCCAGGAGGGAGCGGGGAGGAGCGGGGACGCGGCGTGCTCAGGGGAGGAGGCGGATAAGAGGCGGGGCCGGGGCGGGATTTGGGGAAGGGGTTGGAATGGGGGCAGGGAAGAGGCGGGGCAGGGCCTCATGCAAGGGGTGGAGTAGGGGCGGGGCCGGGGGCAGAGGGGGGCGGGCTTTTGTATCTTTGTATGAAAAGGTTTCACTGATGTGGTCCTGATCTTGTATGAATATCTTTATCGCAGCCCAAGCTCAAACGTCTACACAGTTATTCTTAGCATCGTAGCATGAGCCCAAGTGTGTTGATCCGGGCTCTGAGACTTGCTGCCACAGGTTTGTGTTTGCTGTGTGGGCATACCCAACAACAAACACAGTCCCTGCCCCAAAGAGCTTACAATTTACGTACACTAGCAAACACAAAAAGCTTGCGCCTTATTGTTTGTAATTGTTTCACCTACTTTAAAAAAAAAAAAGGGTCAGATTCATCTCTGGTGTAGGTCCATTTAAACCAATGAAATAACATCAGGGATTAATTTGGCACAAGGTTTTAAAACTGATTAGTTCTATATTAATTTCCTCTGTATTTTCCTCATGACCGCTTCAGGAATAGTAAAACATAGGAGTTAGGGTTACGGTTCCTTTATTCAGTCTCTTAGTAAAATAAAATCAGATCACTGTTATGATTTCTGGACTAAACTCTGCCCTCATTTATACCCTTAAACTCATTGGGGCAAACTCCTCCCTGCTTCACCTCTACTAGAGGCAACAGGAGCGATGAGCAGTGGACAACTCAGAAAATCAAGCCCACATTGCCTCAAGTTGTGCACCCAAGAAGTGAGATACCAAAAATCACAGATCACTTCAAAATAAATGTAAGTCTCAATGCTTTGCTCAGGGTCAGACAAAACAGATCTTCAGGAGTCTGAATCCAGCACCTTGCTGTAGCCCCAGGTAACTGCCGCACTTCACTTTCATAGGCGGAAGTTAATAATTCAGCATTGTAGATTTGTAACTTCTAAGCCCCTCTGCCTTTTAATCACCCCCCTTAACCTCCAGAGGATAGTACATTTATTCTGGTATATTTTATTGATAAGATTAAGTGAGGAATTTTGTGGTTGTTTTGATGTAACTTACTCAAATAAAGGGAAAAAATCTCTTGGCATTTCTGTGTGTGAGAAACCTTTGGCTGTTTTATTCCTTTCCCATTGTTCCAGGAGACTGTTTCTCAGTCTCAGATAATTAATGCTTGCTCACATTTTCCCAAAGATCTGCTTTAAAAAAAAAAAGTTAAGCCTGTTTTTTACTCATCTGGGGAAAGCAAAACAGGAAACCTGTTCAGAAAGTGCGTTGAGTTGAAATTCTTGGGACCTGACAGATCATCAGTCTTAAATGAGAGGCCTTCTTTGAATTATGTTTTTCTTATGGTTTTAGAAATGCAATTGTTGATGGTAATCTCTAAATGTTGATTGGCTGTTCTAATAATAATGGCATTCATGTTTCTGTCGAGCAGTCGGCTAAATAGAGGTTAAATAAAATGGGTTAGATCACTTCCCTCCCCCACACAGAGGGGACAGGAAATGCAACAAGGTTCCTTATGAGACGTTTCCCTGCCATCCTTCCATGGAAGGTGGGCTAGCCCCTAAAGTAATACATGAAGCAGCACTGATTTAGGCCTGGGTTTACCTTGGGGTTGGTGGGAATTGAATGAGTGGACTGTAGGGTTGCCAACCCTCCAGGATTGTCTTGAAGTCTCCAGGAATTAAAGATTAATCTTTAATTTAAGGTTGTCATGTGATGAAACCTCCAGTAATATATCCAACTGCCCTGACCCTTCTGGCCCTGGTCCACGCTCACAAAGATTCAAATCCCTGTGGGACTCGGGGGGGGTGGGGGGGGGGAAGGGAGGAAGGGGGGAAATCTCCAAAGGGACTAGAAGGAAGGGAATGGGGTGCCACTTTTCCCCCTTTGGTGGGTGATCCACCTAGATTTCCTCTTTTCCAGCCACCTGTGCTCGATTCTGTGCAGCTCTGAGTGCTCACCAGTGAGTTGGGGGAGGGGGAAGTAGAAGGAATGATCTGGTCCAGATTATTACATGTTCTTACCTGCAATTTCCCCTAGGGTCCATAACTAGGCAGTATATTCTTATATGTATTTGGAACACTGGGCATTTCCTATCAAGCTTGTCAGGCCTAAAAATGAGCCAGCTTAACTCTTCGACTTCTTTGCGGGATATGCACTCTATCCCAAATGCTGGTTTTGCATGACAGCGTAGGAGTTTGGTGTTGCCGTTATCATTTGTGCTAAATCTGGATCTTGAAAATCAAGACAAGTATTTTTGAAACCCATTCTACACTCAGCATTGTATTGTAAAAGTATGAATTTCTGCATGGAGTCATAGGGCCAGATCCTCTTCTCTTACGCCAGTACGACCCCACCCCAGTCAATGTGGTTTCACCTGTGTAATTGAGAGGAGAATTTGGCCCATGCTTAGTAGGATTAGGATTAGCATATCATTCTCACTAATTTTACCTACGACTAGAGCTGACTCTTTGTTTGCCAGCTGCGAAGTACTTGGCAAAATCAGTGGCTTTTAGGAATGTGGATGATCTTAGTAAGCATCACAGCTGACAAACCCTCTTGTCTGATGTCCTCCTTCTGCCAATGGCATATACCTTTCATTGCACATAAGGGACTGAAGTCATGCCTGGCATAACTCCAAGTCTCACATAGCACTGTAGTCAATGGAGCAGCACCAAAGATGAATTCAGCCTCAAGGATCAAATTCTGCTGTTAGTTGGTCTCAGTGGAGTCATGTGGGTGTGACTGAGAGCAGAATTTATCCCAAAAGGTGATTTAGGCAAAACTGAGCATTGAATTTGGCACTAAGGCTTAAAGCTCAGTGACATTCTAGCTGAGATTGTGGAGAAAACAGGGTTTTTACCAATAAAGGAAGTCCCAGTGAGTTTAAAGTATGTGGTGGGTTTAGAACAATCCTGAGTTTCATTCTGTTATGTTCTCTCCCCAATCTTTTCTCTCATGTTCTTATAACTGCTTCCAAGTGTGTGTGTGTTCTTGGATTTTCCAAATCTTTCTTGGCTTCTTTTTGGCCAACTAGGATCTTCGTGTTGACTCAGGTTGGTGTCGGGTTTGGGAAGTACCTGTTCTGTTTAATGTATTTGGTTGACACACACACACACACAATGAATAAAGATAACGGGCCAGAACCTCAGCTAGTGTAAATTTGCATGAACCATGAAAACCAAAACCCATGGAAATCAATGGGGCTATGCCAATTTACACCAGCTGAGGACTTGAAAAGGAACAGAGTAAGTGGTACCACTGTTTGTGAGTAAGTGTGGTCGTCAACAACTAACCTTGTTTGTTTAATGGGAAAAAAACGTGATTTTAATTGTTTCGAGATAGTAACTTGACAGTAAAAGGATTGAGGGGAAATCTACTCCCAAAAGTTGAGCAGAACCAACAAGGTCATGAAGAAATGATGCTCAGTGTTTGTGATTCTTTCAGCTCACTCATGAATAAAACAGTTACCAAATATAGAGATATGAGCAGGTGAACACAATTCATGGGATCTTTAGGTATACATCAAGCAGTCTTTCTACTATAAATTTTATAGCACCTTTTGCCATTCTATGTATTTAACTTGCAGATGAATGACTTTTGGTTTGTATCAAACACATTGTGGATAATATTTATGCAAATCACAAGCTATTCTCTGAGTTTATTTTATACTTAGTTATCTGAAATGTTTTTGTACAAGCTTGATTTTCTACCTTTTGACTTGACACTGTTCTTCTGGGGTAATAGGGTATTGGATGCATTTTGATAAACAATGCTGAAATGACAGATTTAGGCTTTAAATAAAATTGTGTTCCATAAACTGTGAAACAAAGACTCATAACTCATCCTCAGCTACATACATTTCAGTGAAAATTATCTTTCATGCTTTGATCTACACTGTATCATTTTACTGAGTAGCCTCATGTGCAGTATCAATCAAATCCACTGAAGATGCAGGAGAATCTCATTTTAAAATCAGAGAATACAAATCATAGATTCATCTGCCTAGTAGGAAGGAAAATATTCCACAAGCTCCAGTTTCAATCTTCCCTGATTACCACTGAATTATTTCTGTAAAACTCCAGAGAATAATCTTTAGAACTTCCAGACTTTCATTATTTTTGATATTGACCAATATCTGAGGAGCCTAGGTTGGGGTTTTCAAAGGAGCTGAAGGGATTTAGGCACCCTAATACCTCTGAAAATCAGTCTAACTCCTCATATATTCTGTGCTTAACCTTGGAGCCCCAGATCTAAAGGGCAAGGGAGGACCTTGCGTACCTAAGTCTGAACAATAGAATTCATGCATTTCAGCTGCCATTAGGTTGATTATTTGAAATGATTCTTTCTAGAGGGATCATCACATTATGAAAGATGGAGGGGAGAAGGTGCAGGCACTGATACCAGAAGAGGCTCGCACAGAGTAGAAGTATATACAGGCCTTCAGCAGCCAACCTCTGTGAGGGCTGCTGAAAGATTGGGGGAGGAGCATGATGGAACATTCCCTTCTAGGCCAAAAAGTCATCCTCCATTTTAACAGGTAGGATCTGGACTGTGGGGAGCCTGTCTTGCCTAACAATAGCAGTGTTGCCCGCTCTTGTGATTGTATCATAAATCTCATGATAGTTGGTGTTTCTATTAAAGCTCCAGCTCCTGGAGTCATGTTATTTTACGAAGATCTCTGCTTTCACTAAGGAATTAATTTTCTAGCCCTCCTGGTTTCAGAGAAAAGTTAGAAATTGTGACCCTCGGATGTCCTACAGACTCAGAAACCAGAAGGCAAATAAACAGCTCAACATTATATCTTTTTAATCTCATGATTTTGGAGGCCGGAGTCATGATTTTTGAATGCTTGAGGTTGGCAACACTGCTAAACTATTCCACATGGGGTGCGGTAGTGGCCACAGCAGCTGTTCTTCCTACTTACATGGGGATTTTTGATAGTTCTGGACGGACTTGCCAAGCTTATTATTTATTATTCATATTACTGTAGCATGTAGAGACCCCGGTCAAGGATAGGGTCACCATTGTACTAAGCACTGTTCACTCCTATGGCAAAAAGACAATTCTTGGCCCAAAGAGTTTACAATCTAAGTATAAGATGAGTGAATGCAACAGACAGATGGGGAGGAGGAGTGTGTGTACAAGGTATCAGTGAGACGATTGATTGTTGTAATAAGCCACAGTCGCAGCTCTCCAACTGCCTAGCCATTGTCAAATGCCCTCTAGGCATAATGGCAGAGGTGAGTTTACCCATTCTGCTCTCAATCTCCCCCTCGTTGCTGCTGCAGAGAAGACATTGCTCCATGGTGTGCAGAGTATGCAGAATCCTCATGCACTGTCTCTGCACCACCAGCCTCCCCCTGAACAGCAGAACTGTGCTGGAACCCTTGAGATCCGAGGTGAAGAAGGTGCAGAGCAGGATTCGGCCCTTTGAAAGGAATTTGCCCTGAAAAAGCTGTGTTTTTGGGTGGGGTAAGAGCATGGGAGGGGGAAGGAACACTATTTCTCTTTGAATAGTTTTTCCCCTTCACTTAAACCAATGTTACAACAGTCTTTGGTCAGTGGAGCATGACACTGACTTAAATGGCTTTACTCCTGCTTACACCACTGCAAGTCAGAGGAGAAAAAGGCCCCAAGTAATTACAACCAGCACTTCACTCAAAGCCCCCCAGCTGTTACTCTTGGCTTTGCCGGGTGGCCTTTCGTGGAGCTAGAAGGGTTATAGACTCCAGGAAGAATAGACGGAATGACAGACACCCTGCAAAATAAAACGGATTGGTGGTAGGAGAGTATGATGCTACTACTATTCCCATCTCTGATTCAGACTTCTTGTCATTACAGATGAAACTCTGGAAGTAGCTACTCTTTTTTTTTTTTTTTCTTTTCTCTGTTTTTAGCTGATTTTCATTTTCTGGTTTTGTTGCCTTTTCTCACTGGTTTTTGGCCCCTTTGAGGAGTAGAAACCTTTCCATTCCCACAAAGTTGTTCTGTTTTATTTATTACATACTGGCAGCATTGTTTTCTCTGACTTAGACGGTAAGATCTTTGAGCAATGGGCTGTTTTCTGTGCTAGGCGAGACGAGTGCTCTAAAATATTAATAACAACACCGTTAAAATAATGGTACTGTATTATCTAACACTCACCTAGTGATCTTCAATCCAATTAAATTTGTTTTTGAGCAAAAATTCCAGTTATCAGGAGTCAGAAACTTAAACACGATCACTCTTCTGGTTTGTGTTTGTCTAGAACATTGTTTAGGTGTCAGGTACCATGACAATGGACTTGGTATAAAAAACCCATTATTAGGGTTTTCAGAGTCAACCTGGTGAGGTGGATAAGTCACTGCACTGGGATTTAGGAGACCTGCGTTTTATTCCGAGACCTGTTGTCACCTTGGGCCAGTCTTTCCCTACTCTATGCTTTTATTTCCATTCTTGTCTATTTAGACTGTAAGGGGTTTGGGACAGGGACTCTCTCTTGCTACCTGTTCATACAGTCCTTAGCACAAGGGGCCTCTGATCTCAGGTAGGGCCCTGAGGCATCACTGTTATACAAATAATTTAATGATAATAAACAGAATTGTCAGTCAGCAAGGAGTGCAGACATCAACTTAGTTTCTGTTTTAACAACATCAGAAAATGGGGCGAGACTATAAACCAAGTACACTTGACTCTGTAGAACTGTGGAATTTTCTCTGTTTACATAAATTCATATGCGCACACACAAATTCTCTCCCTTTCAGGTATGATTGTGAGTGCAGGTACCATGAAATGTGCTAATGGTTTGAATCTTTTCTGCCATCTGTGTTTCATACAAGAAATTTGGGATTTCAGCATTAACATGGAAATCCAGTTTTAAAGATGCTGGAAGAGGAACATCTGTGAAAATCACAAGAACAACTTTAACATCTGTCCCTCTAGTAGAAAATTGCTGATGTTCTCTTTTTATATCAGATAAATCTTTGAGTGCTGCACTGTTTACATATTTAAATGCAGGTTTGAAATGGGAGAAGTGGCTAATTAATTTCATTCTAGCTCTTAGCATTTTCATTGGTTTTTAATTTTAATTGAACATTTTATATGCTGGATTAGTGAATTTTACCATAGCTCAAACTCTGACCTTTAATAGGTGTATGATTGAGGGACAGGAAAATGGAGAAACATCATATTGAAAGGGATTGTATGAGATGACAGCAGTGATACTGACAACCAAGGGTTTGATTTTACACCAATGTACGTTTATGGGTTACATTGTTATTGCTTTTGACTGTAAGTGCGATCAGAATCAGGCCCACAGTGCTCATCTTGATTAAGTTGAAAATAACAAACCTCAGAATGTCATGATTATGGGGCTGATGGCCTCGGGAAGGGGGCAGTTTGGGAAGATGCCTTTCCAGAAGTTTTTAGTCATTGGTCTGTGCTGTATGTCTGATTCTGTTTTCTCCAGCCTAATTATAAAACTCCCAAGTAATAGGGCTTTTACCATTTTCTTTTGAAAACCCTAATGAATCTCACTGTCTGGTGGTCTTCCTGCTATTCAGGGTAAATTCCCCTTTTCTTAGTTTCACCCTATTATTCCTAGTTATACCCCTACCTAACCTGTTCTTTCCTAAAGTGCCCATCACCTTGGTATCTATGTATCGTGTATCCCTCTAAATAATTCCCCTCATGACATAGTGTTCACATCCTCCAGATACATGTACCCATGTTCCCCTCCAATTTAGCTGCTGTTTGGCCAAACTACCATATACAGTTATAGCTTTTTCAGTCTTTGCATTTAAAGTAATTCCTTTAGCCCTTTAATAGTTGCTGTGTTTCTCTGCATTCACTCCCATCTGTCAACATACTTGCATGCAGTGGTGGCATAGCCATGTTGGTCCCAGATACAGTATTAGAGAGAGAAGGTGGGTGAGGTAATATCTTTTATTGGACCCACTTCTGTTTGGTGTCAGAAGTGGGTCCAATAAAAGATATTCGTAACTTGACAGCATAGATGCTGACTTTAATTTTATTTTTCCCCAGGGGTGCTCCACCCCCGCTCCACCCTGAGGCCTGTCACTCATTCCCAGCTTCTGGCAAACAGAGGGTAGGGACACCATTCCTGTCCATCCTGGCTAACAGCCATTTATGAACCTATCCTCCATGAATTTATCTAGCTCTTTTTTTGAACCCTGTTATAGTCTTGGCCCTCACAACATCCTCTGACAAAGAGTTCCACAGGTTGACTGTGCATTGTGTGAAGAAATACTTCCTTTTGTTTGTTTTAAATCTGCTGCCTATTTAATTTCATTTGGTGACCCCTAGTTCTTGTGTTATGAGGAGGAGTAAATAGCACTTCCATATTTACTTTCTCCACACCAGTCATGATTTTATAGACATCAATCATATCCCCCCTCAGTCGTCTCTTTTCCAAGCTGAAAAGTCCCAGTCTTATTAATCTCTCCTCATACAGAAGCTGTTTCATACCCATAATAATTTTTGTTGCCCTTTTCTGAACCTTTTCCAATTCCAATACTATATCTTTTTTGAGATGGGGCAACCACATCTGCACACAGTATTCTGTGCCTAGCGTAGTGGGGCCCCCGTCTCAGTTTAGGCCACTGAATGATACTCCAGTATAAATAAGAGAGATGGCTGCAAAGAACAAGCAAACCAAGATGGAGAGCGTGAGTTTAGGAGTCTGCCTGTTCTTCTCTAACTAGCCTGAGAATTGTGTGTATGTATGTATATATATATATGTGTGTATATATGTGTGTGTGTGTGTGTGTGTGTGTGTATATGTGTGTGTGTGTGTATACATATATATACGGGAATTGTGTACATTGCTTGGTTGAATAATTTTGGCTCGGGTTTTAGTCTCTTCCACACCTTCCTCTAGCTCACTGATAGACCATGGTAATTCTGTCTCTCATAAGGGATCTGGAGTAGGGCTATATACAGAATGGGTAAATGTCTTCCTCTGCTGAGGAAAATGGGAAACAAGAGCTACTATGCAAGTGGTCTGTTTTTTTTTTTTTTTTTCCTGAGCCTGAATCTGAGCCATTTTGTATCAACTGCTCTTTGAAATCTACCCATTTTCATTAACTGCTAATCCTCCTGCTCATGGGAATCATTTACTTTTTTGAAATAGCTCATTATTTAGGTAAGTTTGATAAGAGAGAAGCTAGAAACCACAAAAATAGAACTCTTAAAAGTGGCTAAACCAATATGTAACAATGAACCCAGCCCACTGGAGTTTTGCCACTGCCTTCATTTGGAGCTAGGGGAAGGTCAGTGTTCGTAAGAACAAATTGCATTCAGGATGACTGTTTAGTTAGTTTCAACCCAAGGGGACTGGAAATGGCCAAAATGCAACATATGTCACTGAAAATTGAGCTGTGTATTGAAACATTGCCAGCCCCATAACTACCATCACTATGTGAGATAATGGCATAAAGTAAATAACTATTTGTCCTAATGGGGCAGATGCTACCTGCAGCCAGAAGGCTGAACTTAGGTACAGCAAATAGCTAATAAGGGAAACAGACATGGACAGATTCACATAATGACCCAAACCAACATCATTTCTGCTTGAGAAGACAATTCTGATTTAAAGGTAAACCTGCCTGTGGAATACTTTTCACTGGCTGTCAATCAAAAGAGACAAAAGACTCTAGAGAACCTGCTTCAGTACATTGGATATCACCTTTTCATTAGTCTGTTCTGTATTTCTTATGCTCTCAGAATCCCTTCGGGATATCTGCTGTGAGGGTGTGAGAGAACTTTTAAATCTCACTAAAAGAAGGGAAGACAGAGGAGACAGAACAACAGCCCTGCCTGAAAACAACATTTGGCAGCATTTGCTTCTAATTTTAGGCCCTTGGAAGAAGATAATTGCCTCAATGATTACGTATTAATGTGCAGAGCGACATGCTTTTGCAGTGCCAATCTGGAGATCCGTCTAGTATGTGTCTTGCTGGCATTTATTAACTGTAGTTAATTTACACAAGCAATAGCTTGCTGAGTTGTGACATAATGTATCACTTACATGAGGATCAGACAACACCTCATAACATGTAGGCAACGGATTTCACAAAAAATAGTTGCACATTAAAGGATTTATTTTTATAAGGCTACTTGGTGAGCATTGAAGAATTTCCCATCCACTCCTGTGGATGTTGCCCATGGGGTTCCATAAGGAACTCTATTCTGCCTCAGGGTGATGTTGTTTGCAATCATGTCCTTCAATATCCTGTTGTATGCTGATGATACATGTTTATTTTTGGTCTCTGCAGGCACTATGGGGGTGGCTGACAGATTAACCAGATGCTTGTCCAATATCCACTGCTGGAAATCTACGCCTTTTTAAATTAAAAATCTGACAAGTTTTAGTTATTTGCCCCCATGCAATTGCAGAAATCTTATCCCATTTCCCCACTTCCCTCTCAGAGCTGAATTAAAAACACCCTCCCCTGGCTTTTTTTTAGTGATCATTTATCTTAGGCTACAAAATTACCTCTTCCTCATCTTAAGATCCAGGTTCAGAGCAAAGTATGGAATTGCTTGTACGTGTCTCTGCCATTTAATCTTTCCTACTGCTCAGAGATTGCACCAAGTTTTTAAAACCATGAAAGAGAAATCAACAATCAGAAGTAGTTGTTTCTTGTAGCACCCATAGCATAGTAGGCATTGAACAGACTCAAAAGAATGACTAGTCCCTGTTCCATAACATTATATACGTTTAGGGAAAAGAGGTAAACCAGACCAGTAAGGTGGCCAGGTGGTGACTGGACAATTCGTGTTAAAATGTGAATAATGTAATGTGGCTTTCATAGTTTATTTTATTTTTATTTTTAAGGCTTGAAGAGACCGTTATGATCCTCCAGTTTGACACAGGTCTTAAATATCACCCAGTAATTCCTGTGTCTAGTAGTTTAACTAGAATGCATCTCCTGGAAAGTTCCTCAATCTTCATGATGAAGAATTTAGCACATCACTTAAGAGTGCGTCCAATGGTTAGTTACCCTTGCAGTTAAAATTTGCATTTTATTTCTAGTTTGAATTTTGCTGACTTCAATTTCCAACTTTAGTTGGGTTTTTTTGGTTTGGTTTTTTTTAAAAAGGAAAAGTATAAAGACCTTTCCCAGTTACTCTACAACCATGATACAGTCAGCTGACTGGTCTCTTGTAGGCTTCATGGCAGAAGTAGGCCTACAATGAGGGATTTGTATGAGGAGAGGATAGAGACTTTGCAGAATTACTAAGAAAACATAGCCTGTGGGAAAGGAGGTATGGATTTTGAATACTTCCCTTTGATTTGATTCTTCCATGGAAGAAATCAAATCCAGTGGTTGAAATAAACATTGATTAAGGGCTTAAAACCAGAAATTAGTTTTCAGCATAGAAATAAAGGGGGTACCATTATACAAAGGCATACAAGTATCTACTAACCACAACATGAGGTATGTACGAGGGAGAACATTATCTGATGCTGTACTGTTGCTACAGCAGCAAACCTTTCATCAGATCCAGTGGGAGCTTGGACTGGATGAGAGCTTCACTTAAGGGTGATCACTGGTCAGGATTGAGTACTTCTCCAATCCATCTGTTTCTTCAAGCTGGCCATGACTATTCTGTCTATGATCACTCTGCTTTCCAGTTTCTTCTTCAAATCAATCACATGCTGTTCTGAACTCCACTGCTAAACCTGCATGATCTCTTATAGTAACAGTAGAAGTTCTTCTGTGCTTAAAAAGTCACTAGCTACCAGCAGAGTATAGTGTGGCAATGATATTCTTCTGTTGAAGAGAAATGAGATCATTTGGCCTTATCTTATCTTTCAAGATTATGGTACCAAGTTCCAGCGAGCTTCCTCTTTTCCCCATGCACAGTCTTGCAGATGAAAGTGCTTTTATTTTGCCTCCCTCACATGTAGAAACTCTTGCTCTTTTGTGAGAGATCTCATGGTATCACATCTACTGAAGTCTCCATTTAAAAAGGCAATGTTTGCCAGTGGAGGCCAGTGCAATTACTAGACTTATTTCCTCTTGTACATGGGGTGGGGAAATGTGGCCTCAACTCCACTGTGGCAAATGCTGCTTTTTTAATGGTGACCGCTTACTTTAAAACCAGACATCCAAAGAGGCAATTATTATACCTATGGTTTCCTGCAGAACAGTAATTTCTTCCAATAAGATTTCTCTTCTATTGTTGTTTTAATCTTTGGTACATGGTTATCCACAATAAATGAATTGAAGGCCATAGCATTGATGCCTTCTCAGCTATCATTACTGAGGCTAAAATCTACTGCGTATTGCACATACAAATGATCTGAGGCAGGAAAAATGGCTATTGTTCCTTACCAATCTTCACAGCTACTGATTTAGCAACCTGTGAATAGCCTGTCTGAATCCTTTCCTCTGGTCTTCTGTGGATCTCCCTCAGCTTATGAGGAGAGAGGAATGCTTTAGGGTACAAAAGCTTCAAAATTGTATGGATTAGTTTTAAAGCTGTTCTATTCACTGGAAAATCCCCACAGTTCTTGGCAGTTCTTGGTAATTTTCTAACATTAATATAATTGTGTTTCGTTCTTACCTAAAACACATTTTCCAGTCCTTGCTTTTAGCTGTCAATACAATTTTATTCTATTTATTTTCATTAGAGGGTGTTCAGGGATGCATGTGTTAAGGGAGCTTTATGAATGTGAATGATTAATTGATTCAGATGAGAGCTGCTGTTGTGCACTTTAAACCCTACTGCTTTCGACAGACAGACACTTAGCAGTTCTAAATAACCAAACCAGCCAAGTTACAAAATATCCACATTTATAATTGCAGGGAGTGCACAATGCAATGCTCTCAGGTTAGCAATCAATATATTAACCTTGAGGTAACCTTTATGCTGAGACAAGACATATTCTAGTGAAGACATTTGTGTCATTCTAATTAAGGTTGTGCTAGCACTTCAATTTTTAAATCTTTTTTCCCCCTTCCATAAGAAGAACATTTCCTGTACAGTATCCTTTTTGCCCATTTCATCTCAGGACATTTGAAGGACTGGATTTCAGACAGGATTCTGATACGATAAGGATAACTGTATGGTCTTAAATTTAGGGCCAGATTCAATTCCCTCAGAGGGAATTTTTGTTTTGTAGAATTTTTAAATAAACAAACAAAATCAGTGTGATTGGGTTTTAAACCTACAGAGTTGCATTATGGGTGAAAGTCAGGCCTTATTCTGGCCTTTAGTTTGGGGCTATCTGCCATTTGTGACCTGTTTCATGGACTTAAGTGGAACATAGACCCTCTACATGCAGAGATGCTAGAACAATTTTTATAGCGGGGGTGTGGTGAGCCACTGAACCAAACTGTAAACCTTGTATATAATCGAAACCAGTTCAAGCCAGGGGGTGCGGTAGCATCCCAAGTTCTAGCACCTATGCCTACATGAGTGCATTTCACCTACAATAAGTAAGTTTATTAGTTAAATTTTTTTGCTTCTGTAAATAGAAAAACCGTGATCTTTTACTGAAGGAAATCCAGCTGGGCTTTAGTCCATAAAGCAGCATAGGGCCTTTTACTTTCTCTTTCCAATGAAACAGTTATGTTCTGAATATTATAAAATATCTTTAAAGGAATTTGTTGCCAGTGGATGTTGTGAAGGACAAAACTATAACTGGATTAAAAAAAGAATTGGATAAGTTCATGGAGGATAGGCTATTAGCCAAGGTGGTCAGGGATGCAACCCCATGCTCTGTGTCCTCAGCCTTTAAGTGCCAGAAGCTGGGAGTGAGTGACGGGATGGATCACTCAATTGCCTGTTCTGTTCATTCCCTCTGAAGCACCTGGCAGACAGGATACTGGGCTAAGTGGACCATTGGTCTGACCCAGTATGGCCGTTCTTGTGTTCTCAATGGGTTTACTCCAGATTTGCATTCAGCCCAATATATTTCTTGAGTATTTGATAACTTTAAACTAGGCAACTGCATTGTGGGCTGTTTAGTTACCTTTTTAAAAAATAAAACGGCCAATATTAATTTTAAAGAACTACCTGCAAAGAATCCTCTCTCTCAGCCAATGTAATGTTTTATACTCAGTACAGGTTAGTTTTATTTGTGTTTTGTTAAGAAAGCTTGTTAGTGAAAAAAAATACTGGCTCGATCCAATCCCAAGCTTGCTCCTTTTTTGCTATAAAAAAGTCACCTCCTGTCTCTATTTCTGGCATAAAGGGAAATGCCAACCTAATCAGTTAAGCGTTCAGAGCAGTTCTAATTCCTCCCAATGCATTGTACCATAACAGGTTGTATCAATCACGTTAGAAGCTCTGCTTAGGGTAATAAAAATTGTACCTGCCAGCTGCTTTATGTATAAGACCATGCCAAGCGAATTACTGATCAAGAGGTCTGTGTAGAATAGTCTGGGAGGAAACTTATGTGCCATTAATAAGGCAGATTCATAGAGTTTAGGTACCAGAATCCTGTCTGAAATCCAGTCTTTCCCATGCCCTGAGAGGAAATGGCAAAAATAATACTGTATGGGAAATGTGTAGCATCCTGTTTCACTGTTGTAACCAAAATTATTTGGTCCAGTTTTGTGGGCATATTCCTGCAATGTACAGCAAGAGAAGAGAAGGAAGAGGGAGAAGGCAATACTTAGGGTACGTCTACACTACGGGATTAGTCCGAATTTACGGAATTCGATTTTATGAAACCGATTTTTTAAATTCGATGGTACGCGGCCACAGTAAGCGGATTAATTCGGCGGTGCGCGTCCATGCAGAAAGACTAGCGTCGAATTCCAGAGCGTTGCACTGTGGGTAGCTATCCCAGAGTTCCCGCAGTCCCCCCCGCCCATTGGAATTCTGGGTCGATATCCCAATGCCTGATGGGACAAAAAACATTGTCGCGGGCGGTTCTGGGAACATCCTCCCCCTCCCTACGTGAAAACAACGGAAGACAACCATTTCGCGCCTTTTTTCCTTGTTGAACTGAGCGGACGCCGTACCTCGGCAAGGATGGATCCCGCTCAGCTCAAGTTTGCAGTCATGAACATTGTAAACACCACGCGCATTATAGTGCAGTTTATGCTCAACCAGGACCAGAAAAGCCAGGCGAGGAGGAGGCGGCTACGGCAGCGCGGCGACGAGAGTGATGCGGACATGGACATGGACACAGAATTGTCTCGCGCCACGGGCCCCGGCGCTTTGGAGATCATGTTGGCAATGGGGCAGCTTCTTGCTGTGGAACGCCGATTCTGGGCCCGGGAAACAAGCACTGACTGGTGGGACCGCATAGTGCTGCAGGTGTGGGACGATTCCCAGTGGCTGCGAAACTTTCGCATGCGTAAGGGCACTTTCCTGGAACTTTGTGACTTGCTTTCCCCTGCCCTGACGCGCCAGAACACCAAGATGAGAGCAGCCCTCACAGTTGAGAAGCGAGTGGCGATAGCCCTGTGGAAGCTTGCAACACCGGACAGCTACCGGTCAGTCGGTAATCAGTTCGGAGTGGGAAAATCTACCGTGGGGGCTGCTGTCATGCAAGTAGCCAAAGCAATCGTTGAGCTGCTGCTAAAAAAGGTAGTGACGCTGGGAAATGTGCAGCTCATTGTGGATGGCTTTGCTGCAATGGGATTCCCTAACTGTGGTGGGGCGATAGATGGAACCCATATCCCGATCTTGGCACCGGAGCACCAGGGCAGCCAGTACATAAACCGCAAGGGGTACTTTTCTATGGTGCTGCAAGCAATGGTGGATCACAAGGGACGTTTCACCAACATCAACGTGGGATGGCCGGGAAGGGTTCATGACGCCCGCGTCTTCAGGAACACTAGTCTGTTTAAACGGCTGCAACAAGGGATTTACTTTCCAGACCGGAAAATTACCATTGGGGATGTTGAGATGCCCATCGTTATCCTTGGGGACCCAGCCTACCCCTTAATGCCGTGGCTCATGAAGCCATACACAGGCAGCCTGGACAGTAGTCAGGAGCGGTTCAACTACAGGCTGAGCAAGTGCAGGATGGTGGTAGAGTGTGCCTTTGGACGTTTAAAAGGTCGCTGGCGCTCGTTACTGACTCGCTCGGACCTCAGCCAAACCAACATCCCCATTGCTATTGCAGCTTGCTGTGTGCTCCACAATCTCTGTGAGAGCAAGGGGGAGACCTTTATGGCGGGGTGGGAGGCTGAGGCAAACCGCCTGGCCGCTGATTACGCGCAGCCAGACACCAGGGCGATTAGAAGAGCACACCAGGAAGCGGTGCGCATCAGAGAAGCTCTGAAAACAAGTTTCAGTGCTGCCCAGGCTCCTGTGTGAAAGTTCTGTTTGTTTGTCCCTGTTGAAAACCCGCCCACTTGATTCACTCATTCCCTGTAAGCAACCCACCCTTCCCCCTTCCCCCTTCGATCCCAGTTTTATTTAAAAAAAAATAAAGTCAGTGTCGTTTTCAAATTACAAATCAAGAACTTTTTATTAACGGGGGGTAATGAACATAGGGAGAGAAATAACCAGGTAGTCCGGGTGGGGTTTGGGAGGAGGGTAGGAGTGAAGGAACAGGGCAGGAACAACATTCAAAATAATGAGAGCCTTTTGCTCGGGCTCTCTAATGGGGTGGACTGGCAGGTTGCACGGAGCTTCCCCCCCCGCGTTCTTACACGTCGGGGTGAGGAGGCTACGGGACTTGGGGAGGGGGGAGGGCGGTTATAGAGGGGCTGCAGCGGCACCCGGTAATCCGGCAGCTGCCGTTCCTGGAGCTCCACCAGACGCCGGAGCATGTCTGTCTGATCACGCAGCAGCCCCAGCGTTGCATCCCGCCACTTCTCCTCTCGGGCGTCCCTCCTCTCCTCGCGTTCGTCCCTTCTCTCCTCACGTTCATCCCTTTTCTCCTCCCGTTGGTCCCTCATGTCCTCCCGCTGGTCCCTCTTCTCCTCACGGTCACTGGCCTCTTGACGGAATTTCAATACAGTCTCCTTCCAATCGTTAAAATTAGCTCTCTCATCCCGGGTCGACTGCATTATTTCCGAGAACATATCGTCTCGGGTGCGCCTCTTTCGCCTCCTTATCTGGGAGAGCCTTCGTGCTGGGGGCGGGAGGATGGAAGAATTTGCAGCTGCAGTAGGAGGGAAAAAAAGGAGAGAAGTATGTAAAAAGATACATTTTATAGAACAATGCTTATACTCTTTCACGGTGAACACTTTTCACATTACATAGCAATGTACAAGGTCGCTTTTTGCATCTTATATTGAGTGCCCGCGGCTTTGGTGTTAGAGATCACAGCAGACGCAGGGCCGGGCAACAGATTTCGGCTTGTATGCAGCCATGGTAAGCCATTGTCCTGCTGCTTCTGCATTAAATCAGCGCCCTCCTTTCCCATAGCAAGCAAAGCCCTTTACGTGCTGCGGTTTCCCTGTTACCGTGCAGCATCAGATAACATAACAACCACCCCCCACCCACCCATTCAATTCTGTGGGATGACCCCCTCCCCCCACCACGTGGCTGGTACCATGGAAGATCCATGCAGATCGCAAACTAGCCCCCCCATCCACTTCTGTGGGATGATCGCGTTACCCCTCCCCCCACCACGTGGCTGGTATCAGGGAAGACCCCTGCTAGCCAAACGCGAAAAACTCAGCGACATTATCCACCCCCTCCCCCCCGCCCGCTTGGCTAACTGCAGGGAAAGATTTCTTTTCAGCTACAGGCAAACAGCCCAGTAGGAACGGGGCCACCTCTGTCCCCCTAATTACATTCCCATATCTCAAACAGGTTACCCTGAACGATATCACTCTCCTGAGGATAACACAGCAAGATAAAGAGCGGATGTTGCTTGAATGCCAGCAAACACCGGGACCATACGCTGCCAAGCTTTGTCAAGCAATGATACCGGATTACTTGCTGCTAGCATGGCGCGGTCAAGTGTCCTACCATGGAGGACGGAATAAGGCTGCCCTGCCCAGAAACCTTCTGGAAAAGCTTTTGGAGTACCTCCAGGAGAGTTTCATGGAGATGTCCCTGGAGGATTTCAACTCCATCCCCAGACACGTTAACAGACTTTTCCAGTAGCTGTACTGGCCGCGAATGCATCCCAAGTCCCCAGGGCAAATTAATCATTAAACAAATACTTGTTTTAAACCATGTTTGATATATTTGAAAAGGTACACTCACCAGAGGTCCCTTCCAGGGGGTCTGCGATGCCGCCTTGGGAGGGTTCGGAGGGCACTTCGGTCAGGGTCAGAAACAGCTCCTGGCTGTCGGGGAGAATGGAGTGCTGTGTGCTCTCCACAAGTTCGTCCTCCTCCTCCTCCTCCTCTTCCCCGTCCGCAGATTCGTCATGCAACGATGACATTAACCCCTCCTCGGAGTCCACGCTCAGGGGTGGGGTAGTGGTGGCGGCCCCTCCGAGAATTGCATGCAGCTCATCGTAAAAGCGGCATGTCTGCGGCTCTGCCCCGGACCGTCCGTTGGCCTCCTTCGTCTTCTGATAGGCCTGTCGGAGCTCCTTCACCTTTATACGGCACTGAATGGAGTCCCGATTGTGGCCTCTCTCCATCATCCCCTTGGAGATCTTGTCAAAGATCTTTGCATTCCGTCTCTTGGAACGCAGTTCTGCGAGCACTGAATCCTCTCCCCATATGGCGATCAGATCCAGTATCTCGCGTGTGGTCCATGCTGGTGCTCGTTTGCGGTTGTCGGCCTGCATCGCTACCTGTGCTGCTCAGCTCTGTGTGGTCACCTGTGCTCACCAGGCTGGGCAGACAGGAAATGAAATTCAAAAGTTCGCGGGGCTTTTCCTGTCCAACTGCCCAGAGCATCCGAGTTTCGATTGCTGTCCAGAGCGGTCACAATGGTGCACTGTGGGATACCTCCCGGAGGCCAATACCTTCGAATTCCGTCCACACTAACCCTACTTCGAACCAGCAAGTTCGAATTCAGCGCTACTCCCCTCGTCGGAGAGGAGTACAGAAACCGATTTTAAGAGCCCTTTAAGTCGAAATAAATGGCCTCGTTGTGTGGACGGGTACAAGGTTAATTCGGTATAACGCTGCTAAATTCGAACTAACATCGTAGTGTAGACCAGGCCTTAGAGAAGCTCTAATAATTAGTTAACTCCATGTTCATTGTTTCAGTACCTGAATTTATTATTGCAGTAATTTAAATATTCTCGGAGATCCTTCTTTTGAAGAAGATGTGAGGCACCACTTGTGATTAGTCAGAAACATCTAACAGTTTAACAGCAGCTCCATCATCAAATCAATTCCAACATTTACTGGATATAAACATTGTCTATCCAGTATGAGATCAGACATTCTTCTTCCAAATTTTCAGTATAAGGAATTGTTATGAAGTTAGTATCACTAAATATGTTTTGATCTGGCCTCTAAATAATATGGGCCTCTAAATAATACTTGCAAAATTTGCATGTGTGCCTGCTTGCATGCCCAAATTGGGTAGTTCGATGATCAGATAGTTGGTTTGTGCATGCAAATACACCATATTTTGCAAACACAAAATGGGTGCTGTGTAAGCTGATTTTTAGGAATAATTTCAATGGGAATGTTTGAAAATTTGGCCCTCAAAACATTATATGGCAGCTTCTTATTTCAGTTCAGGCAACAGTATCTCTTGGAACACAGTTTTTCTACTATTAGATTTGTCCAGAGCAGAAGTTATAACGTGGACAAAAATCTGCTAGGAAGTAGACTGAGAGCAACAAACTAGATCTTGTTGGAAAGGGGGGCTTTTCCCTCCTGGAAAAATTGTGAGTTTTCAGTGAAAAAAATAATAATTGAAATATGTTGATTTTTACAATGCTGTCGTGGTGCCTCATGGAAGTTATAATTCAGGTGTCACATGGTCCTTTTCTCCTTGCTAGGCTAGACTAGGCTAGGCTCCCTGGTTAGATTACATCTCCCGCAATGCACCATGATCTCCCTTCTTGATAAGAAGAGGCCATGGTCCGTGACAGTTGCGTGCCCGTGGTACATTATCAGAGATGAAGTCTGACGAGCAGTCCAGCCCATAGAAGAGAATGGGGGCATGAGACATCCAAAATAAAACTCTGAGATGCTGTGGCAGCATTTCAGAATTGAAATATCTCAGTTTTTGGCCAAAATATTTTGGTTTTGGGGCATTCAGTTTTTTGACAAAAAGTTTCTGTTGAAAGCAGATACTTAACTGAAAACCTAATTTTCTGTTTTAAAAACAACAACAACAAAAAACTCAAAAACCAGCAACAGTTTTGATAGATTTTTATTTTTAACAGCCCTACAATAAGATCATTTTCCTTTATAGTCCATATAAGAAGATCCAATTTCAATGATGCTTTGAAGAGCAAATGCATTATTAAATATTGTGCAATGCCAGCTCCTATTCTAAATCCTGTAGAATTTCAATTCTACAGTACATTTTTAACAGAACTATAAATGTGGGACTTACATATTGCATGCTTTGTGGATTGATTCTAGGGGCAAATATTGAATGCTATGAGCAGGTGATGTGATACCATTTTCTTTTATTTCCACATATTCCTCTCTTACAGCCTTGGCTTAGTTTACTACACCAAATGTAGAAATGTACAAAGTCGTACCCTAAAAGAAACTGAACAAAACTATCATGGCGCTCTTATCACTGTGAGTAAAAAAGCCGCACCTGTCTCTAGCATAAGCAAAATACCTTTTGCAAACAAAGCAATGCTTTCTACTTCCTGGTATCATACCAAGTTAGAGCGGAGGCAAAGCTGAAGGTCAAAACCTGATGTTGGCTAGCGGTGATACTTCTTCACTCAGTCTGAATGTTACCCAAAGGAATTGCCAGGTTCCATTGTCACACAAACACTCTGGCAGGGGAGACAGATTTCACACTTTCAAAGCATATGAGAGAGGCAAATGCGCATTACATTTGTCAGAGATACTGTAGGTGATTATTGCCTGTTCTTGTAATTTCAGAGTTCCACATACAGAGCTTTAAAGGACTCCTTAGAATAAAACAAATTTTCATTTTGTGCTGTTGGCAGTGTCTGGTAGGGCTGGGCAAATATCTGTGTTGAGGGTTCATGTGATATTCATATTTGGAGGGCTTACATGGATGATATTCAAGATACTTGGATATGGGAGAAAGTCTATTGTAAATAATAAGGGTAGATCTGAAGTACAGGGAGTGGAAGAGTCAAGACAGTGGTGTAAGAACGCCCCTTCATCCTTTTATATAGGAGGCTATAATTTAAAGGCCTGCTCTTGCTCCCACTGAAGTCAGTGGAAGTTTTGCCATTGACTTCAGTGGCAGCAGTCTCAGGACCTCAATGCTGATGACCATGGTGTATGGATGCACAAAATGGGCTAGAGCCTCAGCTCTGCAAATCCTAGTCGCTCCATTGAAGTCAACAGAGCTACACCAATTTACATCAGGTCAGGGTCAGGCACATTCACATATCTACTCTACCAGCTAACTTGGCACTACTGCGATTGATGTAGACACCGCTGTAAATTGACCAAAGTTACGTTGACTTCAGTTGTGTAACTTACATAACTGAACTAGCATAACTTAGATGGACTTACAGCATTAGTGTAGACCAGTCCTATATTACACTTTTAAAAGATCAAGTTGTTGAGCTCTAAATGTGTGTCTAAAATATTCCAAGCAAGGCAATGACTTAAACTTTCTAGTTTAAATAGGAATATTTATGTGCTACTTCTGCTGCACGTACTGTATTTCTTTTTATATGGGTCTTCGTTCCATCTGGCTAAATCTGCCTCTTCCATCCATCTGTTTAAAACTGAAACGTGTTGCATTGTTTCATGGAAAAAGTGACGAGGAAGTCATTCTTTCTGCAGTTGGCAGTCTCGCTAATTCTCTGCCTTGCACTGGAAGAAGACAATAGCTTGCAACTGTGCTGGCATAGTGGCCCCACATCAATTAGTGGCTGCTCATTTGTTTGTTACTTTGTTGGGTATTACTGGTTACCTAGTCAGCTAGAACTGCCACAGCAGTTATAACCTTGTTAACAACTTCTGGATTTCATTGGACACTTACGATCTAATGGTTGATGTCCAAAGGCCACAATACCTCCAATAAACCATTTTTACTTTATGGTTATTACACCTTCCAGGTGCCTTTTTGGGGTCATTTTTGCCATTTTAAAGCATTTTTAGTAGCTATTCCCGGTACTGTGGAGGATTAATTTATATTATGTGACAATTATGAATCCTGCTTCATCACCAGAGGGAGAATTTCAAAAAGACATCTCCACACAGAGAAAATTTATGCCATACAGTCAATGTCTCAGGTATTTCTGATCCTCTTTTCCTTGTGTTGCGTCAAAAAACATCCTAACCTACTAGTAAAATTTTCCAGTTAGCACTATATGATACGTAGCCTAGCCTTTCAAAAGGAGAGCTATAGCAGAGCAAGCTATTGGTATCAGAGGAAAGAAACCACTGATTTAATCTGGCATTTATGTTCGTAGAGAACTTGCCTCATTTCTCACACTGCCACTGAGACAAGTCGAAGTGTCTTAAACACCCTAGTTCCAATTTGTCACAGGAAAATAACTTTAATTTTGGCTCTGTAATGATGATTGTCACTTAGGCCATAAAATACTCTGTATAGATTAGTCCAATATTTAGCTGAAAGGCCAACACATAAATTAGTTCGTGTGACTCTTCTGACTTCAGCCAAATTATACCGGGGATGAATTTAGCCCATTGCTTATTTAGCACTTCTTATGTACTGTCCACAGATGTGGACTGTTTATGGTAAGACCAATTATTGTAAGACGCAGACCTAACTTTCATTCTGTGATAGATCATTCATCATTAGCCCAGAGATAATCCACACTCAAGAGATCTGCCTATGAAACGAGAATATCCCTCTGAAAAGATGTGACTTTTTAGATTGGGCAAAGCTCGCTTACAGTTCCCATGAGATAAGCTCATTTCCTATATTGAAGATCATAAACCATCTTATCTCACTGTGGTTTTCATTAAGCTTTCTGTGCCTCATCAGCTTTCTCTTTTAAATTTCTCCAGACATCTCTATAATTCAGGAATCTATTTTACAGACCTTTGTTTACTTTTGAGAGGATGAAGCAACATGTGAAAACTCCTGGAGCTGCTTCCTAACCTCAGAGTTACATGAGGGAATAACAGCATTATTGGTGATTGTAGCGGGGTGGAAACCTGCTCCTGCCCTGAGGGGCTTAGAACAGCCCAGCAGAGGGCTGTGGCTGGGCCAAGCAGCTCCCAGGCTGATTGGGGAAGTAGGCACAGCTGGGAGCCACGCCCCAAACAGACCACAGCCGGCCCCTATATAAAGGCTTTGAGCTAGGAGCACAGGGAGTCTCTCTCGGCCTTCAGAGAGAGATGGACCTGGCTGGGGAAAGGCAGAGGAGCCGGGGAGCTCTAGCCTGGAAAGCCCCAGGCTGCGGCCTAGCATTGGGCAAATAGGTACTGGGGGTTGCAGAGGGCAGCCCACGGGCTGGCAAAGGCAGTAGGTCCAAACCCAACCTTGCCTATGATGAGTGGCTGACACTGCAGTCTGCCCCAGGGCGCAGGGGCTAGTTGGTGACTGGCAGTAGCCTACGACTGAGGCAAGGTGGGGATAGTGGGTGGAGGGTTCCCCTGGGAGGGGGAGACCCAGAGAAAGGGGCACCGGGGTCCTGGGAGGGACATGGGTCAGTGGCAAGCCGGATCACCAGCCTGCAGGGGGCGCTCCAGGATGCTGGAAGAGCTAATTCCTGAGACGACCAGCAGGAGGCGCCGCAGGGGTGAGTCCGCTCCTCTACAGTGATCAAGTCCAGACCAGTGACATATACTTGTTGCTTTAAAAGGGCCTATTTGACAAAGCTGAAAACAATTTTGAGACAAATCAGCTGGGAGGAAGAAGTAAGATGGTGTGAGCTGTCTCTGTCTTTTCGGGACCAGCGTGCTTTGTGTGTCTGTTCTTCTGTGTCAGGGTTCTGAATTGTAAGAAACAAAGTAGTGTTACGTTGCAACCTTCCAGCAGGAGTATTATTTTTTTTAAATCTAACTGCTGTGTGCATGTTCTGATCATAACACGGTGCAGTTTTTCATGACAATTTCCCAGTTGAGACCCTAGAAAGAGTAGTGGATTGACTAGGTGGACCTGATTGGGATTCCAGTAAAACTCCTATCGCAACCCTTTTGTGGAATACTGCAGGTCTTAAAAATAAATCCCAGGATTTGGATTTTAGGAATATGTCTGTTTGATTTAATTTTCCTCCAAGATTGTCTTTCTAAGGATACATCTTTTTATTTACCAGGCTTTGATCTTTATAAAAAAAAGAGTGCTGAGCATGCAAAGAGAAGAACGACAAGTGGTCTGTCCCTTCTAATCTCTACCATTGAATGTTATAACTAGTAAATGAACACCGGGCAAATGGCAACCTTATTTTCAGGCCTATAGTACTGTTGTCCCAGATTCATCTATTCCAGGGGTAGGCAACCTATGGCACACGTGCCAAAGGCAGCACGTGAGCTGATTTTCAGTGGCACTCACACTGCCCAGGTCCTGGCCACCGGTCCGGGGGGCTCTGCATTTTAATTTAATTTTAAATTAAGCTTCTTAAACGTTTTAAAAACCTTATTTGCTTTACATACAACAATAGTTTAGTTATATATTATAGACTTTTAGAAAGAGACCTTCTAAAAACGTTTAAATGTATTACTGGCGTGCGAAACCTTAAATCAGAGTGAATAAATGAAGACTCGGCACACCACTTCTGAAAGGTTGCCGACCCCGATCTATTCTATTCCTGAATGTTTATTTCCTTTGGGCTCCCCTTTTTATAAGACGTCTTTGTGGGCAGAGCTTGAATCGCTCATTGACTTGCTTACAGAAAAATTGCTGGGTTCTGGGGATAAGGACACTTAAAAAAAAAAAAAAAATTTTTCCTCTCATTCAGTAAATGGGACTTCATTTCCTTCTAAAATGTCTAAGGTCACGGCGAGAGATATCGTGGGCTGTAAATTATAAATTGTGTTTGTCTGGCGGTTGTGAATGGTAGAGGAGCCACTGATTTGGGGGAGGGTCATTTCATGTGCTCATCTTCTAGAGGGGGCAGCATGAGTTAGTATGTAGAAGTTCCACTTTTTAAGCTGGGCTTGTTTCTCTAGGTTTATAGTGACCTTTGAATCAGGCAGCGAACAGATACCTCTCTAGGTGAAATTCAGCCCTTCAGCTACCACCTCCTGGAGGGGTTCTGGAAGACTGTTGTACCCCTGGTTTTGAAGCTGTAAATTCGAGGTGAATCAAGTGGAATCCATTAGTTGAGTTGAAAATCAGAGACACTTCCATCCAGTGATTTGTAGGGTCTGAAGAACCAACTTCTGGACCTTAATGATCCAGCACAAGGCCACATATTTATTAAAATTGTTAAAAATTACTGGATTATCTGACCACTAAAAAAGAATATTTTCACCTTTTAAAAGAATCATTTAAATGAAACCATTTCAGTTTATGGCAAGGGCCGCTAGACATTAGTTTCTTAATCAGAGGAACCATTATCTTGAGCAATTTTTTGTTTTCCTGTCTAAAGAAAAAGTTGGATCATCAAGCAGTTCTTTGGAAGGAATTTGAACTCACTGCTATAGAGAAAAATCCATCTCTATTTTGGATGTTGGTGGCAATTGGCTACAATAATACTAATATAAATATCGAAGCACTTATTTCCAAACATGCTTGAGAGAGAGATTTGCATTTTATAATGACACTTCATCTATCATGCTCTCAGTATTGTCTGTCTCATTAGACCTCACATGTTATGCCTTTCCAGAATGGCCCTCAGGCTGCACCAGGAAAGCTAGAATTTTGATAAACCAACACCACCATAACAAAGCTCCTGGGGAGGATTTTATCCCAGTGGACGTTTATAAGGACAATATTGAATGCTGGGCTCTTCGATTACCGGAACTGACTATTATAAATAGTACAGGGATTTTTCCCATTAGTTGGTCCATTGGTATTATAGTTCCATTTTATATAAAGAAGGTGACAGAAATGATCGTGGAAATTGTTGACCAGTTAGCCCCCTGGATGTGGTTTTTAAAACCCATACCAGATATCTTCTGGGGAGATTTAGAGGTCTGATTGGAGAGTTGTAATTTTATTTGCCAAGGAACAAGACTGATTCAGGAATGGCTGCTCCACTATTAATTGTTTTGTCCTTTGTCATTTGATTTATAAATATTGGTCTCGGTGGGGGGGGATTTTATGCAGCCTTTGTGGATTTGAAATCGGCATTTGATTTCCTTGTCAGGATGTCTCTGGGAGAAACTTGTGAGGACTGGCATAGATTCTAGGTTATTCTATCTTTTGAGAGACCTCCGTAGCCAGGGTTAAAATAGGGTGTAGGGGTGAAATAACTGACCCTATTTCCATCACAAATGTCTGTCAGGGCTATTAACCCATTTCATTTTTTAGCTTTTACAATAGTAACGTTGTGGCAGTTTTAGAAGAGGTGAAGTATTCCCTCTCCTCACCCCACCCACTGCCCCAAATTGGAACGGTGTCTGTCTGGACATGGTTCTGTTGTCCCAGACTTGTTTGGGTTGAAGTGTATGTTAAAGGATTTTGGCTCTTTTTGCCAACAAGGGTGTTTAACTACGCATTGTCAGAAAACTAAATCAATTTACTTTGGCCTCAGACCAAAGCTGCATCAGTGAAAGACTCCATCTCTACTATATTGAGCAGGTTAGGTCTTTCACCTATTTGGGTATTTGTTTTACATATAATGGCCAGTGGGATAAACATATAGAGGAGGTAAAGGGGGGAGCTTTAAAATCTATGTAAATGGTGCTCTGTTTCTCTCATGCCCTGGGGGGTTTGTTTAATTGCATCAGCTTTCAGAGTTTTCAGGGCTAAAGTCTGTGCTCAAATATTATGATGTGGAAATCTGAGGCTGGAAAGACTTTAGAGATTGTGCAAAACAAAATTTTAAGGAGGATCCTCAGACTCCCAAACTACAGCTCAGCTGCTTAAAACAAACATGGGGGAATGTGCTATTTCAACGAAAGCCCATTGCCTTTATATCAGTTATTGGCTGTGTATTCAGCATATGAATTTACAGCACCTTCTGAGATTGTCTGGAGGAACAGTTTAACAAAGCACAAATCTTAGTTTCCCTGACTCTTGAAAGTCCATTATTCTCTTCATTTAGGCTTCTTAGAACTTGATCTGGCTAGGATGGTAGGCGAAAATATAAATTCCTTAATTAAGCTTCCAGCCAAAGATATTTGCAGATAGCTAGATAGGCAGTTGGCCATGCGACAGATAAATCGTCTTGGCTTCTTCATCAAAAGATTATCTGTAGTTTTGAGAAATATCTGGATTTTTTTAAACAATAATATGTGAAGAAGGGTTTTTGCGGCTCTCGGTTTTCAAACTATGCAGTTGGCCCATCTGGAAGAGAAGTATGCGGCGTAGATAAATATAATTGTTTTGTCCATGCAGGACTGGCCTGGTTGAAGATTTAGCATGTTATTTACGTTCATTCAACTTGTAGTGTCACCTGAAAAACAAATGGTTAACCCCATTCTTAGTTTAGATGCCTTTTACTGCACCGGCTCACGCACTAGGATATTTGCTATGCAGTGACAATGTTTCAATTATATGGGCCGTTGCCCTATTTGCCTGGTTGGCTGTGAAAACAAGGAAAATGTATGTGAAAGAGAGGATCCTTATGACCTCAATGAAATAATATATTCATAGCCTTGTTGGTATATTTTTCATATTGTTTTATGGGTTGTGATTGTAAAAGTTAAATTTATCTTGGGAGAAGATTTAATTTTGTTTCTATTTTTTGTATTGTAAAGATCTGTATTTATTTTACCAAGCTGTGCTGACTTTAAAATTTGTATTTTATTGTGAGCTATGGCCTAAAGCTAAAATGCTATATTCATAAACTTGTACTCAAAACAGAGTTTCAAACCATTGTCTAAAACTCCCTTCTCTCAACTGCTCAGATTTCACTTCCTGTGTACTTCTGGATATCTTCATCCTACTAATTCTCTTCAGTTATTCATATAGTTTCTCAGCAAGGCTGGGTAAACAAAGCTTGAATTTCTCAGGTATAAAAACAAACATAAGAGGCCTCTTTATAAAATTAACATTTTTTCAGGGCTCCTTTAATCTTAAAGAAACAATGGGGTGGGGGTGGGGGACGAGGGGCATAATAAACCAATGTCTCCCTTTTGCAAGTCACATTTTATTCTATTATGTTTTTAATAATTTTTTTAATCTAGCAGGACCAATGTCCGAAGCATTTTCAATCCTCTCTCTCCTGATCCATTGTTTATATCATCACCAGTAAAATGTTCTTCCACTGCTATACATTAATCCAGCATGAAGCTGGAGATGTTATAATTACAGCTGTGGCAGGATTTCCATTATAGACTCTTACTTCCAGCAGAAGGAGCAGTCGCTGCCTGGCAGGGAGGGAAATAAATGATGCTGGCTGTGCTGGGCAGCCATTGATTACCCACTCTGCTACATAGCGTGCGCTCCCATTCGCTCTCAAGAGAGCTGCCACTGGGGGTGGTGCAGATGGATTCATTATTGACAAAGTTAGGCAATAGGGGGTTAAAAAGAAAATAGAAAGGTGGCGCGCACACAACCTGATTTGTAGCCCAGTGAAGTCCATGGGAAGATTCTCATTGACTTCAGTGAGCTTTGAATTGACTCAGATTGTAGTTAGGGACCCACTAAACTGTAAGACCACCCAGTTCGTGGTGCAACCCACCCTAAATATATAAGCACCTGTTTTGGGTCCTTACTCTGTATTTCCTATGAAAAGGGCTCCAACGTGTAATTAATACACTTACTCGCCCTAGCGCTGTGCACAGCATCAGGAGCCTCTGAAGTTGTCTTCGAATGGTATATTCTCCTCTCCCCAGCTAGCCTGCACTGCTGGGCTGCTGCACAGGTGAGAAAGGGCAGTCCTTGCACTCAGCTCAGCAAGGTGCATGATGTGACTAATGGTGGCAATGGAGAGGTCAAGGGGAGGTTCCTCGAGTGCCACATGGCTTCCCCTGCATGCACAATGAAAGTGCTTGCTTCTGTTGGGTGGCCACTAATCACTGACGTGGGTTGTTCCATTGAAGTCAACGGGACTGCTTGCATGAGTGTAACAGACTTCCATGTGTAAGGGTCTGTAGGAATGAACCCTGTAAGAAAATGTTACTGTTGCACTAGGGATGGATATTGTGGTGGTCAGTGTGACGGGTTGGATCACAGAAACCCCCTTGGGAGCTGCCAGCTGATGTGCAAGGGTTACTTCTGTTTCTGTTTTCCCTGCCAGCTCAGTGGCTTCCAGCTCCCTGTCTTGCTGAAGCCAGACACACCCGTCTGCTCCAGACACAGACCCAGGGTCTGAATCACCTGTCCCAAAGCTGCAGGTTTACCTGAAAACAGCTCACAGAAGTCTGCTTGCCCTTAGCACTCAGATGCCCAATTCCCAATGGGGTCTAAACCCAAATAAATCCGTTTTACCCTGTATAAAGCTTATACAGGGTAAACTCATAAATTGTTCGCCCTCTATAACACTGATAGAGAGATATGCACAGCTGTTTGCTCCCCCAGGTATTAATACATACTCTGAGTTAATTAATAAGTAGAAAGTGATTTTATTAAATACAGATAGTAGGATTTAAGTGATTCCAAGTAGTAACAGACAGAACAAAGTAAGTTACCCAGCAAAATAAAATAAAATGCGCAAATCTATGTCTAATCAAACTGAATACAGATAATCTCACCCTCAGAGATGCTTCAGTAAGTTTTTTCTCAGACTGGACACCTTCCAGGCCTGGGCACAATTCTTTCCCCTGGTACAGCTCTTGTTCCAGCTCAGGTGATAGCTAGGGGATTCTTCATGATGGCTCCTCTCCCCCTCTGTTCTCTTCCACCCCTTTATATATCTTTTGCATAAGGCGGGAATCCTTTGTCCCTCTGGGTTCCCCCACCCCTCACTGGAAAAGCACCAGGTTAAAGATGGATTCCAGTTCAGGTGACATGATCACATGTCACTGCAAGACTTCATTACTCACTTGCCAGCACACACATATACAGGAAGACTCACAGGTAAATACAGCCATCTGCAGACAATGGCTCTGGTTAATGGGAGTCATCAAGATTCCAAACCACCATTAATGGCCCACACTTTGCATAATTACAATAGGCCCTCAGAGTTATATTTTATATTTCTAGTTTTAGATACAAGAGTGGTACATTTATACAAATAGGATGATCACTCAGTAGATTATAAGCTTTGTAATGATACCTTACAAGAGACCTTTTGCATGAAGCATATTCCAATTACATTATATTCGCTTATCATGTTTTTACAAAATCATATAGACTGCACAACGTCACAGTCAGAACAGCAGGCGCTTCACAGCACTATGCCCAGGGAAGTTCATCCCTTTAAAAGCACAGTCCCCAATACACAGATATGGCCCCTTGTTTCTGTTCATGCATGTGAGGAAACACTGTAGTCCTCATAGCTCTCCACAGTGTCTGGTCTAGAAGGAATTGAACACAGGCCTTCTAGATAAACTATTGGCTGCTGGCCTATATCCTCTTGTTCCACATCTACTTCCATCACTGCAAATCTGTCTGACCTTCCATTGGCAGTACAAGACAAGATGGGTCAAGTGAGCTTTGGACATCAAGGATTCCTGAAGCAGACACAGGAGACGAAAAACGGTGAGCTAGAATGTGAACTTGATTGTCTTGTAAAGCAAACGGAATTAAAGGGGAACAAACCTCCAAATAGAAAACAACATCCAGCCCACGTAAGGAAAGAATTCTTATTCAACATGTAGGCGCAGTCCTTTTTTGTGTAAGATGCTTCTTCTACTTTCTGGCAAGTGCCTGCCCTGCAAACTAGTACATAAGCTGACAAAGGATTTTTAATGAATCCTTCGCTGTACAGATGGCTTGTGAAAATAAATGCCAATGGTACTGAATCCTGAAGACTGATGGATGATATTTACGGGCTTATAATTTACATTTTTGGGTGGTAATTGGATTTTTCTTAATTAAGGAAAGTGGGTGGACAGTTTTGTCACTTAACAAAGTCCTTACCAATTAACAGGGAGACATACTGTGCATAGTATAGACATTTGAACTAGGAGTAAGTGCACAGAATAATTGTTTATTTACTTGAGAGTTTGTTACTGGATGATGTAGTGCATGAAAGTTGCACTCTAGGGCAATGTCTTGCTTCAATTGGCGATAAGCCACCAAATACCTCACCGCAGCCTAGTTGCTTTTATTACATTAGCCCCTGTGAAGAGGGCCAGTCTAAAACCTATGCATCATTTTAGTCCAATTTAAACCCTATTTTGAGAGTTTAGATGAGATTAAACTGTGCATAATCCTTATACTGGCTCTTCTGTATGGGGCGAGTTTCACCTTATTAGACCAGTCTTCTGTCCTTAAAATTATTGTAAAACACAATAAAGGCCTCACATGAGCAATGCTGTAACATCCTAAATTAACACCGTTTTTGGGTTTTTTTTTTTAAACTACAGTTTCTTAATTTTCAAGGTTCTCTGGAGTAGGAAAGTTTTCACTATTTTTTTTTTAACAGTTAATTTTTAAATCAAAGAATGAGATTCTCCTAGAGCAGAAAGTGAGAGAGACTGCCACAGGCTGTCTTCTGAGGGCCCGTTCTCAAGCTGTGGTTAGGACATGCCGGTGGTGGGGTTGCTGCATGTAACCCTGCAGAGATTTTGGGCAGTAGTCTAGGCTACTGGGGGCCATGGACTGGCTGCTGCAACATAGACAGTTCCCCAATGAGGAGAGACTGGGGTATGCTAGCATGGGAGGGAATGAAGGGCATGAGGGCATATAGACCCCTTAACATTAGTGGGGGAGATGGGAATGGGGGTGTACAGACTGCTGTGAGGGGAGAGAATGGGGGGGACCCACAAAACCCATGATGAGGGGAGATTAAGGGATGCTGACATGGGGGTACACAAAGCCACTGCTTTTCAGGGTGGAGAGTGGGGGAAGCTAGGAAGGATGGGGAGGTCACCTAACCCCTGGTGGTTGGTGGAGATTAGGCAGAGTTGCAAGGAATTCCTTGAAACAGAGGGGGATGGGAGGGTGCCACACATAGAGCTCATGGCGTGGAACAGAGGAAAGACAGGGGCTCCTGTGGGCGCAATAAGCTCAGTTGACAGTCTGAAATGTGCCCCCTCACCCCAACTGTTTCAAAGAGACAATGCACTCTTGATGCCCAAAACCTTGCAGGTGCTGAACCCTTGTTTCAGGAAAAGGTGAATTCTTGGAACGGTGATAGGTTTCCTATTTCCAGTACAGACAATTGGCAGTGCAGAAAAATGGCCACATTACAGCACTTTTCAGATCTTGTGTGTCCAGTATTCCCTTCTCTCAAATACAATTTTTAATTTACATTTTTTGGTATAACCTAAAGGATGGATTTTTTTTAAAAAAAGCACAAAATAAGATGTCTATATTTAAACCCAATGATACAAACCACCCATTATTATTAATAACTTATAATTAAGCACCTTTCATCGTGAAGGATTAGAAAGCACTTTACAGATCATATGTAGTGATGACTTGCCCAGCACTGAAATGCTGGCATGCAGAAACCACTCTATAGAAGTAATGCTGTGTAACAGTTATTTTTATCTAGGAAAGAAGGAAAAATAGCTTTGCCTCTGAAACTACAGGAGAAACTTTAGGTGTGAGGAATGTGCTAATGTCAAGTGGATGTCTGGGTTGTTTGTTTTTATTTATATTACCCCACATCTGCTGGGTGCTGTACAGGTCCAAAGAGGAGCACAAATCCTAGCCCCAAAGAGCTTGTGATCTAAAAACAAACAAGAACCAAAACTTGAACCACAGAATATGGGTGAGGAAGAGGGATGCAAGATACAGGCCTGGTGTCCGGATGATGACAGGCACACAGCTTGTTAGCTTGTGTTTGTGGTTTAAGGATATATGTCCTTTTTGCAGGCAGCCCTGCAGCTGTGGATTTTTCAGTGATTTCAATGAAGCTAAGAGAGTTTGGCAAATATATTTCCCAGTGGGGGAGCGGGTGCGGGGGGCAGCAGCATGGATAATGAGTTCTCATTCAGAACAGGAAAAGGGGAACATGAACCAGCTGAAGCCATACAGTAGGGCATCAGGCAGGCAGTAGGTTAGCATAGCTCCCCTGCTCTAGTAAAGTGTCATGGAATCTTCCATAACCCTTGTTCTCCATCTCCTCGGTAAGATGGAACCTCTATCGGTGCAACGCTCCATAGTCGAATGCTCGGTCAATAGTTCAAGACTAACTCAGAGAATAGCACCAGCTACTGAAATACCCACACTGCTTCCTGCAGCACCAGCGACCAGGGCTCTCCCAGCCAAAGAGATCAGACAAGGTCACAGGCAGAGGTGATAGGGCTACATTTTAATCCCATAAGAAGCTGGATGATCTTCTGCAAATCTTGCAAGAATCAATTGTATAGTAAAAATAATTTCCCTTAAGACAAGCTTAGCACACCTGCTGCTGCTTTGTCACAGCAGAGATTGCTCTCTGCATATCGTACAAGGGGCAGTCTTTGCAGCCGGTCACTTGCAAGAACTGGATCAAAGCTGAGATTCAGTGCTGTGCGGCGTGGACCCATAGCGAGTTTGGCCAAATGGATGGGGGACTCCACTAATTGGATAATTCTTCAGGGTCTTGCCAGTGGCTATCAACAGAGAGACTTCTTCTTATGCAGATGAATATGAAAGCTTTGCCATCCAGACTGTCACTTGAAAAACCTGCTCCTGCCCTATAGTATGCAGCAGTGCGCTAAAAGAAGGAAGACATTACTTCATTAGGGGTCAGATCCGTAACCCACTGGCCAGCCTGAGCAGCTGGGCTGGGCTCTGGGGGAAAAGGTATCCTTACCCCAAGCCTCTGAAGTAGCTGGGGGGCTGCTTCAGTTCAGCAGCCCGAGAATCTGTGCAGCCCGTCCAGCTTTTCAGCTTCCATCACCCACATGCTGCTCATCGATTTGCCACGGAGCCAGATACTGTGCAAGGGCTTGAGTCCCAGACTGGTTCTGGGACTCTGTGGTTCTTGGGGGGGGGGGGCCCTCAATGTGACTTACAGCTGTAGGGCAAGTTGCCATAATCCTTGCTGCTGCAGTAAGTAGTCCCTTAATCACTGGAATAGTTCCAGTGATGTCAGTGGGACTGCTCATGGGATTAAGGGCTGTTGGGCTACGTTGTACAACCCGCACGCTCACAAGTAACCCCCTGACTTCTGGAGGACTATCTTGTGTGAGTTAGCATTCACCAGAAGGGATAGGGATTGACTATCCAGCCCTTTGTGAGTTAGGGCTACAGGATTTGCTTCTAAAGTCATACTAGCACGATGGGATTACCTGCCTTCTGGCTCTTTTTTCAGCTCCTCGTGCTTTTGGGAGTGGTTTGACCCAGTTCACTAAGATAAAGTGAAAACCTCTGCAATCTGCAGGCCACATTTTGCTCTCAGTACACTCAGACTAGTGTGGTACGGATGAAATCATGGGCTCACCAGTTGCCTCTGAGTATTTAACAAGAAATGTTACATGAGTGACTAGTCTGTGGGGTTACAAGGCTATGGACAAGAAAGATGCTGAAATACAGAGCGGGGACAGGGTCATTCTACATGTAAAGAAAATGGTGGGAAATGTGTGGGATCTGCTCAAGTATCTGGGCTAAAATACAGGCTGGAAATGGTTAAGAGGAAGATCTTAGACATTTTCCATGAGAAGATGAGTGTAAAAATCAGGGAATATTTATGCACTTGTGAAGACTTATTAAAAGCATAGAGCACTAATCACAGAGGATTTCAATTACCTAGAGTTTGACTGGAATAGAAATTGTTTAATGCCTGAGGAAGGATGCATGTGTCTGCCAGTGGTAGGGTAAGATTATTTTTCTTTTACAATTTATATAAGCAACCAAAAAAACCTCAGAGAATATTTTGGACTTAGTCCCAGGAAATGAAGCAGGTCCCATATGATAAATAAGATGATAGCTGGTGAGCTTATAAAGTTGAGTGATCATAATACTATTGGATTTGAAATATTCATAAAGCTACAATATGTACAAAGAGAAGCAGCACAAAAATATTAGAAATTGAAAAGGCAGCATGCAAGGGAGTGTGTAATGAATTGAAAAAAAATTGATGGGGATGCAACTACTGTCCCCAAAAATGTATTGTGGAAGAATGAAGGAAATATTTTAGGAACAGATGATAAAGATGCAATCTACATTCTTTCCAATAAAATGTAAATGTCAAACATGTAGTCAATCATCTTAAACATTTAGCAAAGAAATAGTAGACAGCAAGAAGGATTAAAAAAGAATCAGCCTGGGTAAATTATATAAAAAAAGGTATTTTCCTTTCCATGATCATTCATGGAGGAACCTAAGTGAGACTTGAAATCGCATAGTGAACCTCAGCTAACTGCATTGCAGTTAGCTACTGAACATGAAACTCTTTCTCCCTCCAAAATAGGAAGATTATAAATTAAAGAAATTGAGGGACAAGAAAAGGTTGTTCATCCCTACTATATATGTCTGCCTTTTGTTTTTCTTCTTCACCTCCTCTCAGTTCTCAGTCCAGAATCAAATCTTGTTTTTTCTTAAACAAATTTATACTCCTTGCTTCAATGATCTCCAACAATAATTTACTGCCTTTTACGTGAAATAATTCTGCCCCATTTCCCTGTTAACTCCAAGTTTCTCATTCAGTTTATGCTACCTACTTGTTGTCCTTCCCAGTGCTCTCCTACTTTATTGGTCGCTTTTTAAAGCTAGGTTGTGACTCTCACTATGTGCCAAGGAATAAGAGGAGGTACGAACCCCCGACTCATTACACCCTGACATTAATCTTGGGTCTGAGTGCATAGGAATAAGCAAGACTACTTACCGCTTATTTCCTCCCTGGAGCAGGTGGGTGGGGAATAGGTGAAATCCTGGCTCCACCTCCCTGTTTGCTGGTCAGAGTAACTGAGCCAGCACAGGGAGTAGCAATTTACTGCAGGCTTATACCAGCAGTAAATTACTGAATCCTAGAAGCAATGAGGAAGCAGGGAGAGAACTATGACTCTTAGGTTACTGGAAGGCACAATGCCTCCCAGCTTATGCATCCACCTTGTACAGTGGCTGTGCCTAAAGGCACAGTCTAGCCCATCCTCTCTGAAGCTCTTTGGCTGTAGGCGCAGTTTACGGTGGACGTCACTATGGTCTGTAAGTGTACACTGGTCTCCTTTTTCTGTGTGTTGCACCCCGGGGTGGGGTGTACAAACCCTGCACCAAACCAGAAAGGGTTAAGTAGCTGCTGTGGGCTCAAAAAGAACTCCACCCCCACCAGATCTGCAAGGCATCCTTGAGCTGGGGGAAGGGTCAGGAAGGGAGAAGCCCAGTGCAGTCCTGGGAGGAGGAAAATCACTAAAGCCCGAGCTCCATTGGAGAAGCCTACTCATATGACTACAGACTGTCCAGGGTCTCTGCGAAGGAGGTGGGCTAGACTCCAAACGATTACCTGTTGGTACTTTCTGGTGGTTTGCCTGAGGGCACTGAGCTGGACTGTAGCTGGTCAGTGGCTCCCTGAAGGAATGGAGGGTCACAGCATTTTGGGGGCAGTTTTTATTTTCCTGTAGGTTTTTTCCGCCTTTCTCTTCTATGGAACCCAGAAAGGGTAAGTTCCAGTGGAACCCATCTGGCGGGATGAGTTTCCATCCCCAGTCCACAGCACTGCTGGCTGCGAAGGTGAGTGAGTCCCCATCCCTCCCCAAAGCAGTGCTGTGGAGGGACTTAAGCCAATGACACACACTTAAAGTGCTAGGAGTCTTGCTGCCTCTCTCTGGTCAGCCAAGCACCAAGCACATTGACCATTCAGTTATTCCTTTAGGCTGTAAATCCCTAGTGCACACAAGGAAAGAAAAAGAATCCAAAATGCATTTACAGCGCATCAGGGAAAGGAAAAATGCACTCCCAGCCATCCCTTCTCTAGGAACTTCATGGTCAAGGAATCTTAGTGGAAAAAACACGACAGTGACTGCACAAGAGTGTCTCTTACAAATTCCAGAGCAGCCTGTCAACACAGATTTGGACTTTTCCTTCCCAAATATCAGTCTGTGCCTTCAAAATGATTACTGCAAAGTGGGGTTCTCATCCCACCTGTTGTTGTTTTTGTTTTTATTTATTTATTTAGCCTCACGCTGCCACCTCTGAGGCAATCACACCCTTTCTGTGCTATGATGCCCAGTATTGCGCACTGCAGATCTGATCCAAGCCCATGGGAGACAGTACACCGACTTCAGTGGACTTTGGATCAGGCCCTGTATGCGAGGCACCAAATTGAAGTCAATGGAGTTACACCCAGGATGAATTTGGTTGAAGGTCTACATATGCTAACAGAATCACCTCCGCCAATACAGCCTACCATAGGAACTTGTTTATGTGCTCTTGGTTTCAATTACTTTCCTACAGTAACTGCCAAATCCTTTCCTCTTCAGCGTGCTGAATGCTGCCTTGTTCTATTTAGCGAATATCCACTAGCTTGAATCTTACCTCTGATTACTAATTATTGTATGTTTGTCTGCAATGAACTACATGTTGCATCTGATGGTCCAATTATATAAATGATCCAGATTTTTTCCTTTGAACCTCATTTCCCCCCTCATGATTCAGTATAGACAGGAAAGAGTAATTATGTACTTTTTATGCAAAACTGACAATTTCTGGTTGTTTTACAGTTGTTTTAAAGATTAACTACAGTATAATCTGCTGTGCTCTTAGCTTACTCAAGTGGTGTTCTAAGATGTGCTCACAATTTAATGTCTAATTAGGAGGACAGAGATTTGGAACAATAAATTAACTCAAGACCTTACTCTTACATTATAACAGTTTTTAAACAAATAATGCTGTGGCAGGCAATACTAAAAGTTTGTAATTGCAAACTGATCTTTTATAAGGAAATCCTATATTTTCTACATGATTGCAATGCACTGAAATATATTGGACTTTTGCATATAACAGATGGAACTGACTAATATGCGCCATCATTGTATTGGAGACTATGTTTAAGTACATATCAGCCAATAAGCAGGGAGAGTGACTAGTCTGAGTCATAACTCTCCTTGAAATAAATCTGTTATGTTAAATTTAAGGATACATTCCCTGAAATTTAGAGGCCAGATTCTGCTCTTGGTTTAACCACTGCAAATCCAGAGTAACTCCACTGAAGACAAGGAAGTTAATCCTCATTCACTCCAGTAAAACACAGCCAAATTTGGTCTCTTCTTTTGTTGGGATGCCCTTGGAATTAAAACCTTCAGATGTCAAATCGACACCTTCAGATCAAATGCATTAAAAACAAAGGGTGAATTTCCTTCTCTGATATGCATTATGGAGCTCTGTTGCATGTTCTGCATCTGTTCTGCACACAGAACTCACAGTAGGAGTCTTCAGTACAGATGAGAATGCTTTTCCCACTTTGTATTTTAAAGTTTCTTTCTTTTGTGTATGGGTGACCCTGCCCCCACTCCCCAACCCCCAATATTTATCTTGATGTGACTCTGCTGCCAGTGACAGTATGGCAGATTGCGAGTCCTGGAGACTACTGTCCTCTTTGACAGAACTGGCACAGCAGCATGCTCAATGACAGTTGCCCACGCTGACCCGCCAACGTGCCTCAGCAAGACAGGACGAGAACCCACCTGAGAGGGTTGGAGTCTCTGGGCCTCATTGTCTGTTCTACAGCTTGTGTGGATGTAAACTACTGCCATTCTGAGCAAATCATGTTTTACACCCACTTTGCACTGGTGCAAATATCCACACAACAAAACAGAGCCCTCTATATTCGCTCAGTCTTTGGAGTGTCTGCTGTGATGGCAAAAAATGGTCTTTTTAAAAAAAAATTGTGTATTCCTGAAGTAACTCATTGCACGTAGGTCTCTACACAGCCTCCAGATGGTAACAACTTTCACATACTAGGGACCTCATCCAATGCCCATTGAAGTCAATGAGTCTGCCCATTGATTTCAGTGGGCTTTGGATAAGGTCCCAAATGAAAGTGGGCTGGATTAGAAGTGGTGACTGAAGGGAGAAGAGCTCTATTCCATCTCTAGTTGCCCAAAACATCTAGTCCCTGATTTTACTGTGTTTTAAATCAGAGATGAGCCCCAAACTCCAGATCTGGACATCTTTACCTTTGGATGATTTTGACTCAAGACCTAAGTTTTGTGACTTGAGCCCTTCTCAATTTTAAAAATTGCCCACAAATTTGTTGATGTATATTCAAGTCATTCACAGAGGACTTGCAGGGGATGGAATGGTACTGAATTTGGAGACATTCCTTGTAGTAAATTGCTGCACTTTTCAGCTGACAGGTTATGGGATATGATGTCCTTTAGATCACGAGAGCGTTGGAATGTTTGTATGCAGGAAGTTCTCCCTATCAAGGTGAAGAAGAAAAATCACAAGGATTGTAAATATGGGTACTCTTATCTGTAGAATGCTGATTTTCTCTTAGGCCTGGTATGACATTCCTATTGTAGAGTCTTGAAAAGAGAGAAGCATTAACACTTCATTTTATCCACAGTTCAAGTTTTAAGATATTTTAGTGGAAGAGTTTAATGTATTTTAAAGCCAAACAAACACACACAGGCACAAAGCCTGGCTCTTAAGGTTTTAGGAGTGGTGTTTTTTTTTGTTTGTTTGTTTTTTTAGGCCCTTCCTGCTTCTTGACTTGATTTCCCTGGTTGTGGATCTAAATTTTCCTACAGAGAGCTCAACCATGGCTATCATACTCTGCTGGCTTTATTATCCTTTAAAAGCATCTATCTGTGAAATATAGTTTGGAAGTTGATAGGTTGGAATATAGAGGTTCTGAGATTAGTCTCCCACCCCCGCAATGTAGGAATTTTTCTTCTCATTTAAAACAAATTCCAAGAGGTGGAGATTACTGAATATGTCAAAGGCTAGTGTTTTATAGCCCAGTCTGATAGACTTTAAGGTCAGAAGGGACCATCATGATCATCTAAACTGACCTCTTGCACATTGCAAGCCACAGAATCTCACCCACGCACTCCTGTAATAGACCCATAACCTCTGGCTGAGTTACTAAAGTCCTCAAATCATGATTTAAATATCCTCTTATAGATTTAAAGACTTCAATGTACAGAGAATCCCGCATCTACACTAGTTTAAACCTGCAAGTGACCCATATCCCATGCTGCAAAGGAAGGTGGGGAAAAAAAATCGGCACTAGGGGAAAATTCCTTCCTGACCCCAAATATCGCAACCAATTAGACTCTTGGCATGTGGGCAAGACCCACCAGCCAGACACCTGGGAAAGAATGCTCTGTAGTAACTCACAGCTCCCCCCATCGAGTGTCCCATCACTGGTCCATAGAAAAGCTGTGAGTTTAGGCCCAAAATGTTACTAACCAGATGGATTAAAATGTTCTCAGAAATTTTAAAGATTGAATCAATCTTCTACAATGATTTTAAATATTCCAGTGTTTCCAGGGTGCTGCAGTAAAGAGATTCTAGAGGCAAGCACCAGCAAGAAGGTGCCAGCCTCTGTGTGGATTGCCCAAGAGCCCCCCCAGGATCTGCTGTATTTACGGACAGGCCCTATTGCCTATTCTGTAAGCACCAAATCCTCTACCATCCTCCTAGTCTCATGTGGCGTGATCAGGACAGATGCCACAAGGGGAGTCTCAGGGAAATTTTCTCTCTGCAATCTTCCTTGCATTTTTCCCTGTGGAGGAGATCATTTGGGCCTGGGTCACTTGCTTTTTGACTTTCACTATCAATATGAAATCTCCTGAAACTATCCAGAAATCTGGGATTAATCCAGTTGATGGTTTCTTACCTCAGCCTATTAAGTGCTGAGGAACGTTGTTGCTGCTGCAGTGTTACCGTTCTTGGAGCGCTGATGTCAGCTGCAGTAGTAGATTGCAGCATGGTAATTCAGCAGACCTCGATGGTCATAAGAGAGACCACAGGCTCGCTTCAGTAGTGAAGGCACTCGGCCAGGTTTCTTGTCCACAAAGCATAGTACTAGTGCCCCATAGGAGCTACAGGTACACTAACACATGTATGCCCATAACAATGCACCAGTCAGCGCACTGGGATGCTGCCCCCATGGCTGGCCCAAGGTGTCCCTCCTATGACTTTTCCTTTGATACAAACAAGTTATGTATTACACTCCCGATGTGGTTAGTGACCAACCCTGCACCTTGTACCTGCTAGTTAGGATAATGGATGAGGATGTTTTGTTCAGTCATTCCATCCTTATCGTACGAGGGGTCGGTGTGTTCCTGTATCATCTCTTAAGAATGTGTTTTCATAGTTACTTGAGAACTCTGGGTGTTCTTGTACCATCTTTTGCAGTCAGGAATGTGCTTGCTTGGTTAGCCAATACGTAGTGTGTTGTTTTGCCAAGGCCAGGCTTACTCTGGTTCACAGCCTTTGGTTCACACCATTAGTTATGCCTGAGGCTCCAGCAAGGCCTACACCTATCACAGTTTAAATGGTATATGCATGGTAGGTTGCAGTCAATTCCTCTCGAGCAGCCAAATCATCTTTTGTTGCGTGTGGCAAGACTTAGTGAACAATGAATATAAAGTTGCAGCTTTCTTTCGTTAAACATATTCTGTTCTACATATGGAAAGAATCATGAATGTGTGGCTATTCTCCTCCTCCTTGCTTCCTCCCACCCCTGCCTCATATTTAATTGAAAATGACTGATGGCAAGAAGAATTCAGCTTTGTCTGCTTTGTAAAACCTGACATTAACATCATCTCTTGGCCCCAGTCAGCATTCTCCCCACAATACGACCTTGCTGCCTAGAGTGCCTCTGTAGTGTCCATGTTTCTGAGAAGCTTTTTGTCTCTGAAATGATAATCCCATATGGGATGGGCTGTTCTTGTTTTTCTTTGGTACTACCCATATTGAGCCAGGTGCTTTCCACATGTACAAGAAAGCAAGGTATGTGCCACATGGAGCAGGTCTGGAGACACAAGCAGTAAACTCAGAACAGAGAGATGAAGTCTGTAACACCCTGGTGCATTACAAGTGGAGGAGATTTATTTCAGCCCAATATGGCCCTGATTCACCATTTGCCCTGCACTTGTAACATGGTGTTTTACACCCACGTTGTGCTTGCTTTGCCTGCAGCAGGGGATCAATCCTGCAAGCGACTGCTCTAACCTTGATCCAACAAAGCACTGTAGCATGTGCCTAGCTTTGAAGTCAAGAAGATTAATCACATGATTAAAGCGCTTCGTTGGATTGATCCCCATATGACTACACAAACTGCAGGCCAATAGTGAATCATGCCTTCTGTGGCAGATGCCTAGGGTGAAATCCTGGTCCCAATGAATTCAATGGCAAAGCTTTCCTTGACTTCAATGGGTCAGGATTTCACCCTAGACCTATAAACTGTCTGGGACAAGGATTATCTTCCTTGGTTGTCTGTATAGCACCTGGCACAAAGATGTCCTGATCCTTGACTGGAATTTCTAGGAGTTACTGTAATACTAATAACAATGTCTATAGGTCCCTTTGCATGATCTCCCGCCATGCTTTTCTCAGCACCGCCTGATACAGCCTCTGGTTTGTGAACACTCCTCCCCAGGAGAACAGGGATTTAAAAAGCCCACTCCTAAGTGACCAGAGGAGCTAGTGAACAGGGGCGTTTTGCGAGGGAGTTTAGAGAGCCAGTGTGAGAGGCAGATACTCTAAACATGTCCCTTCCTCCAAAACAAACAAACAAATCCTCCAAGAGTAAAAATAATGCAGCAGAAGTCAACAGCAGGGGCGGCTATCCAGTGTATTGCACTGCATGCAGCATATGTGCGCATTCAGTGCAAGCAACTCATGACCCTCAGAGAATGAGTACCGGCCCTTGAAACCAGAGTGGCTGAACTGGAGGAGCTAGAGGAGACAGAGGTAAACAGGAGAGACTTTCCAGGGCACAGTAGAGCGGTCCCATCTGCAATCTGACAGCCTCGGGGCTGTTGAGGAGGATAAAAGTCCCTGGGAACGAGAGCATCAAGCTGGAGTAGAGGGAAACAATCCCATAGTTGGGACCCTCCTACCAGATGATGTCATGGTATCCTCTCACACTGAGGATACCCTGTCGGGGGAGAGGGCCCCAGTTATGAGGAAGAGGCAGGTAATAGTAATGAGGTATTCAGTTATTACTAATATAGATAATTGGGTTGGTGATGGCTGGGAGAACCGCATGTTGAATTGCTTACTGGGCACAAATGTTGTGGACTTCTAAAGACATCTAGATAGACTTATGTGCAGTGCTGGGGAGGAGCTGCTGGTCATGCTACATGTAGGTACCATTGACACAGGGAAAGATAGGAGGAGAGAAGTCCTGGAGGCCAAATTTAGGTTGCTAGGTAAGAGATTAAAGTCCAGGATCTCCATGGCAGCATTCTCTGGAATGCTTCCAGTTCTATGTGCAGGGCCAGTTAGACAGGCAAAGGTGCAAGATCTCAATGCATAGATGAGCCAATCCCTTCTCCCAACACTATTTAGATTTCCTAGGGACTGGGGAATGTTTTGGGAAAGGAGGAGCCTATACAGGAAGGATGGGCTCTACCTAAACCAGGAGTCAGCAACCTTCGGCACGCAGCCCACCAGGGCAATCTGCTGGTGGGCCGTGAGACATTTTGTTTATGTTGACTGTCTGCAGGCACGGCCCCCCGCAGCTCTCAGTGGCTGCGGTTCGCCGTTCCTGGCCAATGGGAGCTATGGGAAGCGGCGGGCCGCAGGGACGTGCTGGCTGCTGCTTCCTGCAGTTCCCATTGGCCAGGAACGGCGAACCATGGCCACTGAGAGCTGTGAGGGACCATGTCTGCGGACGGTCAATGTAAACAAAATGTCTTGTGGCCCGCCAGCGGATTACCCTGATGGGCTGCGTGCCGAAGGTTGCCGACCCCTGACCTAAACCAAAATAGAACCAGATTGCTGATGTGTAAAATTAAGAAGATCATAAAGGAATTTTTAAACTAAGAGCTGGGGGAAAGCTGACAGGTGCAGAGGAGCACATGATTTGAACAGACACACCCCTTAGAGTATTTATTAAAGGGGATACTCTATATCCTAGTAAAGAGGATAGGATAGAAGGTGATAAAGTACAAGTACGAACTGAAGAGAAACAGTCAAATGAAAAAAATCCCATCCAGTTGCATCACATGAAGACAGACAACTAAATATTGACAAATTTATAAGTGCTTGTATACAAATGCTAGAAGTCTAAATACTAAGATGGGTGAAGTTGAGTGCCTGGTATTATATGAGGACATTGATATAATAGGCATCACACATACTTGGGGGAACAATGATAATCCATGAGACATGGTAATACCAGGGTACATGATATATAGGAATAAGACAGTAGGTTGTCCTGATGGAGTGGCACTATATGTGAAAGAAAGCATAGATTCAAATATAGTAGACATCTTAGTCGAACTGTACCATAGACTCTCTACAGATAGAAATTCCATGTTTGAATAATAGAAGTATTGCAGTAGGACTATACTACCAATCAGATGACCAGGATGGTGACAGTGATTGTGAAATGCTCTTGGAGATTAGAGAGGCTACATAAACAGAAAACCCAGTAGTAATGGGGGATTTCAACTGTACCCATATTCAGTGATGAGCTGCCAAAATCTTAACAACCGGTTCCCTCCTCCTCACCCCACGAGGGGGTCCGCCCCCTGGGACTCCTGCCCCATCCACCCCCCTTCCCTGTCCCCTGACTGCCCCCCGCCGCCCGATCCAACTCCTCCTCTCATTCCTGATGGCCCCCTGGGACCCCTGCCCCATCCAACCACCCCTTCTCTCTGTCCCCTGACTGCCCCTGGAATCACTGCCCCCTGGGACCCTTGCCCCCATTCAATCCCCCTGTTCCCCGCCCTCTGACCGCCCTGACCCCTATCCACCCCCCCACCCCCCCGAACTCCCCTGCCCTCTATCCAACACCCACTCCCTGCTGCCTGGAGGTGGCTGGTGGTGCTACAGCTGGGGCCGCTGGGCTGGAGCCGCTGGGCCGGGGCTGGGGCCAGAGCCGCTCAGCCAGGCCGCGCTGCCACACAGCGCCTCCCTGGAACCTTCCTCACGCCTCCTGCTCACCTGCGTGAAGCCGCCGCTTGCTTCTCAGCCTTCCCAGGCTTAGCCGCGCGGACAGCTGATTCACGGGAAGCAGGGGAGGGGGAGGAGAAGAGGGGTGGAGGGTTCAGGGGAGGAGGCGGAGGTGAGCTGGGGCCAGGGGAAGGGCAGGGAGCTGCCAGAGCTTTACCGGTTGTTAAATTTAAAAGCCCTTTTAGAACCAGTTGTTCCGCGCGGGACNCTTGCCCCCATTCAATCCCCCTGTTCCCCGCCCTCTGACCGCCCTGACCCCTATCCACCCCTCCGAACTCCCCTGCCCTCTATCCAACACCCACTCCCTGCTGCCTGGAGGTGGCTGGTGGCGCTACAGCTGGGGCCGCTGGGCTGGAGCTGGGGCCAGAGCCGCTCACCCAGGCCGCGCTGCCACACAGCGCCTCCCTGGAACCCTCCTCACGCCTCCTGCTCACCTGCGTGAAGCCGCCGCTTGCTTCTCAGCCCTCCCAGGCTTAGCCGCACGGACAGCTGATTCACGGGAAGCAGGGGAGGGGGAGGAGAAGAGGGGTGGAGGGTTCAGGGGAGGAGGCGGAGATAAGCTGGGGCCAGGGGAAGGGCAGGGAGCTGCCGGAGCTTTACCGGTTGTTAAATTTAAAAGCCCTTTTAGAACCAGTTGTTCCGCGTGGGATNACGATGGCTAAACAACAGAGTAAAAGAGGTGGTTAAGGGCAAAAAGGCATCCTTTAAAAATTGGAAGTCAAATCCTACTGAGGAAAATAGAAAGGAGCACAAACTCTCTGGGAAGTCAAGTGTAAAAGTATAATTAGGCAGACCAACAAAGAACTTTAAGAACAACTGGCAAAAGATACAAAAACTAACAGCAAAATATTTTTAAGTACATCAGAAGCAGGAAGCTGCCAAAAAATCAGTGGGGCCACTGAACAGTCAAGGTGCTAAAAGAGCATTCAGGGAAGACAAGGCTGTTGTAGAGAAGCTAAATTAATTCTTTGCATTAGTCTTCACTCACTCACACCACTCCTGCTAATACATCCCAGAATGATGTTTGCTTTTTTTTGCAACAGTGATCCACTATAACCCCCAGATCCCTTTCCTTCCTAGGCAGTCATTTCCCATTTTGTCTGTGTGCAACTGATTGTTTTTTCCTAAGTGCATTTGGCCTTATTGAATTGCATCCTGTTTACTTCAGACCAATTCTCCAGTTTGTCCAGATCATTTTGAATTTTAATCCTGTCCTCCAAAGCACCTGCAACCCCTCCCAGCTTGGTATTGTCCGCAAACTTTATAAGTGTAATCTCTATGCCATTATCTAAATCACTGATGAAAATAGTGAACAGAATGGGACCCAGAACTAATCCCTCCAGGAACCTACTTGATATGCCCTTCCAGCTTGACAGTGAACCACTGATAACTACTCTGTGGGAACGGTTTTCCAACCAGTTATGCGCCCACCTTATAGTAGCTCCAGCTGAGTTGTATGAAACTTACTATCTGATTTCTTCAGAGATCAAGAATCCACATGGCAGACGCTTGACATGTTGTTAAGAACATCATGGGGGTGGAGGGAAAATTACCCTATTTCTGGAATCCAGGAGACAGAGCATGTTCCCATTCTACAATAAATTGTTCTCTCTCAGTACTTATCCATGCTCACTGAGCACCTCCTAAGTATTTACAAACAGAATAAATAATAGAGTAGGAAAATCGAGCCACTATCTATTCATGGAATACCATCCCTTTTCTGACACAGCAAGTCCCCATGCTCACTTAATTCCAAGACTCACGCTTCCATAATCACCCCAAGAAGTGAGTCCGCAATGATGATGATATCCTAATAATTCCCTTCTCTTTGCTTCACGGTGTTTGTCTTGTTTAGATTGTAATCTCTCGGGAGCAGGAACTGTTTGTTTTGTACCGCGCTGAACACACACTGTTGGTACTTAAGCTAAGAAATTGTAAATGGGACTAGTGAAGCTGAGCAATAATCATGAGTGATGGAAAAATATGTACAAGCTCATTTATAGATACCGTACCAGAGAAGAAGGCATACTGTAAGTATAACCCAATTTTTTCTATTAGCGTACACACAAACACAGGCACCAAAAGAAGCTCCTTTAATTGAAATTGTTCTGAAATTAGATATCTCTAACTTAATATTCTTCAGACTGAGGCTCTCATTTCAACTCATTTATACTTCTAGCAATGATGTCTACGAATTTAGTGTCTGTGGGGGTGTTGGGAGGACAGGAAGAATGGATTGTCTTCTCTGGGACCATATGATAATTTCTTCACTGCCTGGATTATGGAAGCACAAAAAGCAATAACTCATTTATATGAAGACAGAATTCCTAGGGTTGTTGTCGTGGAAACTAGTGGAAGCACTTCCTTTTTCATGAATAAATTGAATAGCCATGCTAAAAAAGATTGAACATACAACTCATTTATTCATTCAATCTTATTGAAATGGTGCTGATAAGGAAAGCTACTTATTAAGGACCCAATTCACAAACCTTCATGTATGCCAGGAGTCCCACTGACCCAAAGATAACTACAATGTTCATCTCCTCTCGCTAAGTGTTTGAAAGTTGGGCGAGGGAGAGTTGTGAGGGTAGTTAATTGTTGGAGTGGGGAGGATCTGTTGGCTGTTAAGGTGCCTGCTTGGGGAGTCACCTGGCATGGAATTGCTGCAGTTGAGTTAGAATGGAATGGGGTTTTTATATTTGTGTTTTATGTTATGCCAAAGGTGCCTAGGGCCTGATTCAGAAGCAATGGCGTCAATGGGAAGACTCTCATTGACTTTGGTGGCCTTTGGATCAGATCCTTGTTTTGGGTCCGGCTCCTAGAGTGGCCAGAGAGCTGTTCTGTCTAAATTGAAATGGTAATTCCAGGACCATGTATTCAATGGTATTCAGCAAGTATTCAATGGTGAAAATGGCAAATGGTTCCACAGGTGACACTGAGGACACAATGTGGAGACTGTGGGGTTGTGCAGGTGTAACTGAGGGTGTAAATTGGCCTGTAGACCTGATACTGCAGTTTAAGCTGGAAAGAATCCACTTTGCCTTTTGAATCCTAGGGGGGCTTTCTGGGTTAGCAGTTAGAAACAAACTTTTTTCCCCCTTGTAAACTGAGCATATTTATTTTGAAAATCATTGCAACGCAATAAACCATGAGCCCCACAATCCCACTATTCCGAGTCACCTTGCAGAGCAGCACATACTTTTAAACAGACTATTCCATTTCAGTGGAAACAAAAATGCCATTTGCATTTGGAATGTGTACTTCAGTTCCAAGAGTCCAGCTAATTCCAAATCATCTGAGCATTTAAGCTGCTACGCTAAAGGGTTTGATTCTGTTGAGAACGAAATTTCTTTTAGTTCTTCATTTTATTTATGCAAGAGGGCAGGAAGTGGAAGGAGGAGAGTACGGAGGATTGTGATTTGGCTGTGATATATTTTTCCTAGTTTTGGAAACTTCTTGGTGATCATTATTACTGTTAAGCATTTAGGGGCTGATCCAAAGCACATTGAAGTTAACGGAAAGATCCCTCTTTGGCTTTAGTGGGTTTTGGATCAGGCTCTAACATATATTAGATATACCATAAATGTACATGGCACTTCAGAAAATAGGGATTAATCAGTCCCTGCCCCAAATTGCTCATATAGAAATAACCGTAAAGAAATGTATAAGTGAGCATCTTGAAATCAACCATAGTACACTTCTCTTTATTTAATCTAGCATGCGTGTGACAAGCTTTCTAACCTGAAAATACTCTAAAGCACAAATACAAAATAAAATAAACTTTTGGGGTAGACTTTAGATGGCTATACTGAAAATATTACATGTAACAAGAGTGAGGAAATTGTGTTATCAGCAAGTATATAATGTTCCTCCTTCCAGATTATTAGAATTCTACCTATCTGAAGAACATTTAATCTGGCCTTGCCTTGCCTTAATGTCCCTTTACTATTCTTTTCACATAATTAAGTGTGAGAAGAACTGGAATTACCCTTGTAAACTGTCATGTAGATAGATTTTTTGGCTTCTACAGGAATTTCACATTTGAACAGCGTGACAGCGAGTATGTTTTGTCAGTATTACAACATATAGTCAGTGTTGTAAATTCCATCCAATAGCTGGCAGCCTTATCAAAGTCCATTATCTGAGCAGCTGTAGTAAATTTGCTGGTTTGGTGGTACTGTGTGTGTTTTGTTGTTGCTAATCTCAGTCATATCTTGTCTGTTATATATTTTACCTGAGAATAACACATACTTTGATTCAGGTGCAATGGGAAGCTTAAAGAAATGGTGAACTTTCAAATAGCCTTCATGTTGTCTTTAGTGCATCAGATTACATCATTTTCTGTGTTGTGTATGTCATATCACAACATAAACACGATCCAGTGTGAAGTGATGGATCATTCCAGGATATATTTTTAAAATTTAAAACTTTTTTCACTGAGTTAAGAAAAAGAAACTTTAAAAAGAAACTTGAAAAAACATTTTTTCTAAGTTTGGAGCCTAAATTCCTTGCCAGGTATTCTCCTAAAATGTCCACAGCATGAATTAGAAAACCTGCAACCAAGAATGCTGAACCTTTAAAATGTATTGGCATCTGATCCTGCAAATACAGGCATGTGAGTAATCCCCGTTGGGCATAGAGGGGCAGTTTGTTGCTGTAGAGTACCATTGTACCAGGAGAAGTTCCCTGGTATTGTGCTGTAGGTTTTTCTTTTTCCTGTTCTGTTTTGTATTGTGTGTTTTGTCATATTAAAAAATTAACAGTTTGAAAACACACACACACGC
>QXTE01000108.1:2707298-2762225 GCA_003942145.1 Platysternon megacephalum | reverse complement strand
CCCCCCCCCCCCCCCCCCCCCCCCCCCCCCAAAAACCAGCTCTCTGATTCACTGGCTCCTTCCTCATCATTCAAGTCATCTGCTTCTGCTCTCATTGAGGTGAATGGAAAGACTCCCACTGACTCTGGGGAAGTTGCATCAAGCCCTCACAACATGTGTTCTAATGAAAGGAGTTTGTGTTTAGTTTACGTGATAAAGCTAACAATGCAGTTGGCTGTCTTCCTTCAGTCCTTCCCGCCTTCATATGTGGCAGAGGTACAGCACCTAGATATTAGATTATAATGAAACAATCTCTATTGCTTCAGAAATTTGAACAGCTGCACATGAAAGGATAAAAATGTTTTGCCAAGTTAATCTCATATGATTTACTGCCTACGCCTAATCTGTTCGGAACCAGCTATGAATATTCTAATACCTTTTTGGAAATTACTGACTAGGATGACAGCAGCTGAGAAGAAGCTGTCAGAGCTTTATGATGGCTGCTTGCAAAACATGCACCTGCCTGCATGCCTGGAGCAGTTGCTATTAGACTTTCAAAATGATGAACATTCATTGTTTGTTGAAGAAATAAAAAGTACCGCCTGGGTTCCTGGTAACTTGAGGAAGAGTCGGTGAATCCATATATGGCATCTGCAACCTGTTAAGCAAATTTATGGTTTACATTTGGGGAGTTAATACTATCAAGAAAGGTGAGCCAGAAGCCCTGCTGGGTAAACCTTCAAGAGACCTGTGAACAGATGGCAGTCATAGCTCATCAATAAATAGGAATACCAGCTAGTCTTGTTTTGTTAGCCTGGAAGATGCATACTACATCCTCAGGGTAAACCAAGTACTGCATGATATTCTATTGCATACAACTCCATTAGCCTAACTGTTTTAATGCAGCTTCCAAAACCTTGAGCTTAGATACCAAAGGGACAGACCCCTTAAACGTACTATGGAGAGATGAGTCTAAATCAGGGGTCGGCAACCTTTCAGAAGTGGTGTGCCGAGTCTTCATTTATTCACTCTAATTTCAGGTTTCGCGTGCCAGTAATACATTTTAACGTTTTTAGGTCTCTTTCTATAAGTCTATAATATATAACTAAACTATTGTTGTATGTAAAGTAAATAAGGCTTTTAAAATGTTTAAGAAGCTTCATTTAAAATTAAATTAAAATGCAGAGCCCCCTGGACTGGTGGCCAGGACCCGGGCAGTGTGAGTGCCACTGAAAATCAGCTCGCGTGCCGCCTTCGGCACACGTGCCATAGGTTGCCTACCCCTGGTCTAAATAGTAATGGCCTCTGTGGGAAAAATCCAGCAGAATTGGATGGGAATAATTCTCATTCTATGTAATTTTTGAACCAACCTACAGAATTCTGTAACAAAATCAGAATTCCCAATTCAATTCTGTAGGTTGCTTTAAAATACTATAAAATGGATCTTATTCACTTATTAAATTCAGTACGTTTTTAGAGTATAGAAACCTATTCCATTTCTATTGAACCCTATTGATTTCATCTGTATTAAATTACATAGGATTATTCCATAAGAGGCAGATAGGTTTGTGTTGTCTTTGCTCTTCACACAACATTAAGAAAATAAGGAAATCACATGGACACAGTAGGGTTCCAAAGGACCATGTTTATTAACAACATATAAACGTACAGGGCATAGCTACATATAGTCACTGCTGCTTTGTTCGTTTCTGATGGCTTCTGCAACAGAAGACACAGAGGCTTACTACAGGACTCTCAAACTATTTAAAGGGATCCTGCCCAATTCCTATGTGCTACAATTTATTTGTTTGAAAATATTAATTGAAATATTTTTCCATTTGTCCCCTGTGGAACAACCCTTCCATGAATTCTCCTGAAGTGGTGCATCTCTGTACCTCCCCCTTCTCAGGGCTATAACTAATAAATGGCACAATCCAGCCCTTATCGAACATGTTTTATTGCATTCTGCATTTTAGAAAATAAATCCAAAGTTTTACAAAAGGTTCTCAAAAGTTTGCCAGGACAAACTTAAGTCTCTCTAGGAATTTAGAGAGGCTATGTGTAAAAATGTGGTTGTTACCCTTGCTCCATTCCCATCCTCTGATGTCCCAGAAACCTCTCAGACTCTCTCCAGTAAGTGGCAAATTTATTTATATTCCTGTCACCAACACCAATACTTTGTGCAGCAAAGTATTTACAGTGCTTCTTGCCCTTTCCCATAGGGCCGAGGGGGAACAGTGGTCTCCCTTTCTTGAGATCTCAGAGCATACTGGGCTCAGCTAGCCCAAGTCTCTCCCTCTCACGTCCTTCCTGTCCAGCGGCGGCACCAGCGCTCCAAGCGCGTGCCTGGGGCGGCAAGCCGCGGGGGGCGGCCTGTCGGTCCCTGCGAGGGTGGCAGTCAGGCAGACTTCAGCGGCTTGCCTGTGGCAATTCGGTGGCGGGTATGCCGAAGCCGCAGGACCGGCGGACCTCCCGCAGGCATGCCGCCGAAGGCAGGCAGCCTGCCTGACGTGCTTGGGGCGGCAAGAAAGCTAGAGCTGCCCCTGTTTCTGTCTCTACTTTTATACCTCTCAGCTGACGGCTAATTGGTTATTGGCCCTCCCAGCCTGATCAGCTAATTAGCTGCATCGCCAATCTGCCTTCTCCAGGAGAACTGATTGGTGTCTAAGTGATCAGCATACTGAGTCACTCATTAGCTCCCAGCACTCTCACACACCTCCCTCCCTTGTTGAATGCTGAGGTTCCTTTTCCCAGGCACCTGCCCTTTAGAGGTGGCACCAGGTACCTTTTTCCTGTGCTTGCTCCAGTGTGGTTATCCTACCTCCACCCACAGAAGTCTCACGTTGTGGGTGAGGGATGTGCCTGTAATTCTGTTTCAGATCACTGGTCTTCACACCAGGGGCAATTCAGGGATCTAGTCTCCTCCCCCTTGCCCTCATTCTTTTGGGGCAGGGCATGCACGGTCTCTTCAGCTTTTTTGCCCTTTGCTCTCATTCTCCTGGTTCTACTAACATAGCTCAGGGTTCCTCCTCTCAAGGCCCTGGTAGTGAACATTCTGTGGACAGCCCATCCTCCTCCAATACATTTGGGCTTCCCCTTTTCCTCTTGGCCAGTTCTTCCTTTTCTCCACATTCTCCTCAGGAATGTTCATTCCCCTCTTTCGCCCCCTGCCATGCATCCTGTTGTATAGGGTTCTATGGCTCCCCTACTTGAATCCCTTTCTCTGACTTCACTGACCGCTCACTTCCCTTCTGCTCTGGATCCCAGATGCCTACTTTCTTATTAAAGGGGAAGGGCTCCACTGGATGGGGCAACCTATCCACAACACCAACCTCTTTTTCAGCTGAAAACCCTGGAGGCCCAGAGAGTGATCTCAGCCACTGGGCAGAGTTTTCTGGATACACTCCAGACTCAACCTTCCCTTGGCAGGATCCAGTGTGGCTTCATCACATCTCTCCTACACAGTGAACACTCAGATGCGGTGTCCACTTGGCCACTCTCCTATCTCCACCCCACCTTCACTGAGATGGTTGGCATTTTCTCTGTCCCTCCTCCAAGCTCCCAGTTCAGCCACAAAATTCAGCCATCCCATAGTCCATACACGGGCAGTCTGTTCTTGTGCGTCCCTGTCTTCCACGTTGGTAACAGGTAATATCCCATCTCCCTGAAGGAGTTCCTCTGCTTTCTTCCCTTTTCTTCTCTGCAGGTTCACCTCTGCTAATTCTCCAACCCTCTGTCCCAGCTCATGTCTGTTAAATGGATGCTCCTCCATGATTTTGACCACCACCTCCAGAGTTGTGGGTTGATACCTTCTAACCCAGACACAGGTGTTTTCCGGGAGGCCTTGTAGAAGTTGCTCTGGAAATATGGAGTGAATAATTTTATCCATGCTCTGTGTATCCAGCTTTAACTAAAAAGGATATTTTGCAAAAATATTTTCAAAAAAATGTTAAACTTGTGGACAGTGATGAAATTCAAATAAATATTTGCTAAATTCTCTAAACCCAGTTTTGCAGCAAAATTTTTGTGAAGTCTCCAGTGGACACAAAAAAAAAAAAGGAATATTTTATCCTCTCTGGCAGTTTCCTATCTGATACTATGAGTTGTGTGCATTTAGAATTACTTCCATAAATTCTCAGTACTGTCACAGAACTTAGTATTATTAATAGCATGGAATGGTTACTGGGAAGAATACATTCATTAGCAACATACCACAAATGCATAAGGAAAGTGAACATAAAAATGTCACTGATATTCCATAGCTCTTGAGATGAAAATTGTTCCTTTATCCTAATGTTTGTAGTGTTCACACTGCACTACAGTCTGATCCAAAGTCCACTGAAATGAATGGGAGTCTTTCAATGGGCTTTGGATGGGGCTAGACATCCCCAGACTTTGAGGAAAATCTGTTCCCAATCCAGATCTGAACTTCATGACCAGGTGTGGGGTGACCAGACATCCTGATATTATTGGGACCATCCTGATATTAGGGGCTTTGTCTTATATATGCAACTGTACCCCACCCTCTGCCCGAAAAAAGTGTCCTGATTTTTCACATTTGCTATCTGGTCACCTTAACCAGGTATTAGCTCTAATCTAAACTGAAAGAAATATTAGTTGTGGCCACACTGAGCCCAACCCTGCAGTCTTCACTCAGTCAAAACTCCCATTAGTAGGTGCCTCACCTGAGTGAGGGTTGCAGGATAACACCCAAGGGCCCCAGTTCTGCAAAGACTTACACACATGCTTAACTGGACACACTGTGAGTGGTGTCATTATAGTTCATAGGACTGCCTTCCATGCATACATTGTGTGCTAAAGTCTTTGCAGAATAATTTTTAATATGGTGCCGTGTTCTAGGAAGCACCTCATTTGTTTGTCTAATATATCATATCACTACAATATCATATAAGCAGCAATGAAGGACCTGTAAAAGATGGTAAGAGTGGTTTGTTTTAGTTAAGGTACTGGTCTGGGCACTTATGAGATCTAAGTTCAATTCCTGATTCTGCCACAGACATCCTGTGTGACCTTGGACAAGTCACTTAATCTCTCTGTACTGCAGCTCCCCCTCTGTAAAACAGGGATGATGATGATTCCTTTTCTCCACCCTTCGTCTAATTTCTCAATTTAGATTGTAAGCTCTTTGGGGCAGGGACTGCCTCTCACAATCTGTTTGTACAGTGCCTAGCACCATGGGGCCTCAGTCGCAGCTGGCGCTTCTAGGCTCTAAGGTCATACAAATAATAACAATAAACTCTTCATTGGGTTAAATCAACATAATTCAGATCAGTGTTCACTCTGGCCTGCGATGGAATGAGCAAAACAGCAGCACAAGTTTTCAGTTTGTCTGTATTTGTCTCCCTCAAACTATATCTGCTAAACTTTTAAACTCTTTTTGTTTTCTAAGAAGAAACTAATAATAGAAAACAAAATTGACTTGGCATTATTATTCCCTTTCCTCAATATTTATAGTGATTAATTTGCTCTCTCTATTTATATGCAGCTTGAGGTTCAGGAGAAACAGAAAATACTTTATCAATATCGATTTCTTACATTGGCCAAATCCTCCTTTAACCTTTTGTGCTCACGAACAGCACAGAGACAGGAATACAGGAAATAGACCTTTCCTACAACAGAGGGTCCTTTGCACATTCCCAACTTTGTTTTGTGTATAGGATTTTATAGGTTGGTTTACGTATTACTGCTTTACGCTGTCAGTTTAAGAATGCACCTTTAAACCTGAAAGTCATTTTTAGTCATATTGTGGCTAATAATTTGGCACAGCGTTTCTGCCTTGCTTTCGCAACATTGCAGGCACAGGTCCCAATCTTCAGGCAGTGTAAATCAGCACAGCTCCATTTAAATCAGTGGAGCCACACTAGTTTACACCAGCTGAGGATCTGCCCATGGTTGTCAATGGTGGCTGAATGGGTCCAAGGAAAAGAGAACCTATTTAAATTTTGGAGAGGTTAGGCATTTATATGGTGTCTATGAATATATTTTGTTTAAAATTTGACTTCAGAAATTGGGACCTGCTATATAATTGATGGTGGCTGCTGCAATATTTATAAATGCAGTTTATTTTCCTGCAAGCCCGCCTGTAGTTTTTCTCATCAGTAATTCATAAACAAAACTTTCAACTGTGGTTAGCAATTAAAAGATATTTGGTCCAGTAGTTATGGGCTGGGGACTGGGAGTTGACTCTGACCTGAACTCATCTGCATCTGGAGACTACTAGATTTGCTGGTTACCTACCTGTGTGTGCGGAGTGAGGGGAAAGGAGAGGAGTATTCTCTGAAGACTGATGATGTGGCATTTTAAGTTAGGCTGCAGCATTGATAGAAACAGTTCGCGAAAGACCAAAAAAAAAAAGACAGTTAAAATAAAACTCTAAAAAGGAAAACAATAAATTCTCTGAGGCAATAGAGAGTTTTACTCATTTTTCAGGTAGTTCTAGTCATGCCTGGTAAGTCATTCTTCCTTTCATAAATCTCTTTTTGTGGCACTTGAGGTTATTTATCGCAGACTTCTTTAGTGTTACAAAACAGAATGGCAATCATTTAGAAACTATTCTATGAGCAGCAATGGCTATTGCATACAGTAGCTTCTGGTTTTACTTGTTCCACACACATATAGCCAGATTCTCAGTTGGTGTACGTTAACGTAGCTGAATTGAAGTCAATGGGACTGTGCCAATTTATACCAGCTGAAGACTTGGTCCATAATCTGCAATGACAGGGTGTGGATTCCAATTGTAATCTGTAATTGTAATTCTAATAATCTCTTTCTTTGTAAAGCTGTGAAATTTGTGACAGATTTATCACACTTAAGTGTCATAGGCCGGGGCTATATCACACATTTCGCCCTTCTTGGCCCATCTCTCCCATGTACTTTAACTTTGTTATAGCGTACCAGAATTCGAGAAAGATTGGGGAATGGACTCAGAATGAGATATAACACCTTTACCTTGAGGTCAGCAATTTGAATCTAATTCAGATTACCATCCGCTAGCACTTTGGTAAACTAGTTGCCAGTTGACAAGAGAATATAATATGAAAACCACCACCACTTTTGAAGTTCATGTTTCTCCAAAGCGTCCAGCAAAATAACTCAAAATGGTAATCTGTTGCCGATTTTCAGATTTAAACATCAACAAGTTCAAGCCTGAACGCTGTGGCATGCCAGTGAGGCTGGGCCTCATTTAATTTTTAATGAACCTTTATTCACCATAGCCTTTGAAACAAACTGTTACTAATGGCTAGTCATATGTCAGTCTATTGAATGGGACACCCACATTAGAGACTAATGTGCAGTCTTAGTCCAGACCTTTGACCTTACTCAGTCCATGGCTATCTTCTCAGCCTGTAGAGATGTCCCTCTAGGTCCTTGGTCAGGCTGGTATGGAGAAGCTTGCATTGCTGCTGCCAATACAGTCCCTTTAATGTAGTTATATTATAGAAATTATTTCATTCTCCGGGCCTGTCAGCCTAGAAGTCATTTAGTGGGGGCCTGAAATAAGATTGTTCTTTATTACATTTTGTTAAATAAGGCTCCTGCCTGAAAGAATCCAATAAGTATCCTCCTTACTTAAGCATTTTCTCTGCCTTTCCTGTAATCTATCAACAGGAGGCTGATTACAGAACTGTGCATCTTCCTCGATTCTGTCCAGGGATGTGAGCCTGGGGCTCCTATGGATGTCAGTGCGCAATACACCTGAAGGCATAATTGATCCCCAAAGGGGAATATAATTGGAATTAAATGCAAATTGTCCCACTCACCCACCGCAGCCTCAGAGGTGGGGGCCACAAGGGATAAGAAAATCCTGGAGTGCTTTTACCTCCCCTTTTCCCTCTCCTCATAGGCACTCAGCCTCCTGGTAGGTTTGGGCATGGGGGTGGCATGCCAAGAGGGTCTCCCTTGCTGATTGGCTGGATTGAAGGGTGCACCAGAAAGCCATTAGAACATAACACAAGAACGGCCATATGGGGTCAGACCAATGGTCCATCTAGTCCTGTATCCTGTCTTCTGACAGTGGCCAGTGCCAGATGCTTCAGAGGGAGTGAACTGGCTTCTGTGCCCCTGAGGGATGGCTGTCTGCCCTTCCTTGGGCACCATTCTTTGTCTAGTAGCAATCTCTCTTCCCAAACATCTCCTTGGGATTGGAATAGCCTGGTTTGTGGGACTTGTCCTGGGCAATCCTGCTATATATTTTTCTGGGGCTGGGCGGAATGTTTCCCTCTCTGCCAGATTAGCCTAAAGTAGGTGGATTTTTTTACTTTCCTTTCAGCAACCCAGGGACCTGGTAAACAGATTAGGTTGGAAAGGGTTCACCTTGTCACAGCTGGGCAAATGTCCATTGCAGTCACTCAGTAGGGGTCTGGACAACCAGAACTGGAAGCAAGATTAGGGGAGAACATCGCCTAAAGCAGGTGTAGACGGATTGAGGCTCTTAACGTCGAGTACGATAAGGGGCCAACTCCTTTGCTCGAAATACCTTCAACCCTTGTATGAAGGGAGGGTCGGTGGGGTCCCAGCAATAGTACTGGGACCCGGTTACATATTACTACTCCACATTACTGAAGGAAGATTGACCTACCCTGGTGGCTGGTCCTGTCTTCCTGTGGTATCTGGGACAGTTAACTTGGCTGCCTAGCTCCATGTACTGTCACATATTTGTCCTATGTACAGAATTCTGATTGGAGGTCATAGGAATTTTGCTTAAATAGTGATGGAAGAATAAGCTCTGAAATCCTGGATAGGCTGTCCATTAACTTTTTAATAATGCCCTATATTTTCAAAAGGGACTAGTATTTTTGGGTGACTGAAAATCAGGCCCCTTTAGGGTGTCACAGTTTTGGCCCTCAGAATCACCTCTTTTTTTTTTTTTTTTAATTTAGTTCAGTTTGTTATAATCTAATGATCTGTGATAAAGGTCATGGGGCTACTTTGGATTTTAGCACTGAATTATCCACAGAAATTAGATCTCTTTACTACCTTGAGCCATAGGCTCAGCCTTCCTTGTTCAAGGAAACCCTGAGATATGATCGTATGCTTAAAGATTGAGTTCACTCATATTTTTCTGTTTTTCATGGTTATGTTTTCTATTCTTGTATATCCTGTGTGTGGTTAATTGATGTTCTAGTGTCCATTTTACACAGTCTGTATGTATTTATCTCTTTGTTAATAAGAAAAGTGCCTCTAAAACAGCTGACATGAGCTAAATTGGGATGCCCTGCCTAAAGACTTCAAATAAATAAATAGACTTTAATATGGGCAAGTAGTGCTGAACTATAATTACCTGGGGCTGTGTGCCATAGAAATGTAACAAAATTCCAAAAAAGCTAATTTGGTTATTTTAATGCACGTCTGCATCCCATTCATTAGACTGACATATGACTAGTCATTAGTAACAGTTCATTTAAAAAACTAGGGTGGATAAAGGTTGATTAAAAATTAATGAGGCCCAGCCTCATTGGCATGCCACAGCGTTCAGGCTTGAACTTGTTGATGTTTAAGTCCGCGAATCTGAAAGAACAGTAGAATGTAAATACCATCTTGAGTTATTTTGCTGGGCACTTTGGAGGAGCATGAACTCTGAATGCTTTACCCTCCCACAGATCTCAGAGACAAATGAATAGATAATTAAGATATTTACTGAATAAATTGCAACACTGCACTAACCATTATGCCATGTGCTTGTAGCATAAATACTTTGCTGATAATCAGGCCAACGCAGGGCTTCATCATATGAAATGCCAAATGCCTTCAACTCTCTGTGAATTCAGTGGGAATTGGAAGGCACTTGGAACTTCAGAGAGTCAACCCCTGAGCTACTTGCTAACTCATTGGCATCACTGTTTAGGTTTTCTGACTCTACTGTGGCCACAAGTATCAGAACTCCATTACAGGTATGTAGTTCACAGTTAGTAGGGGGAACTTGGAAGGGTGGGTATAACCAGGATCCATTTAGATCAAACTTTTTTCAAACAATACTTTGTCCAATTTGATTCACTAGAACTAGAAAAAGAGTTTTACAGTCCCTGGTGTCACTTGTTTAAGAATCCACACAGGTGGAGCCCTGTTCATCCCAGCCTGCTTGTTTGGTTTACGGTGAAGAAGTGTGTGTGTCAGTGGTGGGTTTGGGGGAAGAGAGATGGGATTTGAGGAGACAAGTGGATTGTGGAAATTTTTGCAAGTATAGTAAAGAAGAAAATTTCAGTCCCATAAAACCAATATGGAAAGTTGCAAAAAAGGAAGAGATGATTTAGCTAGAAGGAGACTGGACTTCCATCAAGCCCAAAATGTTCCCCCTACATCTTAAATGTAAAACCCGGGTTATAGAAATATTTCAGCAACAGCATTGCCACCTAACTACAGTGGCTCTCTTACTCTATTAGGGCGAAGTAGCCATGGCAGCTCATGAGGTCTGAATTGCCGTTGGGGTTATGGAATCAGAGTCCAATCTGTCTTAAAATGAATGATGGCTGAACTTCAAAAGGTTCGGTTTGGAGAGAACTGGGTGAAATTCTGTGGTCTGTGTTGTGCAGAAGGTCAAACTAGATTGTGAGGCCTATAAACCAAGAACGCCAAGACTAGAAATACCATGAGTGTTTTCCGTGTGATGTTTCAATACCTCCACTGTTGTGGGGCAGGCTAGACAAACAGCATTATCAAAATGCAATGGCTTTTGATTTAAGTAAGGCGAACTCTGTTGAATGCATATCATCAGTACTCCATACTCTGCTCTGGCCTATAGTTCACTTTTGGGTCCAGCTAAAGATGTTGATAATGCTCTATAAAGCCATAAATCATCTGGGGCAAATCGCCCCTCTCCCTGTGTCTCATCACAGTGGTTGTGGTCTGGTGGATGGCTGCTGTTTCCGGTATAGGGTTGAACTCTGAGTTGGGAGGAAGACTGTCGTCTATGAGGGGCACATGTTTCTGGAGCCTGTTCCCTTGGTAATTTTGCCCGAGGCAGTCTGAGGTTCTGGCTATACTGTGAGAGCTGTCTATTTGGTCAGAGTCTGAAAAGCAGAGGTACCAAGCAAGTAATTAACAAATATTAGCTAGTTATAAATGTCTGAAACAGTAGTCTGCACTTCTATATTGGTGAGGTTTTTTAACAATCCCTGGTAATGTATCTTCAGTACTCATCATTATATCTTCAATATGTTTAACTTCACTTTAAATGTTCTATGAAACAGCTGAACGTAACCCAAAAGATAGCCGGAGAAATCTGTAGTGGCCATATGGTGTTATAAAATTACAAAAATGAGAGAGGGGGATGAGCCAATTCCAGTTGCCAAACTTGCTACTTGCCTCTAATAAACACTGAACTATCTGGCATCTGCCATCCCTCAGGTAATACCATCAAGAGTGCAAGTAAATGTTCCCATTTAATTGCATTGTTTATGTCTCAGAGGGTCCAGGGAAATCATGCAATGTTTATCTAGCTTCTCCATTAATAGTGAATTGGCCATTTCTCAGAGATCTTCAGCCTTCTTTCCAATTTGTACTTTAATTAGGATGAAGTCTCACTTATCTCACATATACCTTCATAAAAGAGTGCCCTTATATTTGTTTTCAATATGATTGTGGTATTAGGTTTTCCACTTTCATCTCTCTCAAGCTAAATAGAGTCAAGGCTGGTCAGTGTTTTATATGGGGGAAAACCCAGGTGAAGTACCTCGAGGGAAAAATTTCCTGGTTAAAATCTAGAATGCTACGGGAAGAGGATGCATTTACTCTCACAAATCCATAAGCCACTTAGGACTTGTTGGCTATAGATGTGGATACAACGCAAACCCTACTGTTTTGACCTAAAAGGGAATCAGGATTAGTGGTAGTACTGAATGAGGGCTTATTTGATCAATCACTACCTCTAATGAAAAAGTCCAATTAAATTTAATAATGCTCTAGCCAACAGAGTTCCACATAAATTTAATAAAGTTCTATACACATTTAAAAGGATTTTGTAGAAATTACACACACAACCTATAGAATTAAATGGAGAATGATATCCTTTCACCAGGATTTACTAACCATTCTATAGACATTATAATAGCAAATATTATCCCTGCTACACAAGAATAAAGATTATTATTTTCTGTTAAAGTCTATCGGACATTTCCATAAGGAGATGCAGTCACATCTGAGCAGATCTGACTGTGCCAAAAATCAACTTGATTCGACTCTTTCTATAGTTTACTGACAAGCCTACAACCACTTGGATTAGGGCCTGTCGGCGTTCAATTCCAGATCGTTGGGTGGCACAGGATAAGCATAACCCAATTTTGGAACTAACAAGGATTTGGCAGCCTTAGTGAAAATTTGGATGTGGTTTATGGATAACAATAATGATAAATATTTACATGCCCTCATGAGATTTCATGCTGAATTGTATCACTGTAAACTGGAGCATCCATATGAAATGCTGGCTTGCTACCAAGTATTCCCATGCTAAGATATGATTGTTGGTTATCGGGTGATAATGATGCCACTAATGTATTCTCACCACTGCACTGGATAATGATTTTGAAAGAAGCATTTTAGCATCAGAAAGATTTGAAAGACAAATCAAGGAAAAGGAGATAACTATAGACAGACATGATGGCTACTGAAGTTATCCGGAGGCCAGAATCACTTAGGAATCTAGCTGAGACATTGATTAAGACTATGCCGTTAGGATAATTGCTAAATTCTGGTTCTAGTAAGAGCTCATCCTTTAGATACAATATGTATTTTAATTTAAAATCTTGGCTTTTAATTCTCTTCCTCCATTGCTACTGCTCCTACAGAGAGACCCATTGGTATTGCTGAGTGAACAAGCTGAAATGCCAGGCTCCACATCAGGGAAATGTACAGCCTTAGACCTACTCTTTAGCTCTAACACTTTGTATAGGAGATAATTAGGGTCAATTGTACTTGTCCCTTTTGGTATATGTCTCGGCAAATAAAGGCTAATCTGTCAACAAGGCATTCCCTAGCAATGATCTTGAACAGAAATGAATTTTAATAGCATTAGGAAACATCTGGGACACGCTCTGGATCAACTTGGGAACTGACTCGAGCGCAGGGAATTATATAGCATAAAGGGGGATTTGCTGTGTCAGTGTGAAATCCTTTGATTCTCACATGAAGATTGGGACTCAGATCAGCTAAACTGAATGATTGCAGGAGCTAGTCAGGGAATGTGCACTGAAAGAGCAACTATTAAAAAAAGCGGAAACCTGTCAGTTTGACAGATACTGTTGTACAGCTCATGTCACCTAACAGTGGTAATACTTTGCAGTGACGAGCGTGTCTGATTGGCAAGAACTCAATGGAACTCAAGATAATTTTCCTTCCTGGTTAGGGCTCCCTCTGCAGGACAGTCACATGTTTAGGTGGCATGGACTATATAGCACTTGAGACAAGATTTAGAAGGAAATATTCTGAGAATATCTCAGGGCAGATTCTCAGCTGGTATAAATTGTCAGAGCTTCACTGAAGTCCTCTCACATATTTGACATTTCCTGCATATGTGTGTAAAATGTATGATAAGGAGTTTATGAAAAGGGGGTCATTAGGGTTGGATTTAATATTTTGGAATGCAGTATGCGGAACATCACCCTAAGAGAAGGCTACATACTACATGACAAATATTTAGACTTAAATTCTGGAAAATGCAACAAAATTATATAGGTTGGGAGAAGGGGTGGAGTGGGAGGAAAAAGATCCCTTTTCTACCTTCTGTGTTGTGAGGTGTGTAGCTTTTGACAGCTTTCCACTGACCTCTGAGATGGCTTTCCACATGAGATCGTCACAAGAGCATGAACATTACTCAAGTCAGCTGCTTCAGATCTACATATTTATTTGTTATAATTTAATTATCAAGAAGAATAATCCTCATTTGCTGTTTGTACACATAAGAAATTATAGAGCTGGCTGATCACTAAGTACAGTCTTCATTACTTGTGTAAACTAGGTGGACTGAAGCTATAGTCTAGGGCACTGGCTTTCAACCTTTTTTCATTTGCAGACCCCTACAAAATTTTGAATGGAGGTGCGGACCCTTTTGGAAATCTAAGACGTAGTCTGTGAACCCCCAAGGGTCTGCAGACCACAGGTTGCAAACCACTGTCCTATGGTAACAACCACCGTTTGCGGACCTTTTAGACATAGACTGTGGATTCCCAGGGGTCTGCGGACTCCCAGGTTGAAAACCACTGGTCTAGGATAAGGAGTTTCTATGCCTATCTGTTGGTGAATATGGGGAAGAATGGTTACTTCATCAATATAAGCTATTTACCCAAACTCCAAATGGACAGAAGTTCCAGAGGAGAAGGCGCTTCAGTGAACAGGGGGAAGCATAGCTACAGAGAGCTTCATTTGCATAAGTTATTTACTTAAAATTCCTCCAGTGACTCTTTTTAGGCGCCACCGTAACTGTACACAAACTCAGAATTGTCTGGGTAAGAGAACTGAACCGAGGGTACATCTACACTGAGATGGGAGCATGCTTCCCAGCTTGGGTAGACAGATGCGCTAATCTGCTCAACCTAGCATGCTAAAAATAGCAGGGTAGTACAGGTGGTGGTTCAGGCCACCTGCCCCAAAACATACCTAGGGGGTTCGGGAGGACTTGCACTCAGGCGGCTAGGCTAAGTTGCTGCCTGTGCAACCCCGGCTATGCTGCAAGTTTTAGCATACTAGCTTGAGCAGAGCTGGGAAGCATGTTCCCAGCTGCGGTTCAGATGTGGCCTGAGAGAAAAGAGCTCCTTGTGGTGGGGACTCTGCTCAAGGGTCCTGTATGCTTTTGGTTCTCCTACCCTGAGGATCCTGCTATGTTGAGAGCAGAGCACTTCATGGGGAGAGATGACTCAGACTGAGGACTTTGCTGTAAGAGTCACTGCAGAGGTGGCTCTTTGATTGGAGACAATGCACAGATGACTCCATGACAGAGAGACTGCACAGGCAGCTCTTCAGCTAGGTGCAATACCAAAAGGGCTCGTCACTGAAGCCACAGAGGACATTAGCAGAGCTAAGTGAACTCCAGTGAGGCCCCTTCTACTCAGCCACTAAATAAAACTGGAATCGCTATAACTGGGTTAGGACAGGACAGGACCAGGCAGCACTTCCCACGGGACTGGAGACGGCCAGCCTAAGTGCACTTGTGTCTCTAGATCTACACTACCCATCGACACCAAACCAGAGAGTTGGTATTTAGTGGAGGGGGAAGTGACCTGGTAAAGAGACATTTACCTATTGGATGATCTCACTGGTGGGGGCGGGGACCGAGTTAGGACTACTGCCAAAGTTATCATGGAGGTGTGTGTTTTACTGATCATTCCTTTAAGTATATTGTTGATGATGTGTTACTTTCCCCCTAATACAGTCTTCTTTCTTGAACTTTAGAATGGGGAAGTATTGCCTAGCAAGGATGGTATTTAGTTATTCCAGAAATTCTCGGTGGGAGGTTGGGCTGGTGATTGGTTTGAAGAAGGACCTACAGCTTTTTGATCCCAATGGCATCTTGCAGAAGAGTTACACTTAGAAAAAGAACATATGTATTTGTCCTTTTGTGCTGCACCAAATTAGATTTTACTCTTGCCCCCTTATCTCCTTTTATGCTAGCTTTTCAAATAAGCAACGGTAGACTTAATATTTAAACTAGAGAGGAAGGATAATATAGAGCGCATATTGTTTGGTATTTTTGTCGTCTTGTGATTCAGTCATAAATAATTCATTGTGCAGCATCAGTGAAATAGGAAAGGATTCATTATTTCTTTGAGCCTGAACATATCCAAATGTTACACTCCAAAATTAATTAAAAGCCGTTTAGATCAAACATCCTGTAGTGTATCTCGCTTAAACTGAACATGTAAAGCTGCCAACATTTCAGGCTTTGAAACTCAATGCTTTTACAAGCATTACCTTTATGGGTGCTCTGGATCCTGAAGAAAAGAGTGGCTTATATGGGCTTACCTTAGTTGTGATGTGATAAACTACCAATTGTACAGGAAACTTTTATATTTTTGTATCTACAAAGATGGGAGTCTAATTAACCTGAGGGTATTAGGACTCCTGCCCTGCTAAATTAAAAGGCAGATGTTAATACAGAGTTGTTGTCATTTCTCAAGGCTTGAGGCTATAAACATACCCAGTTGTAAGTAGTCCACTAGCAGGGGCCTTTTGACTAGCAGATAATCTTACATACTGTGCTATATTATATTGGTTGGTTTATTTAAAAATGGAAGGGATCTAAATGTCTACAAGTTGGCCCCTGAGCCTGAGTGAAACTGATGGCTAGATTGAGTGTTTACAGTCCACTGCATGTAAGAGTCAGTGGATAACTGCACTGCCCCAGGACTGACACAGGGAAGGAATTTCTCTCATGGGTATCTATGGATTCTAGCTATTGCAGCATATGAATGGCCTGCATGTATAGAGACCTCATTGTTGTTCCAGCTTCTTCATATACATACATGGAGCAATAGTTGTAGCACTGTTGGATCCAAAATCTCAGTGGTAGAATCCTGACTCCATTGATGACCATGGCAAAACTTTCCCATTGACTGTATTGGGGCCAATATTTCACCACAGGTCTCTCACTGACACTGAAGGGGATCTTCCTTTTATGCTGGTAGAAAGATTTTATCGTTTGCAGGCCACTAGTAGTACCTTATGCTTCCTTAGCTAGTCCTAAAGAGATGGTGGTGTTTATTGTGATCTCATATTAAAGCTAAAGCTTGTCTCCTCAAATGCCAGGTTTTGAAAACGAGAGTCTCAAAGACTTACCAATATAATTAGTCACTTCATTTTAAAAAAAAATCAGGCCATGTGTTTACTTGAACCAAGAAAAACTACACCAGATTAACTATCTTCTTTTAAATCAGCCAGCTCAGCTTCAATTTAAAGTGACTTGAGCAGATTGTTCCTAATGTATTTCTTCCTTGTACAGTATTTTCTTTTTGTGGATTCTCGCCTGTCTAAGACAGATACTAAGTGCCAATAATCCAGCTGCCATTGAAGCCAATGCAAAGACTCCCATTGATTTCAGTGGGAGTTGGATCAAGTCCTATAGATGTGGTATATGTTATGAGACATTGAAATGTTAATTTGGTTGGTATTGTTACTTTACATGATAACACAGTGGGTGAAATCCTGGCCTCACTGAAGGAAATGGAAAAACTCTCATTGACTTGATTAGGTCCAGGATTTCACCCAGTTATCTTTCTAAAGTAGTTTTACGGCAGGTGACTTACCTACATTTAAAAAGACCCAAATAGGTTTTGCTGCCTTTACTATCATCACCCACTTTAGCCATCCTTTTCCCTTTCTGCTGCTGTTCAATGTACTAGGTTGTGGCCGCTTGCAAGTCATGATCATCTAATATTTATTTGGTAGCCTCTGTAAAACAAGTTGAAAAGGCATCATCTCACTGCATTATTGTAGCTAATACTATTTTTTGCCAGAGGTTTCCCTTTTATTTAGACCAAGACATTAAGAATGTTCTCAGATGAGGCATTTATGGCTTCTTGTGTGCTGGATGAACCATGCAATACTGTTCTGATCAAGCGCCGCTTTTCATCAAGTGCTACTTTTCTGTCCTACTTACAGTACAAGAGGAAGTCTGTTTTCCCCCACACCTCTTACTTTAGAAAACGTTTGAACATTATATATAGGGGTGTAGTATGTGAGTGACAGGAGGGGTGTTCTAAAGGGGAAAGAGCTGAAAACTCTTTAAAACACTTGCCTTTTCTGTTGTTCATAATCAATACAAAATAAACAGCTTAAAAATAAAGGCAAAAATACTTGTGGCTGTTTGTTTGCTGCTGTTTTGTGACTGCAAAATGGGATATTTGAGGAGTTTAATCAAAGTTGTTGTAACCCTCCTGGTAAACTCCATGTAGACTTTTTGATCACCAAGGGTAGATGACATATTTTTTAATATCTACCCTACATTTTATAAATAATAGTTAGACCTAGTCGTGTACTGAAGTTGTTGTGTTTGTTTGTTTGTTTAATTAGGAAGCTGAGTCAAGCTGAATCCTGTGGCAGATGTTGCCATGTGTAATATAATAAATAAAAGTCTATATGAGACCCAGCAGGCAGCAGAGCTTTCAGTTAGCAGATGGCAAAATATTAAACTGGCAGTGCAATAATTTAGCTGACTGATTCAGCTGGACTTTGCCCAGGTTTAACACAAGCATGAATCAACTTCCTATATGAAATGTCAGTCAGCCCTGGGTTCTTGTGATGGACGTTAACCTTTTTTTGTTGTTGTTGTTAATACCATATGTGATTTTTTTTAAAAAGGGCTTTTCAATTAACTAGATATTGTTACCATATCACTCAATCTAGACTTAGCGTGATATCTGCTGTGCGAGACTACAAACATCTTTTACAGTAGAGGAATGTCTAAGAAACAGATGTGCAACTCCAACTCCTGTACCAGCATTTAGTTTGGATTTAGTCAGGAAATCTGCTATTACTAACCCCTCTTGAGCAGAGCAGGTGCTAAAGTGCTTTAACATTTCGAATGAATAGTTGTTGTTATACCTTGTGGTGTTGTGCTATTTAGGCATTGACTTTCCAGTGGAACTTCTAGGGGTAAGTGTATGTGATGGAAAATATGAAAAAGCATCAGGACCAGTTCTAAATGAACCAAGGTGAATCCCTAAAAGAAGTGGGAAAGTGAAATACTTCCTGTGACGACCTTCACAAGGTATGTAGGCATGAAATATTTAATCCCCTACTTGCCAATGTCATTTGCAACTGGACATGGTAAACTGGGGACATTTTTGTGGAAAAAATCATCAGTGCAAGTAAGTTCATGCCTCCATATTGTAGCTTATGGGAGGTCATACACAGTTAATGAGGACAAAAATATTTGGGATTTTTGCCTGTGCAATTTTGTTCCTTATCCTCTTTTTTTTGTTTGTTTTTTGCTATGTTCTTTGAACAAGTGACTCATACTACTTATCGTGAACATGCTAAAGGTTCAGAAAGTATTTTAAGTTGGGTTGAAAAAATAAATGAATGGTTAAAATAACCATGTCTGTAAAAATACACACAATGGAGTTAAAATGCAGCTTGTAAAAGGGCAAGTTGTTTAAACACGACAATGCTATTTCAGTAAATGCATTGAACTGGCAAAGACTGTCTAAAATCTCCAGTCCTCTGAGTAATAAAACAGATTCACTTTTTAAAGCATAGGCCTTCTCTAGACAAAACATCTGACCCGAATTTCCTCCCGTTCTTTGAGATTTTTAAGGAAAAGTTAGGATACAAAGAATAACAGGATTGAAGCTGAATGCTTTATAGCCTCAGTGATTTTATCTTCCGTGGTGAAGCTCTTATCAAATATATAGCATCAAACCACTATAGGGTAAAGGAACAAGATAACTAACCCATCTTCTTTAGAAAACACTTTCCCTATGCATTAAGGAACTTGGGTTTATATCATTGTAGGTACATGTAGATTTTAATAATCAAAGGGCCTAATTTTGCTTTCAGTTGCTTCTTTGCAACCTTATGTACACAACAGAGGCCCCAATTTGTGGGTCCGGCTGAGCTATGACTCAAGGTAGAAACAAAAGTGACTTTAGATCACCTGTTGTCCCTAGAGTCTGGGGATCTGATCTGGCCTACATTGTATGTTCCAGCAGCCCATTGGTCACTCTAACACCTGGCTGCCAGTCCAGATGCTGGGAGAAGGCTTTTCAGACACATTCCCCTTTTCCTGGCCACACTCTCTTTCCTGGGACTGCAGTGAGGATGATGTAGAACTACTCTAGTGGCTTTGCATCACTTGGGGATGCTTCTTACATTGGCAAAAAGAACGAGGAGTACTTGTGGCACCTTAGAGACTAACAGGGTGGGGGGGGGGGGGGGGGAAGATGAGTGCAAATCCCAAGCATAGTTTTGTAAAATGATGATGATTGCACAAATGAGTCCCTCATTGTCTCTTTAGTGTATTCCTCTATTGGGTGGTTGCTAGAGAAAGACGGATAATAATGGTTGCAAGTGCTTATATACAATAGATTATTGTGTGTGGTGTGGTGCCCTATGAAGAAGACAATGCCTTGGCAAAAGTTCTGTGTTTGCAGAAAAGGCAATGACCACACCCTAATAAATATTCTTTTTATGACATAAACTGAACATGTTGGTAGCTAATATAAGAAGTGGATAGTAAAACTCCTCAACCAATCCAAAAACATCTGGCATGAGAGTTCTGTTTGGAATGATACAATTGAATGGAAACACTTTAAATGTCAGAGTACTTCAGAATCACTTTTTATTGCATTGGCACTACAAATAGAGGAAGCAAGCAATTCGTAATGCGCCTCCAAAGCCCTGCCTACACTCTTCTGTATTTTGTTGAGTCAGTCATACACTGCTAAGAAAACATCACGTTTAAAACTGGAATGCATGTCAATGCATGTCAGGTTTTCTAAAAAGAAAAGTATATAAATCCATATGGTATAAGGGCCTGGAGAAGGCATAGCTGGAATGTGCTATGTTGGTGGATGTTCCTTTGGGGCCTATTTCCATCTGGCAGAGTTTAGAGCAGCCCTAAGACGGCTCTAAACTGCCTGGTTCAATGCAAAACTGCTTTCAGAACCAGGGAACAGTAACTCTCTTCCTGACAGGCCCTGTGTCATTCTCCCCTGAGGCTGTGCGCAGCCTAGAGGCTGAATACAGCAAAGAATATGGATTGATCTGTTTTTCTAGTGAAACGTATATCAATGCTTATTAGCTGGGGCGAGGTTTAAAAGTGTGTGGTGCTGCATGCTTTCTTATGTTCAATTTGCCCTAAAGCCAGCCCTCATACAAGGGATCAGATTTTCAAAATCATTCAGAACTGGCATAAGTCTGCTCCCATTGAGTGGTAAAATTCCCACTGACTTCAGTGCTGAGCGCTTTTGAAAATCACACCAAAAATTCCCACTGTTGAATAGTTAGTACTGAAGCTTTCTGCTGAGGTTGGGAATACCTTTCCAGGACATCCTTCAAATAATGTTTCCAGTCTGCTGTGGTTTGTACAGTACTTCTTACATTCAGATTGCTACAGTGGACACAAAGATAGTTAACATTGATTCTTTGTCCCCTGAAGGACTGTGGAAATTATATTTTTTTGTAACAATGGACAAAAAATGATGTGTCAAGAGAGTAATTTAAACCATGTAAAGATGGCTTAAAGAGAAACTTCTTTGGGAGAAAATTGAGTAAAATGCTGGTGACAGACAAGCAAAGTCCCTGGATATGTGCATCAATTTCTGCCACTGGCAGATCTTGTGTGCATAATAAAACTAAACTGCTGAGGCCAGCATCAGATTGAAACGACACTTATTGTCACAAACACCTTTATGGGATGGTAATATCTACTAGCAAAGGTGACACGGCCATCTGCCAGACACAAAAATGAGCTCTCCCACACTGCAAGATGAGCAAAGAAGGGGATCAATAAATCATAAATTTAGTTGAGACTTTATTTATCTTTCATGGCTTTCCTTCATTCCAGCCCAGAATCCCTCAGGACACTAATTCATTTATTGCATTTTATCGTTATGAAAGCACGTCAAGGCTTGCAGGCGGTGTGAACTTAGGTAAGCAGAGACAATAATGTATATAATTAATTAAACAGGCTTTTGGATGGGTCAATTCAAAACTTGATCACAATTTGCTGTAATCTATTGGGTTATAATTCTGCTTCTGATGTTTAAGTAATATGCCTTTACAAGGAGTAAAGAATTCTGTTGATGCCAAAGCAACAGTAATTTTATTTTGGAAACTTACAGTAACAGGTGGTAAAAATAAGAGATGAGGCTATTTTATCTGACATAATATCACTCTAGTCATTAATTTCTACATATAGGTTCTGTGTTAACCTAAGAATTTAATTTAGGGCCCAAAAAGCAAGGAGGTATCTTCATATTTGTTTGCCTTTACATCCTTTTAAAGATCCCTAAGTATTTTATGGTTTACATATAGGGCTCACTTCACCTGCCACTGAAATGCAGCCATCGTGGTTTCAAGGGGCACAACAGCACAAGCACAACTATTTAGGACAGGAAGTGAAGATGACTGTATCAATTTGAAACTGCAGAGGAAATGTAGCTTGAATTATCTCAGTGTGAAGCATAGATACTGGGACCCTCTTTAGATAACAAATATCCCTCTGTGATTAGATTAACTCCCAATATTGGATTATTTACAGTCTATTTCATGCTTTTAGAAAAGAAAGGCAAAAGTAATTACCTAATCCCAAGATTTACATTTTTAGCCGCAAGTGGCTTTAAGCTAAAGGCTGCCTTCAAACCCTAGAATGAACACATCATGCAAAATTAATGCTGAATGTACTGCTGAGGAAATTATTGAACTGTGTTCTTCTTACAGTGAGCTGTTTTTGTTTTGTTTTTGACAGTTGCAATGAAAAAGTCATTGATACTGGAAACAGGTATCTCAAGAATATGAAGCAGAGAAAGAGTAGGAGAGAATGGACTTCCACCTCCTTCCTTCAGAAAATGTGATTTTTGTGGTGGATAATACTGCAGCCTATTAAAAAAATCAGAATGAGGGATTGCTCTCTTTAAAATCAACATGGGGAAATTGGAACTTTCATTACAGAAATTGGGACGTGATTGTTCCGATGAAGTATGTGGGAACAGGATTAGTCCTTTAAGAAGTGAGAAAACTTAGAACAAATATTCCTTTCCGAAAAGAGTAACAAATACATACAAAAGTAGTTTTAGGGACCACTGATTTTGAAGCAGCATTTCCCCCTTGCGGAAAACAGAGAGTGCTACTCAAAACTGATGGTGCAAAAGCAAACTAATTTTAAAGTAGTGGGACAGACTTCCCTGACATGGCCATCATCCAGAGACACTGCTAAGACTTAAATGAACCCTACAGGCTGTCCTTTAATCAATGAATAATGATGCAAAAGGAAATCTATGACAGAACACCAGATGAATATTTTGGTAATCCCAGTACAGAGTCAAGAGGATACTAGACTGTTGTGTACTATCGTCTTCATTTCATGACACCACTGACCACTTGTCAGAAGCAATGGATTACCTGTTCTTTCTCCTCTTCTTCAATCCTTATTTCTCCTCTTCTCTGTTGCTACTTTTGCTTTGTCTCTTTCTCCTCTGTTTAGGTTTAATGAGGCCCCAATTCAGCAAAGCACTTGCATACACCCCTACATCTATCCCTCTCCAGCAAAGCACTTAAGCTCATGCTTAAAAGTAAGCACATGTGTGACAGCCTCACTCTTGCCTGACACTCCAGGGACTGATCTGGGGACCTCTAGAACTAAAAGCCTTGAGGAGCCGGAGAGCCAAGTCTTAGGGGCTCGGGGTTGTGGCAACTCATATCCTCGTGGATCAGCACAGAGAGAGTCTTGTAGCACACTGGTGAGTGCATGTTACATGTTTTACTACTTACAGGTGCAATCACTCAGGCTCAAATTCAGCAAACAAATACAGTTGTCATTGGCAAATTATTTATTTTTAAAACTTTGCAAGGATGGTAACATATAGAACTCTTCAATATTTCTCTATTTAAGTCAGTAGGAGATGTGTGGCTACAGCTCTGTTTGGCTCTTAAAATGTTTTCTCCCCTTAGCGGACGTGACTTTTTTCCAGAACTTTGTGAAGATGTGTATAGAATGTAGTATAAGGGTAGGTTTCTTTAGCATACAGTGTTGTAAGCATCTGCCATCCTGCATTCAAGCTGCATTCTCATGAAAATATTTGCCCAGGTGAGGTTTTTTTTTTTTAATAATGCGAAAACTAATCAGGAACACACTATGCAACAAGTATTACATATGCTTATATGGGGCCCGATCCTGCACCTACTGACCTCAAAGGTAACAGAATAATGTACACAGGTAATTTAAATTTGCAGTAGTTTGCTGAGCATTTATCAAAAACCAGTCAATTTCAGCAATGCAGTAATTTCCAGCAGTAGATTTCCACATGATTTTAGGCCAGTGCTGCAGAGTGGACTATACCAAGGCATGGCATATCGCCAGTAGCGGCGCCCGCTTTGCCGGCGCCCTAGGCGGCGGCAGTTCCCGCCCCCGAAATCCCGCCCCCAACAGCGGCGGCGGAAGGTCCCGCCCCCAAATTGCTACGGGCGGTGGGGGCGCAGGCGCCCCCAAAATAGCAGCGCCCTAGGCGACCGCCTAGGTCGCCTAATGGGAGCGCCGGCCCTGCATATCGCAGGACTGTCCATTGCAGCAAAGAGAGACAGGCCAGTTGAAATTGTAACAGTTTGGCTTTTGTCATCATTTTCAGTGTTAGCCAACTGTCCAGCTCACGTACCCTCCCTGGAAGGCCATTATTTGTGAACACAGGTTTGCCAGTGGCATGGACTGGACATTAATATGCTGTGTGGCCCTGAATTTTCAGAAGTGCTGAGCAGCCACAGCTCCAGCTGAAGTCCATAGGAGCCCAGCATCTCTAAAAATTGGGACCAGACGGGATAGAGGATTGAGTTTTTCTCTACATGGACTCCTGTCTGCATCTAGGAAGAAGTGACAAAAGTGCTGAGTGCAGTGTGACAGCTCTCTTAGATGTGAGCAAGGTTCCATCCAGATGTCCTGAGGAGAGGGAGTGGAGACAGACAGAAGCAGCTGGTAGGGAGAAGTAGGCAAAGCATAACGCAGCTGGAAAGAATAGGTCCTTTTATGTCTAGTACTTTATATGCAGGGTCTACATCGCACACTAATACTTCTGCAAAAGTCTCTCTTCTAGACCCTTGTTAGAGGATTTGATAATCTTTATAGTGAGATGAAGGGTGATCCAGATAGTCTTATGCAGGGTGGATGCAGACTATAGGTTGTTGATAAAGTGACCTCTGCTTTAGCATAAAGGATTCTACAGCTGCAGCATTTTAAACCATCATTTGGGAAGTGACTAGGACAATTTTCTTCAGGTGCATTTTTTTCTCCTTATCACTACTTAGTATTTAGTTCTCCATAAGAACCTCAGCATCAACAGTAAGCAATGTATCAATTCTATGACACCACTGACTTCCATCTGTCCCAGGAGCTGTAAACTGTTCACAAATTGCTACTGGCGCATTGCCACATAATTAGGTGAGGTGAGTTTCTAGAATGACAAACTATTTCATTTTATCACTCTGCAGGTCATGTACTGTATGGTATGAGGCATAGAATCACTGATGTGGTCAGCACATTCCCAGGGTTATGTTAAGATTGATTTACGCACACTCGCAAACGGCTGTGAAGTAGCGTATTTTTGACTGAGCAAAGGCTGGCTCCTACTAACGTAGGACAAAAATGTAAATGTGTTTGCTTCTAAAATGTCTTGATATTTTCTTTTGGGCCTGAAGAGGAAGATATTTAAGCCTGGATTCTTCCTTGAATTCAACCAAGGGTGTTTGCAAAAGGAACACTCACTTCTCCAGTCAATCATATAAGGTCAGGTATAGGTCAGCTTGGACTTTCTTCCAGGTTACAGTTGTTCCACACTATACTTTCACAACTCCCTTCCTGCTCCTAGCTGCTGTTGCATGCAATGCATACCTGCAATGCATACCTGCATTCACTAGGGTATTCTCCTAATGGGCATTAAGCTAATTCTCCCCTTTTGGGGCTAAGAGCATCACCAGTGGTTGCTCTCCATTTAAAATGTACATTAGAGTATAACTTGCCTTAGCTCTACTTCGGCTCATTATGAGAAGGCACGTTTTAAAGTGCTCCTCAGTAGTATTGCTGTGGCCAGCAGCCTGGTGAATGAGGTCCTGCTACTGCTGCTTTATATCCACCTACAGGAATGTGCACATACAGCGTGCTCAGTAGTTAAGGGCACTTTAGAAAGTATCCTTTAATGCTCTGCTGTGGTTCCTGGGCTATTCAGTGAAGTGCTGCTTTGAAACCCCTGCTGGAAAATGCATGATGCTGTTTGGAGCACAGAACTGCTGAATTACAGGGATCATCTGGAAGAGCTATTCTCTCACATTATCAGCTGTGAGTGGCACCTTTATTTTACTCTGCATGTTTTGGAGTGGAAAGGGGCCTGTTGTATTAATTTTAGATGGAAATATGGGCCCAAAGAGTCAAAAGTGTTAACAGGACCCTGAAACTGTCCAACATTAAACAGTTTTAAACATGGTTCACGGTTCGGTATACAGAGACCTCAGCCTCTGTAGTGCAGTGGCAAACACTCCATTAAAATCCTTATTAACCTTTTATTAGAGCAGGGGTTCCCAAACTTGGTTCACGGCTTGTTCAGGGTAAGCCCCTGGCGGGCAGCGGGACACTTTGTTTACCTGAGCGTCCACAGATACAGCTGTTTGCAGCTCCCAGTGGCCGCAGTTCGCCGTTCCCGGCCAATGGGAGCTGCGGGAAGCGGTGGCCTGGCCCGCGCTGCTTCCCACAGCTACCGTTGGCCAGGTGCGAGCGGTCGTACCTGCAGACGCTCAGGTAAACAAAGCGTCTCATGGCCCGCCAAGGGCTTACCCATAGCAAGCTGAGAACCAAGTTTGGGAACCCCTGTATTAGAGATACGGAAAAAATAAGGTAAAATAGAGCATTTGAAATGTAAAGTATTAAGTAAGGCTTTCATTTTAACAGTCCTTGTACCTGTTCCCTTTAGTTGGAAAGACCCCTTCCATCCCTCTGACAATCTCTTAAATGGTATTAAAGATGGTACCAACTATCCTGTGGGGGGGAGGGAAATAGAAGAAGTTAGTTGAGACAGGCGGCTGCTGTTTAAAGTCCAGTCCCATTGCCTAGAAGACACTATTGAGCATGCTCTCGCGCGCGCTCTCTCTCTCTCTCTCTCTCTCTCTCTCTCTCTCTCTCTCAGGTGCTTGGCTAGCTGATTCTTGCTCACGTGCTCAAGGTCTAACTGATTGCCATTTGTGGGGCCGGGAAGGAATTTTCCCCCAAGTAAGATTGGCAGTGACCTTGGAGGTGTTTTGCCTTCCTCTGTAGTGTGAGGGTGCGGATCACTTGCCAGGATTATCTGGGTATATCTCATTTAATCATCTCCCTGCCATTGCAGGGGGCCTTGGGCACTGGTCCACCATGGTCCCTCCTGTTCTTTGCCCGTGGCACACAATAGTCTAGTCTCCTGTGGGCTGTGATACATTGACCTAATTTTGGTGGTTGGGTTTAGTGTGCGGGTGCTGGCTGGCATTGGTGGCCTGCGACAGGCAGGAAGGATGAACTGATGCCCCCTTCTGGCCTTAAACTCTGACTCCAAACAAGACAAACACACACCAAAGGGAAAGGAAAGAACAACAAAAATAGAGCTTCTCTCTCTGGTGTTGATTTTTGTTTGCAACCTTGCTGCTGTGGAAACACAGGCACAGCAGACGGTCTTATTAGCCACTCTGAGACCTGGCAAACTTGTGCCAGCATGAGGCTGTTTAGAGCATTACTTTTAACTGCTTCTTTCTGGTCACAGGCTCACAGTAATGTTGCAAAATATATAGTCTTCGTTGGCTTTGTTAGACTCTTATTTGACAGAAGGCAAAAGAAGGAAAGCAAAGATAAAAGGTGGAGCAGGAAAAGGTCATTCTGTGGAGCGAGGGGAAGGGAGAGACAGTCTCACATCCCAGGTGGTGTTTGGGATTTAGCTGGAGCTGGTGTGGATGGAGATGGGTACCTCTCCCTGGTCCAGTCCGGTCCAGGATATCTTTCAGGATCAGGACGAAGAAGCCACAATGGTGTCATGCTAGATCCTGGCATCTCAGGAGATGGTGGGTGATGGTGGGGCTTGCTCCTTCCCCTTTTATCTTTCAGTCAGTCTGCATTGTGNCCCCCTTTTTTCCCCCCCCCCCCCCCCCCAAAAAAAAAAGTATTTTCTTTTTAAGGACCCCACAAGGGAGTGATGGGAGTAATAGCCCATTCCCTCATTATTTTGTCCACCAATTAGGCCTAATTTTTGACATACCAATTTTGGTTCATTAATTTCCTGTCCCAAACTAGTCTTGCTGCCTATGTCCACTCATCCAATGTGCTTCCATCTGGAGATGGTCCTGGCAAGTGTGAATGTCCAAACTCCCCATGTACCATTTATGCATGAGCCATGCTGCCTATTCTGTGGAACTGGCCTTGAAGAAACTCATTTTCAAAGTGGAACCCTGCTGTGTCATTGACATCAGAGCCATTTGCCATTGACATCACTGAGAGAAGGACTGGGCCTTAAATTGATCTGTCTTTCTTCTTTGAAGTTACCCTTTCTATGATACAAGCTTTTACTAAACTGAGGCAGCTCCTGGAAGTTGACTTAGCCTGACCAATGGAAAGTCCCTATGACAAAACATGCAGGCATAGGTGCTAGCACTCTGAACCCCAAGATTTGGTCATCTGGCTATTGAGGGGAAGGACATTGTCTGGAGAGGGGTCCCTGTTAGTCCAGCAGAGCCTAAGCCCTGATCTGCATGCCATGCTGTAGGAGCCATGGCTTTTTTTCAGTCCTGATGAGTATAGGAAAGATGGTTCACCTAAATGCTGGGATTGGGGAAGGGAATCTTTAATGTCCTTTGTTTTGTGTTTTTGTGAAATCTTGGATGTGCACTTAGAGTGGATTGGAGAACACGTCATAAAAATCGAGTACTTTGTCCAGTGCAGAGAGGATCATAGACATCCATGCATGAGTAACACCTTCCATGTGCTTCTGGGGAAGTGTGTGTGTGAGAGAGACAAAGCGATCACTCTAATTCTGGCCTATCAGTCCTCATCCTCAAAGGAAACTTGCACAACACTTTCAAAAGATGAGCCTAGGAGCTTAAATTCATACCTCTGCTAGCCACTAAAAATCAAGAACTGAACAGAGACTCTGGATTTATGGCTTATTACAACAATTTGTAACCCAGAACTTTGTTCCATGACTGCAGAGGTGTTAACAGGCCACTCGACCCTGAATGGTCCCTTATGTGCTAACTATTTATGCTGAACAATCTGTTCCACCTTGTATGTAGCTGTGACTTTGGAGTACTTTTCCTAGACCCGAAGAAGAGCTCTGTGTGGCTGGAAAGCTTCTCTCTCTCACCAACAGTTGGTCCAATAAGAGATATTACCACACCCACTTTGTTTCTCTAGCAGCGTTGTCATTTCAGGTTCCTGGCTAGTTGGGAAGGGGGGTGTTACATATTTGGAGTGATGGGATGTAGGATCACACAAACCAGCATATGCTCATCTGATGAGCTTTCGGAGCAAACAAGATGCATTTGTAATGATCTGTGTGCCTGTCTGCCTCTCTTTGTGCAGTGCCAAGTCCATCGTCAATATTTAACAACATTAAATAACAATAACGTAGCTGCCTAGGAAGCTGCAGGACAGACAGAAAAATAAACAGGAAAATATTTTTTTTAAATTCACTAGAGTTAATAAAATCCCCAACATCCCTTCCTCTGCCTTTTGTGGTCATAGGGTTTGACCCAAACCCCACTGGAGGTCATGGGAATATTAACATTTGATTTCAGTGGGCTTTGGATCAGGTCCACACTGCACTTCTGGGTTTTAAAGGCTTTACTGGCTGCAACTCTGACTGAGATGAATATTGTGTATCTGTGTAATGCACAGAAAATAACACAGCACATCCATATTTTCTGTGCATTGGGCAGGGATTTTTCACTTCCTACATCATTCTTAGCTGCTGCAGCGATTTCACAAAGTCAATCCATATCCATTAATACACAGGGAAAGTGGCAGAGAAATATACATTTGTGGTATGGGTATTTTTCTGAGAATTCTTTCTAAGCATTAACATATTAGGTACAGGTGTCATCCTACTGCAATATCACAAACTGCACCTAATCCTCCAGAGTCAAACCTCCATTATGTTAAATTAGGATAAACAGATCTTTGTCGGCTTTTTGTCATGATCTGCATAGCAATTGATTTGTGGGGCTTCCCCTCCCCACCCATCAAACTGCATTGATCAGATCTGTGCATCATGCTGCACTGATTTAAGGTAACATAATTTCATTATTAAAATTATTCATTTAATTTTATCTGAACCTTTACAGGTTCAGACAAGGACCTTCCCTGCTCTTTCCAACTTTCAGCATAGTCCCATTCACTCCCAGGCTCCCCAATAACATCTTGGCCTCTTTGCTCCCTGTGACAGTTCAGTATAATGGCAGCTTCCCCTGCCTAGAAATTCCAACATGGCCCCAGCTCCTCACAGCCCACAACTCCATAACCCAGGTGATAAATTGTGTCTCTTCACCTTAAGCAAGGATCCTGCAAGCTTTTACATGTTAGTGGGATCCCTGCACCAGAGTGGAGATGAACTGAATGAAGTTAATGGGTCTCCATATGGAGGCAGTATTCCACTCATGCAGATGAGTTAGTAGGATCAAGGCCTAAACCTCTTCCATTTTTATATAATGGCAAGAACCCCCCCCCCCCCCGACACCAGATTGCTTCTTGCTTTCACAAATCCATTGCCAGTAAACAATGTCTTGGTACAAATGGTGAACTTGAATATCACAAAAATCTCACATTTTAAAATAATGAAAATGTATTGTTTTGTTTTTACCACAAAAATAAACAATACGACTTGAGAATTTTTTTCTTGTAAATGTGTACATTAATTTCCTACCTTGAGAGCTGGAAACTGTTTTCCTCAGGAGAAAGATGTTGGAATATGGATCCTTCTCATTTAAAGGGGAAATAGTAATCACTTCCCAGCGTCTGACCTGCAGTGATGGCAGGATATTCTCTGCTGCCAACAAACTGTATTCGCAGTGTGCTAATCAAAATACCACAGTATATTTGTGATTATGTGAACATTTGCTTTAATCCAGTAGGAGGATCCAGAGATCCCAAACAGTGGGGATGAAATCCTGGCACCAAACTTCTGACTCAGGTCCTCAGCTTGACCTGAGTCCACACTGCAAAGTGATAGGGCTTGGACCTGTTCACAGCAGAACACAGGCTCTGACACACTCCTCTAGCAGGTCCTAGAACCTGGGTCCTGTGTGCTTGCTGATCTGAGTCAGACTGGTTTGTGTGTGGATGGAAGGGGGGCTTGGGCTCAAACCTGAGTCAGAGCTCAGGCTTAGGCTGTAGTGTAGACGTAAATTCTGCTGACATAGGCTATGTCACTCAGGGGTGTGAATAAACCACCCCTGTGAGTGACATAAGCGCTCATATGCACAGCGCTATGACTGCAGGAGAGCTGCTGTACGTATAGACGTGGCCTTAGCGTGCAGTGTAGGTATGCCCCCAGTCCCACTGCGATTCAGGTCCAAGCCCTGTCACTTTGCAGTGTGGCTGCAGCTCAAGCCACAGACCCAAGTCAGAAGGACTGCATAGTGCAGTATGGACACGTTAGCTCGGCTGTGAGACCCAGGACCAGCCATTGTAAACCCAGGTCCACAATACAGTGTGGACGTTCAAGCATGGGCTTGGAAACGGAGTCCACAAGCCTGGGTCCCACAAACCTGGGCTTAGTGTGCAGTGTTGACATACCCTACGTGGGCTGCAGAAGGGTGTGTGTGTGTTTATTTCCTTACTCCCTCCCTCATGTCTGCGTAAGAGCTAGCCACAATTTCCCCCCAGTGAGCTTGTCCAACTGTTTCTGTTTCAGTGTGTTTGTTCCCCCCAATGCAGGGTGGGTAGGGTGGCTTACATGCCTATTGTGAGTGATAAGTGATGCCAGGACCCTTATGCAGGGTCTCTGAACTAAGATGGATTTCACCTGTTTTGGGTGGTGATGTGAGATTAACATGCAGAAATGGAATAGCCTTTTTTCGAATAAAATTAGTGAAAAATAATGATGAAGAATGACAGAGATGGGATAATTGGGAGGGGTGGGGGGGAGGAGGGCAAAGGTGGTGGTGGGGAAAGTTCAGCGAAGACAGAAACCAAATGGAGAAGTGAGGCCTCCAGTCTCCCAAATGCGAGCAGTGTTTAGTTCCGTAAGCCACAAGAATGTATTTGTCACCTACTCATTTGATAGGTATTCATGAGCTTTACGGTTACGCCTGTGCAGAGGGCAAGGACAATGGCTATGTACCATGTGAGTTCTTATGTGGGCATTTGTAATCAAGAGGATGGTAGTTTCCTCTGTGTGGGGAGAGGGATGGAAAGCAAAGACCAAAGAAAATATAAGCAGGAGGAAATATCTTCTAAAAATAGGCCAGATTCATTCCTGATGTAACTCCATTGACTCCAATAGAGTTACAGCCATGATGAATCAACCCAATGGCTTTGAACCCCATATGAACTGCAGTGCATTCATGAGAAAAGTGACTGAGTGGGTGCTCCTGCAGTGATCTCTGCATCTAGATGGCACTCTTACAACACTCATTTGCTACCACATCAAGCTCAGTAATGGCTGGCGCAATGTTCAGCAGAAAAGAAAATGCTAAAGGCAAGTACTTACTACTTGGTAAACAACCTAATCTTTTATCAAACAATTTATTTTATGTAAAGGAAGGATTTTAGTTGGCCAAGCTAATCTGCCTTGTCTAAACCCTCATTTTTATCTTTGAAGCCCAAGCAAGTACCCAATTTGTAGTATTTAGTAGATAGGATTTGGAATTATCAACCTAGCAATCTTGGATTTTGAGTTTCTGGTCACGTTTCTGTGAAATAAATCAGCATGAGAAGCTGACATTTTTGACAGGGTATTTGCTTTTCTTCTTGAATACCCAAAATATTTATGCTTGGAAAAGTGTACATGTTACATTTATCAGAAGACTGTAGCATGATTGTAATATTTTCTTAGTTTTTCTTCCGAGTAAATGACTGAAAAACCCCACAGTTGAACAACCTTTTATATATTTTTCTGGCTTCAATATTGACTGTTAAATGGTTCCACACAGCTGCTAGGTATCTGGTTCTATCAGGGGGTAGAAATCAATGACACGAGGGGAAGGGATTTAATAAGAGATGCCAATATCACTTTGAGACATGCTGCCAGGCTTTTATTTGTAATTATTGCAGAGCTTGACACCCCATGGAACTCTGGTTTTTATGGAGCATTGGGGGCTTGGTTTTCAGAGATGCTGACCACTAGCAGCTTCCATTGACTTAATTTTGAGCAGGGATGCCTAGCATTCTGAAAGTCAGGCCCGAAGTACCGTCTTTTCCCCCTCTATTTAGGCATTTTTGCAGCTAGACTTTTGGTTGAAGAACAAACTCGCAAGATAATATGGAACAAAAGAGTTGGGATTAGAGATAGGTGAGTGACCAGGCCTGGTCTACACTGGGGTGTGTGTGTCGATCTAAGATACGCAACTTTAGCTATGAGAATAGCGTAGCTGAAGTCGACATATCTTAGATGGACTTAGAATCACTTACTTCGCATCCTCGCGGCGCGGGATCGATGGCCGCCGCTCCCCCGTCGACTTTGCTTCCGCCTCTCGCTGAGCTGGAGTTCAGCAGTCGATGGGAGAGCGATCGGGGATCAATTTATTGCGTCTACACTACACGCGATAAATCGATCCCCGATAGAGCTATCGCTACCCGCCGATCCGGCAGGTAGTGTAGACGTACCCTAATCGAAGGGTTAGAGGCTAAAGGGGTAGAGACCCTCCACACTTATCCCTCTACTTATGGACATAATGGCATTTTCTTAAAAAATATCAACTGTACAAAGTAAGTCTGAATGCAGACAACTTTACCTTTATACAAGCAGAAGGCTTATGGCCACTGACCCAAGGTTTCATTGACCTTAACATTATTAGAGGATAATCTTTAAAGAGGGATTGATCCTGAATGTGTTCTCCAGTGTACAGGTGAGACATTCAGGTGCCCATATACCAGAGTGTGTGAACCCCTTTCTTGTGCTGGTGAGCTGTGACTCTCCGAAGTAGTCAATGGGACTACTCATGTGAGTAAGGGGTTCTGGTCCTAAGGGAACATAACTGCTTCCAACAGAAAGTTAGCAACCTTGCTTCAAATACAGTAATACATGGTGTGTTTTATTATCATTTATTTGTTTGATAGTAGCGCTTATAGCACTCAGCTGAGATGGTGGGCCCCATTGTGCTAGGCACTGTACATATATCTAATGAGACAGTCCCTGCCTTGAAAAAACTACTGCCCCCATTTTACAGGTGGGAATGCAGGAAGAAATGAAGTGAGTTGACCAAATTCACACAGGGAAGTCAGTGGTGAGGCAGGGAATCGAACCCTGATCTCATAAGGTAGTCTGTGGCTTTAACCACAAGAGCATCCTTCTTCTTGTGTAATCAATTTGCATCAATATCATGTTAGGCACAAACCATTGGGTATGGCTAAAATCTTGTTTTTCCTTTTTTCTTAATCAGACATAGAAAACATACCTGGGGGAACAGTCCTATTTTTCATTTCTCTCATAGATTTTTCTATATCCTACCTACTGTAGCTTGGGATATTGATTAAGCAGGGTACAGATGGATGATTTTGTAGGAGACCTTTCAAGACTCTGATGCTAGTACAAATGGTGGTATTTAGTGACCATCTATCTTTGGGAATTCAATTACTTTATTTTTTTTATTTGCAGTGTTGTTGCAGCCGTATTGGTCCCAGGATATTGGAGAGACAAGGTGGGTGAGGTAATATCTCTTACTGGACCAACTTCTGTTGGCAAAAGAGTCAAGCTTAGGGCTTGTCTACACTTGAAATGCAGCAGCTGCAGGGCTGCAGCTGCGCCAATGTAGCGCTTCAATGTAGACGCTACCAAAAAAAGAAGTTGGACCAATAAAAGATATTACCTCACCCACCTTCTCTCTCTAATATTCTGGGACTGACACAGCTACAGCTACACTGCATACCATACGTAAAATGTCTGTCAGAATTAAGACTGATGCTCTTCCTCCATATGTTGACAGAAAAATGCCTGTGGCTGTATTTCAAAGCCACACACAGGCATGCAGCTAAAAATGCCTATCAACATGCTAGTGAACAGTCCTATTTCTTGGATAGCCGGGGCTTGATTCTTCCCTCACACTGATTTTCGCTCTGTAATTCCACTGACAACAGTGAAATTACTTCTGATTTACTCATGCATAAGTGAGAGGAGAACTAGGCTGTCTTTTTTGCAGAATATGCTGCATTTAACTCATCCATCCTGCTGTGTAGATCCATTGGGGAAAATGTGCTGAATATGCTTAAAAGAAAGCCTTAGGCACAGATTTGGTTTAAGGCAGATATATCGTCAGATCCAGTTTGTCATCTCTTTATGTCCAGACAATCATAGTAACAAATTACAGTCAGAATGTATGGTTGATGATAATTCTGATTATTATTATTAAAAATATTTATATTACAATAGCACTCAAAGGCTGGAATCATGATCTGGGGCCCCTTTTGCTGGGTACTATACAAAAAAAAACAAAAGAAAAGAGATTCCCTTGCCCCAAAGAGCTGAACTAAAAGAATTATTCCGTTGATTGATATTCACCTTGTGGGACACTACTGTGGCCCATCTATTTCTGTTTCATCTCTCAGCATTACTAAAGGGTCCATCTGTGCAAGAGAGTCTAGCAACCACTGAGCCTGAAGTCCAGTCAAACTTGGATTCTTTCCTTGACTACTTACTACCTGAACACTGTGGAACAAAGTCTGTCCTTCAACATATGTATGGCTCCCATTAGTTAATGGAGCTGGGCACACACATCTCATATTGCAACATTTGGCCCAGTTATACCAGGGAGGTGCAATGTATCTGTGTGCTTGTATGGGTACTGTACTTTTCAAACGCCTGCTAAGCGAACTGTTTGGCTACCTTTTTCTAAGCATGTGCAGACAGAGCTAGGACCAAGGGAGGAACCTGTTAGTTAGCAGCTCAGAGTGCTTTCACCTGTTTCATGTCGGAGGATCCTATCCTGAGTTCTTGGCCAATACTTCTTATTGTAGGCCCAGGTTGTGACTTAGTCTGTTAAACTGACCTGTCTTTGGTACAGTGGCTTTGCCTTGTTAAATTGTTCCTCTTGGTTTGAGAACCATTGACAAGGAAAAGTCTCACAGGCATCTATGTACAAAATGGTAACCGTGTTAGTCTATATCAGCAAAAACAACGAGGAGTCCTTGTGGCACCTTAGAAATGAACACATTTATTTGGGCATAAGCTTTCGTGGGCTAGAACCCACTTCATCAGATGCATGGAGTGAAAAAAACAGTAGGCAGTATATATATTACAGCCCATGAAAAGATGGGAATTGCCTTACCAAGTGGGGGGTCCGTGCTAACGAGGCCAATTCAATCAAGTTGGAAGTGGCCTATTCTCAACAGTTGACAAGAAGAGTTGAATATCAACAGAGGAAAAATACTTTTTGTAGTGACCCAGCCACTCCCAGTGTTTATTCAGGCCTAATTTGATGGTGTCCAGTGGAATTAATTTGCAATTTTGAGAATGGGCGACATCCACCTGATTGAATTGGCCTCGTTAGCACTACAAAAAGTAATTTTCCCTCTATTGATATTCACCCCTTCTTGTTAACTGTTGAGAATAGGCCACTTCCACCTGATTGAATTGGCCTCGTTAGCACTGACCCCCCACTTGGTAAGGCAATTCCCATCTTTTCATGGGCTGTAATATATGTGTGTGTGTGTATGTATATATATATATATACCACCTTCTGTTTTTTTCACTCCATGCATCTGAAGTGGGTTTTAGCCCACGAAAGCTTATGCCAAAAGAAATTTGTTAGTCTCTAAGGTGCCATAAGGACTCCTCGTTGTATGTACAAAATGTCACTGATGCTGTGGATTGATAAAATTATTTGCATTTGCATTTTTAAAAAGATTTGAGAACTTACAAAAATGAATGACTAATAGCACCGGCTTATGTCCCCTAGAGTGTAGGTAGGTACTATTATTCTGTTTGACTATGAATAGAATGAACTTTACCAGTGTACCTTAAACCTGCTGGGATGGAAGCAGCTTTCTTAAGTCTGTGCCTCTATTAATGGAAGGGGAACTTTGTTGCTCATTGGCACAGGTGGTTTTTTGGTTTTTTGGTTTGAGATTCTGTTCAATTTCCAGACATAAGATTTTGTTACATAGCTCTACCAATCACTGCTCTGACCTATAGCACCTCTGCTTTTCCAGTCCAGGGATCTCTTAGCTAGAGACTGCGAATTTTGCCACATGGTGACATTTATTGACCTGGGAAAATGGCTACTAGTACCCTAGTTAACATAAAGTAACAAAAATGAAGAGTATCAATTAATTACATAGGGCCTGATCCAAAGTCATTTTAAATTAATGGGTCTTTCCCATATTCCTAGTGACCGACTCTATAGTTCAGCATAATCAAAATCCCAGGCATATCAAATTCTTCGCTATAGACTTGCATAGTTCAAATGAACCAACAAACTGGATTGCAGCACACGGGTATTTATTTTTGTGTGGGTTAAGCTCATAAACCCTCTGACCCTTTTTTATTAAGTGTAATCTCTGCTGGATTTGAACCCAAGCCTCCAGAGGTCGCATTAGTACATCGACCTGTTGTATCACCTAGTCCTGAGCGCTGTTGACTTGAATTAAGTTGGAGGTCATACCTTAGAGCCTGTCGTTATATCTGTGAATTTTGTAACTGAAATGTTGAAGTCAATTAAGAATTTGAATTTGAACAAAATATAATGTGGAAAAATATTTGCATTAATTCGGAGAATTGTTTGCTTTATTTGGTTGAGGGGTGTTATTTCAAAGTTTGACAGTGACATTAATAGACTGTTTTGAAAATCTAGAAGTTTATCTAAATTGATTTGTTCCCATGATGGATTACTTTTTTCTTTTTTAAATGGTGGTGTGTGTGAGAGAGAGAAAATATCACTTGCACATTTTTGCGGGCAATAGAGTAGTTGGGTTACCTACTAGCAGGGGATATTGTCCTTCTGGTTTTTGAAGTAAAACATTTAAAACCTATTCCTGCTTGGTGCATTGCAGTTCTCAGGGCTAGAATGAGATCCACCACTGTGAGTGGGGTGAAGGCATGCAGGAAGCTTTTGCTCACCCTTGTGACTGATCGCAGCTGCAGTTCCTGTGATCAGGGAATGCTAAATCCTTGCTTCCTCTGAGGAGCACATCACTCAGATAGGGGTGGCAGGAGGCTGGGTCACGTGCAGCCTCCTTCCCCCTCATCTGTTCATTGCCTTCAGAGAGGGGCTGATGTACTGAATATGGGTGGTGCCAGCTGTCCCTGGGACTAACTACCTTCTGAGGCACAATCTCTCTGTGCTACCTCACAGGCAATGTGCCCACTGCACACTCCAGCCCCATTTGCAAATGTCTGGTATACATGCTGCAAATGTTCATTTAAAAAAACAAACAAACAAGATAAGTATGTTGCTTCCTTTGTTGCCGCCCTGGCCAGTGTGCCTCAAAAGTGTATTTCCTGATGATGAGCATCATGTCAGTATTAGCAATCCATGTAAGGAAAAAATGTGACTGTTAAACGACTCTAAGAATGGCTTTTCAAGGCTGTCATCTTCTCCTTTGCCACTGGATTCACTGTTCAAAGATCAGGAGCAGCAGTGGTAAGCACAACAGTAATGTGAAAAAGTCAGTGCCTGTGGATCATAGTATCAATGTTATCAAGCATTTATTTTTATCAATTTAAATTTTCTTAGTTGTGGGAAATTATGGGGGTAGTGATATGACTGAGTATTCGGTGTAGAAGGATGCTTCTTCTCATGGGCATTTGCTTTCAGTAAGAGCAAGCCAAAGATCCAGCTATGCAGGATAACCAACAAATACAAACATAAGACCCCATTATTCTGTGTGTGCGCTCTTGCTAATGCAGTGCACAGCGCGTGGCTGTTACTTACACTGGCTTGGAATGTTGTGGTGGCAGATGGGGATGTTGTGGACTCTCCACAGCACAAAGAAATGTTGACATAGACAATGGTGTCAATATACTGTAGTGTGTGTAGCCAATTCTCCTATACACACTAATTTGCACATTATTAAAACGCTCATCCTGGTATCCAACATTTTGAAAACTGATTTAGAGTGGCATTGTATTTTCATCTCATACAGTAACACATAGAAGAATGTTCTTATAGACACACAACTACAGGTGGTCTCCTCCTACCCTTCTTCCTATTCCCAGCTCAGTTGACTCATAGCACACTTTCTCGTGCTCTGCTCTTCATTCTCTTGTTTCTACTTGATGCCACAACATGAGGATAGAATGCAAACGAGTTAGTGCTTAGTAACACCGACAGACCCCAATCGTCGGCGGGTGGGATCAAACCTGGGACTTCTGGAGCTTAGTGCATGAGCCTCTACTGCATGAGCTAAAAGCCAACTGGCCATTAACTAAACCTGTAGAGCAGACTCATTTCTCTCTCTCGCGCGGGCTCTCTCTTGCCAGGATAGAACACCACACCCAGAAGGTGTGTGGGTTACACAACCACAGACGATCATTATGGGTGATACTAACTGGGTACTCAACTGTTGGAGTGTTGTTGTACCTATTTGGCTATGGATATTTCAGCAGCATTTATGGGTACTTATCTGAGTTGGGTTTTTCAGTACATACCCATTTCTCTTGTCCTTCATGTCCTCTGTGGGCAAATATGTGCCTTACCTTACTTGGCTTGTCAATAGGAAATCTCTGCACTGCAGACAATTACCCATTCCTGTTAATTGGAGAAGTACTGTGCTACTATTGCTGCAATCCATTCAGCACAGCAGAAATGGGGAGATGTCAGCCTGGGGGCTGCTCTAACCTACGCTACCAGGTAATAGTCCAGCGGCTGGGGATAGAGCACAGTGGGCTCAGGCTCCCCACTCCCCACCCAATGCCAGGGTTCCAGGAGGAGGGTTGTGCATGAATCCGTTACACTGATTGTGCCCACTAGGTGCAAGTGGAATGGAGCAGTGATCTTCTCCCAGATCTTATCTTTCTGATGTCTACAATGAAAGACTGACAAAGGGCTGGACCCTTCCTTTGAAGAGACTCTCATTGACTTAAGTGGGAATTTTTACTGAATAAGGACTGAAGAATCAGCTGATTGTTATTAATAGGCTGTAGATGTGAAACTCTCCCACAACTGCCATATCAGTGTGCCTGAACCTGGGCTTGGAGCGGACTATTTCTGCGGTTAGATAATAGGTCAGGGCACACTTTCTCGGTTTGGCATCCATAGCTGTTTGGCATCCATAGCTGTTGCAGTGGGAACAGAGGATTTGGCCAGTAAATAGACAAGGAACTGATTTTAATCACTGCTTTAGAATATAGACTCATTTGTAATGTTGTGTCTTCATATATTACTGCTCTGGGAGCATAACCATTTTCTGTCGTTAAAAAAATAAATCTCTCTAATGGGGCAAACTGAAACTTTGGACCTGAATGCCACAGGACTTGGAGAGCCTTGCATTGCTGGAGATGAATTCAGCAGCTCTGTCCCATCAGTGGTTTTTTTTCAAAAACAGGTTGGGGCACCTAGGGTGAAATCCATCGTTGTGCAAAGGGCCAACTCAAGGCCTGTGTGGGACTTAATGGATGCTTAGGCCTTATTGCTGGCCTCTGCACCAAGGGAAGATCACCCTTAATGCATGTGTCTGATAAAGAACTATGGGGAAATTCAGGGGTTAAAATAAGAATAGATTCAATATAGGTCACTAGGGTTGTATGGGCTCAAAGAATGGCTTTAATGAGTCAAAGTTGAATGTAGCAGGCAGTATTAAGTAGACATTCCAGGAGTATTAATGCAAGTCATATCATTTTTCTCAGTCTGACATTAACAAGTTCTGCCATAACTCAGTTTGCACCTTGGAAAGAGTTAAAGCAATTGAACGGCAAACTTGGTATAATTAGTAGTTAATAGCCAAAGCCAGTGCTCTTACAGTGAAAATTGTTTTTGTATTGATCCAAGCCTGCATTGTCAGCACTCTGTAGAAGCTGAACTTTAAGTGCTTAATTCAGCCGTATTCAACCAATAATTTTGTTTTTATCCTCACACAAAAGTGCCCATGTTTGTTCTACTTTTTTGCAAGTAATAAAATCAATTAAACTATTTTTTCCCAAACCTAGTTTGCCCCCTGTAATCAATACATTTGAAATGTCAATGTGCTCAGAGAAAATGGCTTCAATGCATTGTGACGAGATTTCATTAAGACAAATGGAAAACTGGTAGTGAGTTACATTGTAGCTACTGATGAGGCATCTCTGGTGATAGCTTCCATTGGTGGGAATTCTGTAATTGCCCAGCCTTCATGGAGTTCACTTTCCATTTTGTTTCTAGTTGTTTCAGTTTTGTGTACAACCTGGTGCTTGGAATACTAGATGTTGGTAAATGTTCAGAAAAGGGCAGAGAGCCAGCACTAGGCTTATGCACTGCTTAATTCCTCCAGCACAAAGAGCGTGAATAAAGTCAAAGTAATTTTAGAAATGTGAGTGAGTGTTTATAGATATTTTGTTTAGTATTTTCCTCAGCTGTGCTCTGAGCTTACAGTTAGTCATGCCCAAAGGTCCGTAGTTTTACTGGACAAACACACATCATGGATACTTCTCCAAAGCGTTATCAGAGCTACCTGAACCTCCTGAGACTGAAAAAATGGGAGGGTTGAGTGACCTACTCTTCCTAGAATCCCCGTGTGCCATGAGAGGGTGAACTGAAGGGCTTGGCTACATGGTGGGATAATGTGCACTACAGGGCAGTGATTTCTAAAGCTCACTTACATGTTGCATATTCATTGATCCGTGTAAACCCTGTTGGCATGCACTAAGAGTTAGTGCGTTTTAACATAATACTACATTGCCGCGCATTAGGGAAATTTTAGGGTGCATCTGCACAGTCTACACGGACCAATTAATGCACAACATATTAGTGCACTTCAGACATCACTCCCCTGTAGTGCACATTACCCCACTGTATAGATATGCCCTCAGATTTTCTTCTTGGCTCCTGGCCTCAGGTTTTTCTGCAGGGCGGGTCTATCTGTGGAAGGGGAGGGAGGGTAAGACTTCATTCCAAAGCAATGAGTCTGATATGGAGGAGTATTGATTCATTAGTGCCAGACAACCACTCTGTATACAATAATTGTGAAGTATCAGGGGATAGCCATATTAGTCTGTATGCACAAAAACAACAAGGAGTCCGGTGGCACCTTAAAGACTAACAGCTTTATTTGGGCATAAGCTTTTGTGGGTAAAAACGCACTTCTTCAGATGCATGGAGTGAAAATTACAGATGCTGGCATTATATACTGACACACGAAGAGAAGGGAGTTACCTCACAAGTGGCGAACCAGTGTTGACAGGGCCAATTTGATCAGGGTGGATGTAGTCCCCTCCCAATAATAGACGAGGAGGTGTCAATACCAAGAGAGGCAAAGCTGCTTTTGTAGTGAGCCAGCCATTCCCAGTCCCTATTCAAGCCCAAATTAATGGTGTTAAATTTGCAAATGAATTTTAGTTCTGCAGTTTCTCTTTGAAGTCTGTTTCTGAAGTTTTTTTGTTCAAGTATGGCTACTTTAAAATCTGTTACAGAATGTCCAGGGAGATTGAAATGTTCTCCGACTGGCTTTTGTATGTTACCATTCCTGATGTCCGATTTGTGTCCATTTATTCTTTTACGTAGAGACTGTCTGTCTGGGTTGACCAATGTACATGGCAGAGGGGCATTGTTGGCACATGATGGCATATATAACATTGGTAGATGTGCAGGTAAATGAGTCCCTGATGGTGTGGCTGAAGTGGTTGGGTCCTCTGATGGTGTCGCTAGAGTAGAAATGGGGACAAAGTAGGCAACGAGGTTTGTTACAGAGCTTGGTTCCTGGGTTAGTGTTTCTGTGGTATGGTGTGCAGTTGCTGGTGAGTATTTGCTTCAGGTTGAGGGGCTGTCTGTAAGCGAGGACTGGCCTGCCTCCCAAGGTCTGTGAGAGTGAGGGATCGTTTTCCAGGATAGGTTGTCAATCGTTGATGATGTTGTGCTGGAGAGGTTTTAGCTGGGGGCTGTATGTGATGGCCAGTGGTGTTCTGTTATTTTCCCTGTTGGGCCTGTCCTGTAGTAGGTGACTTCTGGGTACCCATTTCGCTCTGTCAATCTGTTTCCTCACTTCTCCAGGTGGGTATTGTAGTTTTTAAGAATGCTTGATAAAGATCTTGTAGGTGTGTGTCTCTGTCTGAGGGATTGGAGCAAATTTGGTTGTATCTTAGGGCTTGGCTGTAGACAATGGATCGTGTGATGTGTCCTGGATGGAAGCTGGAGGCATGTAGGTAAGTATAGCCGTCAGTAGGTTTCCGGTATAGGGTGGTGTTTATGCGCCCATTACTTATTTGCACTGTAGTGTCCAGGAAGTGAACCTCTTGTGTGGACTGGTCCAGGCTGAGGTTGATGATGGGGTGGAAATTGTTGAAATCCAGGTGGAATTCTTCAAGGGCCTCCTTCCCCTTGGTCCATATGATGAAGATGTCATCAATGTAGCACAAGTAGAGGAGGGTCACTAGGGGACGAGAGCTGAGGAAGCGTTCTGAGTCAGCCATAAAAATGTTGGCATACTGTGGGGCCATGTGGGTACCCATAGCAGTGCCACTGACTTGAAGGTATAAGTTGTCCCCAAATCTGAAATGGTTGTGGGTGAGGACAAAGTCACAAAGCTCAGCCACCAGGTGTGCCGTGGCCTCATCAGGGATACTGTTCCTGACAGCTTGTAGTCCAGCCTCATGTGGAATATTCGTATAAAGAGCTTCTACATCCATGGTGGCCTGGATGGTGTTTTCAGGAAGATCACCAATGCACTGTAGTTTTCTCAGGAAGTTGGTGGTGTCTTGAAGATAGCTAGGAGTGCTGGTAGCGTAGGGTCTGAGGAGAGAGTCCAATAGCCAGAAAATCCTGCTGTAAGAGTGCCGATGCCTGAGATGATGGGACGTCCAGGGTTTCCAGGTTTATGGATCTTGGGTAGCAGATACTATACCCCTGGTCAGGGCTCTAGGGGTGTGTCCGTGTAGATTTGTTCCTGTGCTATAACAGGGAGATTCTTGAGCAGATGGTGTAGTTTCTGTTGGTACTCCTCAGTGGGATCAGAGGATAGTGGCCTGTAGAATGTGGTGTTGGAGACTTGCCTGGCAGCCTCCTGTTCATAATCCGACATATTCATTATGACTACAGCACCTCCTTTGTCAACCCCTTTGATTATAATGTCAGAGTTGTTTCTGAGGCTGTGGATGGCGTTGCGTTCTGTACAGCTGAGGTTATGGGGCAAGTGATGCTGTTTGTTCACAATTTCAGCCTGTGCATGTCTGCGGAAGCACTCTATGTAGAATTGTGAGTTTATAATTGTGAGTTTCTTCCCCAGTTTTCCCACTGGGTTCATTCCCTCCATAATAAATCCTGGCTGGCTGTTTGCTGAAGAAAAAGATTGTCCATGCCCTGAAGAGCTTACAGTATGAATCTGAGAAACAGGAGAATATGGCAACAAAGAAAGTAGTGTGGGAAGGGAAGGACAGGTTAAAAACACATATAGACATGTGAAATGTGTGTAGCTGCTGCATGAGTGCCATTGCTCACCGTTCTAGGTGTGCTTTGCACCAGCTATCCTGGTCTGAAGTGCCCACAAAGGCTCCCCTCTCCCCCCCGCTTGGTGAATTCTGCCAATGTAAATGGCACCCAACAGGTGCTGAACCTTCTATCCATGGAACCCACAGGAGCCTCCAGTGCAGGGGGGAATTCAAAGCAGGCTGGGGATTTGTCAGTGTGCGATGGAGGAGGCATGGCTGGGGCAGTGCTGTGCTCTAGGAATTGCCCACAGCTGCAAGGCTCCTGGGCTATAACAGCAACGGGATGTATTTAGAGCAGCCCTTAGGCTGCTCCAAGGGCCTATCTAGTCTCTGCCAACTCCAGGACAAGGGAGTTACAAAGCAAACCAGGGTTTAAGTGGGACTTAAATTGAGCAAATATTTTTATGCAGGTCCTGTACATGGTGTGAATTTTAACCTCGGTCCCCATGCTCATTGTTATGTTGGACATTAGGCTGGGCTAGAGATCTTTTGGAGAGAGAGTCCACAGAACGATTAAGAAACAGATTGTTGTTTTTTCTACTTCTATTTCTAATTTTCCAGCTAACACTAATGAAGACTATAATGAAGCTCCACTTAAACTTGTGGGCTTCGTATCTTTCTTTTTCTCTATGCAAAAACTTCTGTGCTTTTATTTATTTACATTTTAAGTTTCATTACCCTGTTTAGCAGGCTTTTCCCTGATTGTGCATCTTTTCAAGTTCATGTTTGTTTGCATGCCTGGATGTGTGTTTATAAATGTCTATTATGTTTTTTAAAATAAATCATAATATCTTAAATGTGTATACAGTGGCACCCAACTTGGGAATACACTGGAAAGTCCAGTGATTATGGCACTAACCTGGAATTGAGGAGACCTGAGTTCCATTCCCTGCTCCATCACAGACTTCCTATGAGACCTTGGGCAAGTTTCTCAGTTTCTCTGTGCTTCCATTGCCCATCTGTAAAATAGGAATAATAGCACTGCCCTACCTTAGAGGTATTGTGAAGGAATAAATATGTTAAAGATTTTGAGATGGGCCTTCTTATTGTCTTTAGCTCTACTACTCATAGATTTCTCCTTGTGTCTTTTTGCTTCACTTATCAAATTTCTAGCTTCTGATTTATATTCATTACTATCAGCTTCCCCTTTCTTCCATTATATTAGAACTGCCATTACTTCCCCTTTACACCAGGTCAGTTTTTTAACTTGTATGCCTTTTCACCTTGATAGTGTTTTTGTTTTTTGGGGGGGCATTTAGTAAAGTATTGGAGCAGACCTTTTCAATTTAAAACAGAGCGGAGAATTTATGAAGCCAAAGCATGATTAATGGAGTCAGAATTCAGACGAGATATGGGAGACCACACCCAAACTCTTGTGAAAAGTGCCTTTAGTGGCTTCAATGTCCTAATCACCTAATTGACCTAATTATCTTTAGATGCAAATATCGTCAGCTGTATCTTTCAGCCCAGTCTGTATCATGGACAGATGTGAGTATATGCTGAATCAAGAAGGTCAATCAATAATTTAAAGGAACAACAGACTTTTAGAAAGATCAATTAAAATTCATGGGTCATTTTGTCACCAGCAGGAGTGCTGGTATGAGAATTTAAAGTCCAGGGATATCTGCTGTTCATTTCTGCACTTTAGAGGAAACTTCAGTGACCGATATCTATCCTTCTAGTTTTGACAATATTGATATGTTTATACTTTTTATTTATTTTGCATCTTTGTGGTAACAATCCATATATACTGAACTTATGTTTTCCTTAGTTTCCTTGTACTCTGCTTTCCAATAATAAGTCAACAGTCTTTGCTGCTTGTGAATAAATATTTATAATTGAAGGAGTATCAGATATACACTTCTCTGGGGGAGTTTCCCAGGAGAAAATGAAATAAAAACTTAGGATGAACTGTCACTGTTGGACAGATTTTAGGTTTCCAACAGCTTAAAACTTCATAGCTCTATGTATTCAGCATTTGAAATATTTATTTCAGAAGTGGTAGGGGAGACAGGAGGGTCAAAACCCAAGTAAGTCTTTTGGAGGAGAGAGATTGGGGCCAGCGAGTCAGAGAAAGGAACCAGTGGATCCTAGAACTGGAATGTCTGATCCAGAGCTACTATCTGCCTCTTGTGGGATATGAGTAACTCCCACTAAAGCTCATATGGCACTTTTGAAGTTAATGGGTGTTGTTTATATCCTTTAGAGGGAGAAAAGGGCACTCTTGATGGCATTCTGGAGCACTCNCCCACCCCCAGAGAAGGCCTTGCTGGCAGCTCCATCTCTCAAACCAAGAGAGCAGCAGCTCGAGCACCTCTGCTGATCACAACTGTAGTGCTACTGCACCAGGTGTCTCCAATATTCAGATCCTAGGCTTTGCAAGTCAAAATCAATTCCTTGAATTTCTCCTGGTGACCCACAGGTAGCCAGTGCAAATTAGAAGGCACTAGTGTAATGCACATGTGATGAGATACCTTGCTAAACAAGTGGCTGCCAGCTTCAACTTCCAAATGGATTTAATGAATAAATGGGTGCTTTATACTATGGGTGGCATTTTCAAAAGCCTTTAGTGTTGGCCTAACTTCTACTCCCGTTACAGTCATTGGTAAAACTCCCATGGACTTCAGTAGGCGTGGAGTTAGGCTGTCACAGTTCAGGGCAACTGCACCTCTCCCTTCAGTGGTTCACCAAGGGCACCCACCCACTGTCAGGCATCCAGCTTCCCAGCTGTTGCCTCTCTTGGGAGACCACCATGTCTCTCCCCATTCTGGGATTGCCAGGCTGCACAGTTCCCTGCCTTCTCTGTGTAATTCTCAGCACAGAATCTGTCTGAACAGACCTGCTTGCTTTCTCTTCAGAGACTGATAACAGGGTACTTGCTACAGATACGTTACCACACCGTTCTTTCTAAGCAAGCCTACTTTATTCTTAATTTGTTAGTCTCTAAGGTGCCACAAGTACTCCTGTTCTTTTTGCGGATACAGACTAACACGGCTACTACTCTGAAACCTGTCATAAAAGGCTGAGAGATTTTGTGTTTTAGAGTAACACTTTCTATAACCTTCGGACAGGTCTACACTTAAAATGCTGCATCCATGCAGCTGCGCTGCTGTAGCAATTAAGTGGAGACACTCCTATGCTGATGGGAGAGCTTCTCCCATCAGTGTAGTTAATCCCCCTCCACAAGAGGCGATAGCTACGTTGATGGGAGAAGCTCTCTCGTCAACGTAGAGCAGTCTACATGGGGCATTAGGTCAGTAAAACTACATCGGTCAGGGGTGTGGATTTTTCATACCCCTGAATGACGTAGTTATACCAATATAGGCCTGTAGTGTAAACCTGGCCTTAGTTTCACGGTTCTCTATTTCTGATGTCCATGAGTAACTTTAGAACTCAAAGGAGTGACTTCCCTTGAAATGAGGAACATTTGGGAGCTATGCCTGTACACACCACCAACCAAGAGAAAAAAGACAAAAGGAAAGGACTCTTGGTAGCCTATGCAGTGAGAACAGCCAGCACTGAGAGACACTGTTACAGGCCAAGGTTTCGTAAACACTAAGGATATGTCTACACTGCAATTAAAACCTGTGGTTGGCCTCTGCCAGCTTGGGTTTGTGGGCTTGGGTTTGTGGGCTTGGGTTAATGGCTGTTTAATGTCTGCAGCCCAAATTGTGGGAACCTCCCCCCTCGCAGGGTCCTAGAGCCCCAGGCTCCAGCCTGGGCCCAAACATCTACCCCACAATCAAACAGCCTCTTATCCTGAGCCCCTTAGTCCAAGTCAGCTGGCACGGGCCAGCCACAGGTCTTTAATTGCAGTGTAAACATACCCTAAATGTGCAGAAGCTTCCTCTCACTTGTCTGTGCTGTGATTTTAATGCGCAAGAAAAGTGGCATGCCTATTTGTAGACTATAAAGGATGACTAATCAAAGTAAGGTGTGAGTGGTGTGTGTTTGCTATCAACACACTGAGCGTTGAGCTGCCTTTGGAAGGAAAAAAGGTCTTCTAAGGCCAGGAGACTCATTGTGCTCTGCTAAAGCCTCTTTTGTTGCAACTGTTCTAATCTCCTCTTTCACCACCTGCTAGTTAGATCAGGATGTTCACCTCTTGTATTGTAAGTAGAACCATATTGTATACAACTGTTCCATTCGGTGTCTATTTTGGGATTTTCATGTGCCTTTTTTCTCTGTTCAGTATCTCATCTCAAATGCACTCTTTTATTGAAGGAAAATGACTTTATTAGAGCGAGATGCTTGCAATGTAGTCAAGCATCTTCCAAAAGAGTAACACTAGTCCCTGTAAAATAAATGGAAATAACTTCCTTTGGGAGTGTTCTCCTTCTTGTTAACTGGACGTCTGCCATTCTGCTTGTTGTAAAGCAAAGGATTTATAGCCCAATACGAGGGAGTGAGTGCCACCCCACTTTTGTTAATGACAGCGCAAAATCCTGTGCACCATGTGCCCCATAAGTTACTGAAGGGTTTAAGCTAACAGAAGCCCGAAGAATGTATAGTCTTCATATGAAAATAGTTTGCCCATTGAAAAAAAACCTTTACTAGTTTATAGATTATATATTTATCTTATTTTAATGTAGCCAGTGAAGAGATGTGTTTTCTGAACTGATCTTCACAAGCAGTACTTCCGTGAATTCCTTGAGTTTAAAACATCCTGGATCTAGGTGTTTCTGAAAATTTGTTTGAATCTGCCAGAGGTCCTCCACTGCTAAGGGAAAAAAATCACTGCTCTGAGGATGGCTAGGTGGATTTAATCCCCAGTTTGTGTTAAAAATGGGAGTTATTCCTTGTGCATCATGCTGAAAATTTGACCCCTACATAGCATTAATCGAGCAAGGGGTATAATCCTTTCAGTACCATCAATATCTGTGGGTTAATTTTCTTTTGAAAAGACTACGCACATTAACTTGGATGAAAAGTTACTGTTGCTGTATATTTGCAGTATTTACTTGTGGAAAGACTGAGGTGACACACTGAGTATACACGATGCCTTTCCTGAATTTCTTCTATCTTGCAGTTATGGAGCCAAATTCTGCTGGCAGACCCAGATTCAATAGTCTAATTGAGTACAATTAGACTTCAGCATGTGCTTAAGTCCTTTGCTAAATTGGGGCCTTAGTTCCACCCCATTGATTCCAACAGAGCTACTATAGATTTACAAAGGGATACGTGATGATAGGAGTTGGTTTAGAGATTTAGGAACTCTGCTGTTGATTTGATATGGAAGATGCCTAATAACTGTGGTGAGGGACAGCAGTTTAAAACCCTAAAATAAGGAATTGTGGGTTTTTTGGGTTTTTTTTTAAAAGACTGAATGTGGTTTTCATTTAGCTAGACAACTACGGAAAAACTTGACAGAGAATACGGACTACTCAGGAGAAAGTCAAATTGATAATGGAGATTATAAAAGCATCAACAGATCCATGTGATGGTTGTTTAGTATTACACTCAGTCCTGAAAACGTTCTCATTCTATCTTGTCAGCCAAGAAAATTCTAAGTTCTCATCTGCTAAGAGCTTTAACATGCAATAAAAGGGAAGGTTCTGGTTCACTTATCCCTAGAAGCCTAGTCCAATCCAAGAGTTATTTGAGTTAATGATGTATGACCAAAAGAGCAAAATATAGATTTAGCCAACACGAAGGCCTTGTTCCTGACATACAGCGTAAAGGCAGCATTCAGGCTTACCAGCCCGGCCACCTAAAGGGCATTATTCAGTGTAGTATTGCGAGCTCCTCAAGAAAGCAGAGAATATGAGGAAAGCCCGTGTCCCTCAGCATTGCTGAGACCTGTGGGTGTTACCTATAAAAGCCATGTTCTCCAGGCTAAGACATCATTAGAGTTGGCTGGATAATGGAAAACCCTTTTAGCAAACATTTTTACAGTTCTCCTTCCTTTTTTTTGTCAAGTTTTCTCTTTTTGGTGGAAAATTCCCATCCAGTTCTAGATAGCAGTAACAGTGATGGCTATCTTGGAGACTTCTGCCCGTGGGCTCAGTCTTGCCAGCACCGAGCATAGTGCTTATTCAGTGAATAGTCTCAATGGCTTCAAAGGGGCTATACAATAGGACTGAGCTGTACAATACTGGCCTAATCCTATGCCCACTAAAGCCAATGAGAATCCTTCCATTGCCAATAAACATTGGATCAGACCCTGTGTATGCAAGACTGCACTGGAGAGTGTGGAACTGCACTGTTCTTAGGGGAACTCTGGGAGAATTCTTCCCAGAGTTCACCAGCCAAAGGAGAAATATACCTGCTGGTGCACCGTACCCCCCTACTGCGTTTAGCTTGCTTTGCAATCCAATGCTGAGGAGTCTAGGCCCACTTTGGGTAAAGTGAATAGGAGGAGCCATGTCTGCACGTAGAGAAGCACAAGAACTGCATTGTGACTAGCCCCAGAGCACATTTCTCCCCTTCATGTCCCCACTCATCTCCGTGAGCTGGCCCATAGTAAACAGGACTCAGTGTATGTCTACACTGCAGTTGAACACTCACGGCTGACCCGCGTCAGCTGACTTGGGCTTGTGGGTTCCCAAAGCCCAGGCTCCAGCCAGAGCCCGAACATCTACACCAAAATTTTACAACTCTGCTGCCCAAGCCCCGCAAGCCTGAGTCAACTGACACGGACCAGCTGCGGGTGTTTAATTGCAACGTAGGCATATCCTCAGTAGGAGGTGTTTGCATGCAATAAGGGTCTCAGCATTTCCACCTGAACCTAAAGTACCTTCATTTATCACAAACTTCCACATGGTGGTTTAGTCAGTTTTATTTTGGAAAACATTCTTTATCTTGTGCTAGGATTATTTTGCAAAACTTGCTCATTCCAAGAGTCCCCCTTATGCAGATTCTAACCAGCTAGAATTGAAGGGCAAAGGGCTAGTAACAAAGAAGTAATTGCAGAAATTTTGTTCTTGGGCACTGAACGTCACCTGAAAGGCTGATCTGGTAAACTTTCACTGTATTTGTATACAAAAAGACTTAATATTGCCTCCCCCATTTCTCTGCTTAATACTAAATAGATTTATCCCCATCAGAATCAGACTTCTTCCTCATCAAAGTATCCTGAGAAAAGCTCTATCATTAATTGTGTGATGTATGACCAGTTAAACTGCTCTAATACTTCCTAACCGTTCATTTTTCACTGTAGCTCTGTAATGGTGGTAATACCAGCTACCTCAATGATACCAAATTAATAGAGGATCTTCATGGCCTACCGGGATTTCAGAGTTCTACTCTCAGCCTTGCCACTGATTTGCTATGTGACCTTGAGTAAATCTTTTTTGTGCCTGTCACTAGTCTCTCCATCCCTAAAATAAGGGTAATACTGAGACGCTTTTGTAATGTGCTTTGAGATCCTTGGTTTGCAATGTGCTATGTCGACATAAGTGCACGTTTAGCATAGCTAGGGCTTGGATGTATGTACCACAGATTAACAGATTTGGACTCTTAACTTCAAATCTTCCAAATTGAATTGTATCCAATTTTCAAAAAAATATTCATATTTCAGTCCAAAAGTGGTGGGTTTTTTTGAGAATTATAAGTGGTTGGAAACTAGTGGCTTAAAATGAAAGTGCTGCCTCCAGATTTAATTATTACATTTCTCACATGAAAATATAATGCAGATAAAATGGGATTTCCCAGCATGCTGAGCCTTAGCCTGTGACAGACTGACACTAACCTGTCATATCCTGAACAAAGGTTAATGGAATTAAGATAAACTTAATTCAATAAAGTTTAAACCTTATTGAATTAGGGTTAACACCTTTGGAGTACATTGTACTAAAAATTGCAATTGTGTATGTGTTATTGTGGACTTGTATGTACCTACTCTAGTAGGGAGGGGAGATGCTAATGAACTTCCTCCGTTATCAGTCTTTCAGCCCCCCTGGAGAGAGATGCATATACTAGTTTAAGCTGGATTCTCCAGAGACCAGCAGACAGAGGAAAAGACTTTTGGATAAAAAGTCTGAGTTTAGGCTGACTCAGAGCCACCTTTGTGATCCAGCAAATGGATAGGATCCCGGTCCATGGAGAGCCCCAGTCCTTAGGGGAGGATTGGAAGGACTTGGCCTACTGACACCTGATACGACTTTACTTGTTCTGAGATGAAGCTCTGAAGCTGTGACCATCGAGAAATCCCTAGGGTGGGGTGATGCCTGGTAAGCTTATTAGTATGCATGTAGGTTCTTTTATTGTTTTTAATGTCTTCTCTGTCATCTTTTTATTTAACCTTAAGAATAAAGTAGGCTTGCTTAGAAAGAACGGTGTGGTAACGTATCTGTAGCAAGTACCCTGTTATCAGTCTCTGAAGAGAAAGCAAGCAGGTCTGTTCAGACAGATTCTGTGCTGAGAATTACACAGAGAAGGCAGGGAACTGTGCAGCCTGGCAATCCCAGAATGGGGAGAGACATGGTGGTCTCCCAAGAGAGGCAAGAGCTGGGAAGCTGGATGCCTGACAGTGGGTGGGTGCCCTTGGTGAACCACTGAGGGGAGAGGTGCAGTTGCCCTGAACTGTGACAGCCTAACTCCACGCCTACTGAAGTCCATGGGAGTTTTACCAATGACTCTAACGGGAGTAGAAGTTAGGCCAACACTAAAGGCTTTTGAAAATGCCACCCATAGTATAAAGCACCCATTTATTCATTAAATCCATTTGGAAGTTGAAGCTGGCAGCCACTTGTTTAGCAAGGTATCTCATCACATGTGCATTACACTAGTGCCTTCTAATTTGCACTGGCTACCTGTGGGTCACCAGGAGAAATTCAAGGAATTGATTTTGACTTGCAAAGCCTAGGATCTGAATATTGGAGACACCTTGTGCAGTAGCACTACAGTTGTGATCAGCAGAGGTGCTCGAGCTGCTGCTCTCTTGGTTTGAGAGATGGAGCTGCCAGCAAGGCCTTCTCTGGGGGTGGGGGGAGCCTTGCACTTTGACTTGCTCCAAAATAGTGCCAATTTGTTGCCTTTGAGGGGGTGCTGTAAAGCTCAGCTATTAGAGGCTTTTGGAGAGAGAGAGAGAGATGGGTTGTTTGGGGAATACGAGGGGTGAAGGGGGAATATCTGGGGAGGATGGTGTTGGATGGCAACAGTCTTACTTATTTCCATATTCTCCAATTCTCCATCTCAGTGAATTCAAAGGAAGCCAAAAGTGTCTCTGTTTTCTATGGCGTACTTCACCTGCTCAATGCTAGGCTATCCACACCTCAGAGGGGCTGCATTGGTTGACCCAGGGCTAAGGAATCTCCCTGGGACACCTGCACATCCCCCCCCAGTGAACCATGGAAAGAGAGGATGGGTTAGGGCACTGGCATAGGTCTTGGGGGACTCAGGTTCAATTCCATGCTCTGCCACAGACTTCCTGTGTGACTTGGGGCGAGTCACTTAACCTCTCAGTGCCTTAGTTCCCCATCTGCAAAAATGGGAATTGTAGCACTTCTGTACTAGACTGAACTGCTTTAAGCCCTGCTGATGAAAAGCACTATATAAGAGCTAGTTTGTATTATTGCTATTGTCTCTGCACAGGCAGAGAAGGTGGTGATGAGGGCAGCCGAGGGATCTGACTTTATATAGACCTAGGGCCCAGACTCCCTCTGCAACTGATGCAGGGGGTGGAGCTGGAGTAGCAGATGTGGGCAGAGGGAGAACTGCAGCCTGGCATTGGAGGAGGGGTAGATTTCACTCTGCAGCCCTTCATACTTCACCTGCCCGATGCCCAAATATTTTTTCGTGAGGCTGAGGTAGATGTCACTCTCCGAATAGAAAATCTGCTTTGAAATGTTGGAGTTAGCTGGAGTCTCCTGATGGGCCAGTTTCAGCATTTCATATTTGTGGACAACAGGAAAAGCTTGAGGCAAGATCACAAAGTGAATGAAAGCTGCATGTGTATATCAGAGGGTAGATATGGACCCAAAATATTGGTTTCCACGAAAGTGAAGGGTCAACTTCAGTTTATGCTCACATCAGTGCAAGCCCATTGACCAATTATATTTTGCCTGGCATTCAGCTCAGCCAATACAAGTGATGCTGATATTTCAATCAGAGCTGGTCAAAAAAGCTTTTGACAGAACAGTTTTCCATTGGAAAATACTGCTTTGTTTGAAATCGAAAGGGAGTCATGGGAATGTGTGGATTTCAATGCAATTTTCAACAGAAAAAAATTTCAAAATGAAACAATCAAAGGGGAGTGGGTTTTTTTTATTTATTTTGTTTTGACTTTCTCTATCAATTCTTTTTGACTTTCTTGTTTCACTTAGATTATAATTTAAAATTATATTTATATATATTTGATATTCTGTTTAAATGTTATCAAAATAAAATATTTGGACATTATTGAAACAAAATATTTTAATAAGGTAATTTTGATGTTTCCAAATTGAAATATTTCAGAATTTCTGTTCTGCAAAATATTTTGAGATTAGTTTTTGTCCTGATTTGGGATGAAGACAAATTTCAAAATATTGTGTTGCATTGCATATGTGTGTGTGTGTGTGTGTGTGTGTGTGTGTGTGTGTGT
>QXTE01000108.1:2693090-2705781 GCA_003942145.1 Platysternon megacephalum | reverse complement strand
GGGAGAGGTGCAGTTGCCCTGAACTGTGACAGCCTAACTCCACGCCTACTGAAGTCCATGGGAGTTTTACCAATGACTCTAACGGGAGTAGAAGTTAGGCCAACACTAAAGGCTTTTGAAAATGCCACCCATAGTATAAAGCACCCATTTATTCATTAAATCCATTTGGAAGTTGAAGCTGGCAGCCACTTGTTTAGCAAGGTATCTCATCACATGTGCATTACACTAGTGCCTTCTAATTTGCACTGGCTACCTGTGGGTCACCAGGAGAAATTCAAGGAATTGATTTTGACTTGCAAAGCCTAGGATCTGAATATTGGAGACACCTGGTGCAGTAGCACTACAGTTGTGATCAGCAGAGGTGCTCGAGCTGCTGCTCTCTTGGTTTGAGAGATGGAGCTGCCAGCAAGGCCTTCTCTGGGGGTGGGAGGAGCCTTGCACTTTGACTTGCTCCAAAATAGTGCCAATTTGTTGCCTTTGAGGGGGTGCTGTAAAGCTCAGCTATTAGAGGCTTTTGGAGAGAGAGAGAGAGATGGGTTGTTTGGGGAATACGAGGGGTGAAGGGGGAATATCTGGGGAGGATGGTGTTGGATGGCAACAGTCTTACTTATTTCCATATTCTCCAATTCTCCATCTCAGTGAATTCAAAGGAAGCCAAAAGTATCTCCATGTTTTCTATGGTGTACTTAGCCTAGCATTGAGCAGGTGATCCACACCTCAGAGGGGCTGCATTGGTTGACCCAAGGCTAAGGATTCTCCCTGGGACACCTGCACATCCCCAGTGAACCATGGAAAGAGAGGATGGGTTAGGGCACTGGCATAGGTCTTGGGGGACTCAGGTTCAATTCCATGCTCTGCCACAGACTTCCTGTGTGACTTGGGGCGAGTCACTTAACCTCTCAGTGCCTTAGTTCCCCATCTGCAAAAATGGGAATTGTAGCACTTCTGTACTAGACTGAACTGCTTTAAGCCCTGCTGATGAAAAGCACTATATAAGAGCTAGTTTGTATTATTGCTATTGTCTCTGCACAGGCAGAGAAGGTGGTGATGAGGGCAGCCGAGGGATCTGACTTTATATAGACCTAGGGCCCAGACTCCCTCTGCAACTGATGCAGGGGGTGGAGCTGGAGTAGCAGATGTGGGCAGAGGGAGAACTGCAGCCTGGCATTGGAGGAGGGGTAGATTTCACTCTGCAGCCCTTCATACTTCACCTGCCCGATGCCCAAATATTTTTTCGTGAGGCTGAGGTAGATGTCACTCTCCGAATAGAAAATCTGCTTTGAAATGTTGGAGTTAGCTGGAGTCTCCTGATGGGCCAGTTTCAGCATTTCATATTTGTGGACAACAGGAAAAGCTTGAGGCAAGATCACAAAGTGAATGAAAGCTGCATGTGTATATCAGAGGGTAGATATGGACCCAAAATATTGGTTTCCACGAAAGTGAAGGGTCAACTTCAGTTTATGCTCACATCAGTGCAAGCCCATTGACCAATTATATTTTGCCTGGCATTCAGCTCAGCCAATACAAGTGATGCTGATATTTCAATCAGAGCTGGTCAAAAAAGCTTTTGACAGAACAGTTTTCCATTGGAAAATACTGCTTTGTTTGAAATCGAAAGGGAGTCATGGGAATATGTGGATTTCAATGCAATTTTCAACAGAAAAAAATTTCAAAATGAAACAATCAAAGGGGAGTGGTTTTTTTTTACTTATTTTGTTTTGACTTTCTCATATCAATTCTTTTTGACTTTCTTGTTTCACTTAGATTATAATTTAAAATTATATTTATATATATTTGATATTCTGTTTAAATGTTATCAAAATAAAATATTTGGACATTGTTGAAACAAAATTTTAATAAGGTAATTTTGATGTTTCCAAATTGAAATATTTCAAAATTTCTGTTCTGCAAAATATTTTGAGATTAGTTTTTGCCCTGATTTGGGATGAAGACAAATTTCAAAATATTGTGTTGCATTGCGTGTGTGTGTGTGTGTGTGTGTATGGATATGTATGCAATAGAATAGGGGTGGGGAGAAATCAGCATTCAGTCCCTCCACAGCAAGGAAGGAAAACCCAATTCAAACCACTTCCACAGTAACACGCAGTGGTGAGTGGCATACAGTAATTGCACAGATATGGGAATTATTAGGAGCTCACCTGAGATTTTTTTTCCATAATATTTTGCCCCAGCTTCAATTCACATGATGGCACAAAATGAGGTTATGGCAAAATATTGCGGTAGCTGCAATTACTGTGTCACTGTTGCAGTAAACACCAATTCAGGGACTTTCACGCCAATTCTGAAGAAGCCTGTTCGAGCACATCCATAAGTGAACAAGAAAAATCTTGTTTAAGAATGGCCACAGTCACAACGGAAAATCCCTCCAAAGTAATGAGGTGAGAGCACTGGAACAGAGTAGTCAGCTCAATTCGGGCAGCTCTAAGCTAACTCAGAAGAAGACTATTCAAGCACTTCCAAGGCAATACATGTATAAGGAACCTCCAGAGAAGTAAAGGTGAATGCTGTTCAAACAGCCCCAGACACAGGGTCGGCGCAACCCATTAGGCGACCTAGGCGGTCGCCTAGGGCACCAACATTTGGGGGGCGCCAGCGCAATTTCGGGGGCGGGACCTTCCGCCGCCTCTGTCAGGGGTGGCATTTCGGGGGCGGGACTTTCCGCCACCTAGTGCGGTGAAAAAGCTGGCGGCACTACTGCCCAGACAAATGTAGAAGAATCCTATTCATGCACCTGTCTATTTGTCAGTCTTTTAGATGGTATTAAAGATGGTAATAACTGTCCTTTTCGGGGACAAGAAAATAAGTTAGCTGAAATCACTTTGACTTTTATTTGCAATCTTACTGCTGGAAGAACTGAGGCATTGCATACGGTCTTATCAGCCACTCCAAAACCTGGCAAACTTGTACCATCCTTGGGCTGTTTAGGACATTGCTTTTAGCTGTCTTTCTGATCACACAATTACCGTACTGCTGCAAAATATCCAGTCTTGGTTGCAATGTCAGACTCTTATTGGACAGAAGGAAAAAGAGGGATAGGAAAGAGACGAAATATGGCAGGGAAAGAAAAGGACACATGGGGGGAGGTGGAGGACAAAGTCTCACATCCCAGATGATGTGTGACTTAGCAAAAAGCTGGTGGAGGTGATGTGATTTGGGTGCCTCTCTTTGGCAAGTCTGGTCAGGATGTCTCTCCAGATTAGTCGTGGGTTATTGTGACATTTTATGAACTTTCACTCACTTTTCACAAGTGAGCTTGCAGTTAGGGTAAATTGGTAGGCTCCTGATTCCCAGGGGAAAGGAGTATTGAGTGTAGGGTGGGGCTGACGATCTTGCAGGAGGTCACTAGATTTAAAAAAAAAAAAATTTATTCCTTAGAATCCAAGGAAACGGTGGGGACTACAGGTCTGTCGCATCTTAGGCACATTTAACATGTGCGATTTCAGCTTTACGCGGTTGGCAAAAACAAGAAAAAAAGAAAAATAACAATTTAAATACTGTTTCTGTAGTGCGGGCGATTCTTCCCGCCATTACACTCAATGTAATTTTGACTATACGCGGTTTTCGTTTTAGGCGCTGACTGCGGAACGTAACCCCAGCGTAAGATGAGACAGACCCTGTATAAGCAACCAGGCTGCAGGACTGAGTTGTGAGAAGGGACAAACCACTGCAGGCTCAGGGGGTGGAGGGGCGGGAAAGGGGGGGCTGACAGGGGTGCCAGAGTTAGAGGCTGCTGCACCATGCCCAGACATGAGGAGGCACACTGGCTTGTGAGTGTCCCCTTCACAGATGATTCCAGGTAAACTCTGGTTTGTTTGTAGGCATCACAGCCTCTCAGGGAGAACTCCCAAGTCACTGGATTTTCTAGAACAGTGGTGGGCAAACTATGGCCTGCGGGACCGTCCTGCCCGGCCCCCGAGCTCCTGGCCAGGGAAGCTCCCTGGCTGTTCCCCCTCGCCCGCAGCCTCAGCTCGCTCGCTCCGCTGCCGGCGTAATGCTCTGGGAGGCGGGGCTGTGAGCTCCTGGGGCAGCGCAGCTGCAGAGCCCGGCCTGACCCGGTCTCTGTGCTGCGTGGTGGTGGCGGCGGTGGCAGCAGCAGCTTGGCCCGGCTCCAGCCGGGCAGCGCGGCTGTAGCACCACCAGCCACCAATGCTCCAGGCAGCGCGGTAAGGGGGCAGGGAGCGGGGGTGGGTGGGTTTGGATAGAGGGCAGGGGAGTTTGGGGTGGTGGTCAGGGGGCAGAGGTGTGGATAGGGGGTGGGGGGGAAACGGGGTTGAATGGGGGCAGGGGTCCCGGGGGGCAGTCAGGAGACAGGGAGAAGGGATGGTTGGATGGGGCAGGGGTCCCGGGGGGGGGGCGGTCAGGAATGAGAGGAGGGGTTGGATGGGGCGGCGGGGGTCTGGGAGCGGTCAGGGAGCGGGGTGTGTGGATGGGGCAGGGGTCCCAGAGGGGTCATCAGGGAACAGGGGGGGTTGGATGGGGCAGGAGTCCCAGGGGGGCAGATAGGAGGTGGGGGCTGGGCCACAACCCCCTCCCTTAACTGGCCCTCCATACAATTTACGAAACCCGATGTGGCCCCTGGTCTAGAACATAGCCTGATAGTATTAATTTATTTTAATGGGCCACCCCCCACACACACAATCATTCAAAACTATCTCCCTGCTATTATCTTTGATGTAGCCAGTGAACAGATATATTGATTCCCAAACAGCACTACCCTGTTAGTTTCTTGAATTTAGAACCATCTAATATTTATGAAAGCTCAATTGTCAAGCTGCGTGTCATCCAGGGGGCACATTTTCATTGGTATGAAGATGGATGGATGGTTGGGTAATGGACTTGGTTTGCAATTTGTGTTAATAATAGCAGTTGGAGCCCTAATTCTTTGTGAATTATGGTGAAAAATGTCCACTCTGTGGGAATATATTTACTTTCTGTATAATGCTCAGCACTTACCACCAAGTACAGAGTTGGAAGAGCTGAGCTGCCAATTAGGGCTAAATAAGAGACAGATTTTTCAAAAGCACCCAATGTGCCGAGCTCGCTTGAAAATTTGGCCATTTGTTTTGGTGCCTAAATGGGAGGTGAGCTCTTTAATATCCAGCCCATAGTACTCCCCTATCGAGCAGAATCGATACACTCAGTGTTGTCAGTATCTCAAATGTTCAACCGTGGTTTAGCCAACTACAAATCTTAACTTGGGTGCAAACTTACTATTGCTGTATTTTCATAGCATTTATAGTTATAGAAGAGATTGAGGCCATACAGTAAAGACACTTAGTACCTTTCATGAATTTTTTTCTCTGAGATGCATTCTGCTTGTACACTTATATGACTAAAACCATTCAAGTGATAATGTGCAGGTCTGGCAAATTCTTCTGGGGGAGAGGCTCCCAATTTAACAATAAATTAATTGCTAGGGGAGCGTGCCATTTATTTATTTATCGACTCACTCTTGTTCCTTCAACCCCCATTTCCCATTCCCAGTGAAATTCATCCTTCTTGGTATTACATCAACATTCTCCCCCTTGGAATGTTACCATCTATTCAGCAGGCTCCCTCTTTCCATGATGGTGTCTTTATATGATGACACTTTAATGAAAAACTTAATGTACAACAACCTTTTCTCTCTCTGCACTTACCTCTGCTAAAAATGTTTTGAAGGAGTTGGATGAATTTTAGAATCCCATCGGGCAGCCGTTATACATCCCTGTGCCTGGCATTGCTTTAAATGAGGCAATACATATCCCCATCTCTATCCCTAATAATGCATTCAGTCCATCAAAGTGTGCATCAGAACGTTCTTCCACATCCCCAGTGAACCCTACAGAAACTGCTTGTGTGGCCACTGATTGATGCGGTCTATGCTCAGAATTATAGCAGTCCTTTTTACAGGGAAAATGAAATGACAAATATCCAAATTAACTTTGACTGCCTCATTCAAACAGGAAGAGAATGTAAGATGTGTATCCTTCCATGGACACAAGAAAATTCAGGACCCTGGGCTTCTAATGAGTGACATCCAGTCAGGATGAAACTGTGAGACTAGAGCAGATGTTTTCAGCTATGCAGAAGACCTGCTGATGGCTTGTGGAAAATTAAGGAGAACATTCTATTTAGAATCTACTTATGTCTACATTCAGAGCCAGAACGTGCCTGTTGGGCCCAGCCCTGAGTGAGGGATTGGGTGGAGCTGCACTGCCTGTGGTAGTTCAGGGCAGGGTTAGTGCCTCCTCAAGCTCCTGCTATTTGGTGAGGAGTAGGCTGTTCCATGTTCTGGTATGGCATAGATTGCATGTGGGCTAGTGTGGCATAGAGTAGGGCCTCATTTGGGGTAACATGCACCCCCACAGGTATAAAGAAAAGTAGTCTCTGAGCTCCCTGGAGCAGAGGGCTGCAATAGCCCTTCGCTTTTGTGCAAGCTGCCTAAGGTGGCATGGGAGGAGGGAGAGCCTTTGTGACATCCCGTCTTTCCTGATGGTCTGGGTCTAATTCACTTAAACTTGTCCAGAAAATGAATGGTTACATTGTCAGGTGGTTGCATCATGTTCCAGATGTCCTACACAGGAAGGGAAACTTTAAAGCCTAGCTTGGTGAATGCTCTAGGGGAAAACAAAGTGTGTAACTGTGTTGCACCTCCTAACCCCCATGTTTGTGCAAGGACTGCTGGGCAAGCCCGCTTGGTGAGTCCAGTGGGGGACTCTTCTACTTGTAAACAACAAGGCAATTCACTTGTGGCGCTTATTGCCAGGGGTGGCTCTATGTATTTTGCCGCCCCAAGCACGGCAGTCAGGCGGCTTTTGGCGGCACGTCTGCGGGCGGTCCGCTGGTAACGTGGATTTGGCGGCATGCCTGCGGGAGGTCCGCTGGTCCCGCACCTTCAGCGTACCCGCCGCCGAATTGCCGCTGAAACCGCGGGACCGGCGGACCTCCCGCAGGCATGCCGCCGAAGGCAGCCTGACTGCCGCCCTCAGGGTGACCGGCAGGCTGCCCCCCACGGCTTGCCGCCCCAGGCACGCGCTTGGTGCGCTGGTGCCTGGAGCCGCCCCTGCTAATTGCACAAGCCAACTGAATATATAGACTATGCTCATCTTTTATGCCTTGTCTGATGTATCCTATTAAATTGATGTTAATATCTCTAAACTGATTATTGCTGGCTCTTCCCAGGAAAAACAATCATTTATCAGTAAAATAAGACAGATCGTGAATACATGTAGGAAACAGCAGTCACAGCTGGTCGACCCAACCTGTGGGGTAATCAGATAGCACACCTGTGCTGACTGATTCTTAATTGAGCAAAAGTTCTTCGAGAGAAATTAATCTTATGATAATTCGTTTATTTTACTGATAACAAAAACAGCTTCATTCAACCTAGAGCGTACACACAGTTAAAGAAATCTTCTCTGCAGATGAAGTTAGCATTGACAGAGCAATTCTCCATAACTAGATCGCAGCATTAGGAATGTGATTAGGAATTTCCATTTGTTTTCTCTGTTTTTGTTTCACAATCGATAATGTAATGAATGAGAGAGAAATATGTTGCAGTTACATTACTTGAAAAATAGCAAGGTAAAAGTATAATTTCTTATTGATTAGTCTAACATAGCAGGCAAGGGCCGTACATAAGAGAACTGACTGTGCCTCAAATGCTAAAATGCAGAGAGCAGAAGGAAAAATGTGTATAGTTTAAAAAAAGGTAATCAATGTATTGAATCTCTCTAAAAATGTTTGTACTCCTGTTTAAAAAGGCACTTTAAGTTCTTCCTGAGTTGATTGACTAAACTTTTTTTTTTTTTTTGCCACTTTCATGCTACCATTAAGAATAGGTGAAAGGAGCTGACCACAGCATTGTGCAGCAATAATTAAATGTCTAGGTGGAATGGAATGGATGTGGGTGCATTACCAGCCAGCATTCTGATTTTCCTGCCTGTATCCAGATGGAGTCTCTGGTCCAACAAAAGGTTACATGTGATGTGCAAGAGGAGGGGGTGGCTTTATTGCTGAAAGTAACTCAAACTAAGGATCATGTAAGCTCCAGCCTGGCTGCCCAAATGGTTCTGTTGTGTCTTTGCTCTCTATCCAACATTAATAACATGAGGAAACTACACAGACACAGTTGGGTTCCAAATAATTGTGTTACTAATTATATACAAACATATGAAGTCTAGCTACAAACATACATTCTACTCCTGCTCTGTTACGATCTGGTGGCTTCTGCAGTAGAAGTCAGGGAGGCCCACTGGAGGGCTCCCAAACTATTTAAAGGAATACTACCAAATTCCTATACACTACAGAACCTAGTTTTCTCTCTGGTGGGTTACTCCCCTCTCCCTTTATATTGTACAGTGAGCCAATAGGCACTAACCTGCAGGATTCAGCAGTGTTCCCACGCCTGCTAAGAGGTTACCCTGCCTCTTTTATATTTGGTTGGGACCAAAATATCATTTTAATATTGCACCAACAACTCTTTTAAGAGCTGCCATCTGCCTACATATTAATCTATGCACAGCCCGGTATGCAGATATTATAGGGACTTTCCACATGAAGTAGCTGGTGGGGGATTCCCTAGCAGGAGCTGTGTTGTCAAGATATTGGAGCTGAAGAACCAGGAGCAAGTGCAGAGGGATATGGCTTCCACACATCCTCCAAGCTCTGTGCTGATCTTGTGGGTTTCCCTCATTTAGGTATTCAACGAGCTCCTATTTCTGCCTGTCTGAGGGAGAGGTGAGGATGCAAAAGGGTTTCCCAAGGGATGAATTCAAAGGAAACTCCACAGTTCAAAATCCTAGTTTCCTTTATGTGGGTAGTTGGTGTTTGGAGTAACATGGACTTAATGTCATTAGATTCCTATTCCAAATATTGTTAAAGATTGATGTAATTGTTAATATATGAAAGATTGGATACTACTCATGCTGCTTCATAGTCTGAGCGTTTAAGGTCAGACGTGATGATTAGATCATCTAGTCTGGTCTCTTGTGTATTGCAGGACTTTGAATTTTACCCAGACACCCCTACATTCCATCCAAAGACTTTAGTTAAACTAAAGCATTCAGTCCTCAGGAGATCAAACTGTGTGCCACAGGCAGAGAACAGGAGAGACTGAGATGCCCCCAATGCCCCCAAACCCTATCTCTATAAAGTGGGAAGAGGACTGGACTGGCTCAGGATACTTGAGTTCTATTCCCAGCTCTGGCACAAGCCAGCTGTGCAACTTTAGGCAAATCACGTCACCACTCTGTGCCTCAGTTTCTCTATCTGTAAAAAGGGGATAAAGCATTTTACAAAGGTGCTTTGAGATCTGTGACAAACGCTTATGAGGGCTCAGGAATTATTATTACATTATAAATACATTATATTTATTGTAACATTATCAAGATACCATGCTGTAGTTTGATGTACAGTAAATTATGAGGGCTTCAAAACTGGCTGTACAGAAGACAAAATTGGGAGAGGTAAAGAGATTGTCATCTGGCCCTGCTTGGCCTGAGTGAGGGGTGATTGGCAGCCTCAAGGAAAAGAGAACTTTACATTACACAAACCTCTATACAAATCTCTTCTTCTGTGACTCACCACAGTGATCTAGCCAAGCCTGATTGGAATCTGTAGATGAGCCTTTCCCATCTGAATGCTTTAATTAGCAGGCAGAAATACCAGGATAGCTTACAAAGCTGAATCTTGCCATCATTTTGTCACTGGAGTAAAAGTGGGTATGTTCAGCAGAAACCCTCATGAAGTAGATCAGAAGCAAATACTNAAACCTCTGTTAGTCTATAAGGTGCCACAGGATTCTTTGCTGCTTTTACAGATCCAGACTAACACGGCTACCCCTCTGATACTCAAGGAATGTGAGAGCAGATGAAAAGAGGAGATAATTCCCCATGCTCTGAAGTAACAAAAGTGAGCAAAAGTCCAGCAGGTGAGTGGAACAGATGGAAGGCAGTGCCGGTTCAAAATTGATATTCACCTCAGTGATCAGAAATAAGAGGCTCCTTGGAAAAAGATGGAAGGCATGCATGCAACAAAAGCAATGTTGGATCATATTTCACCCACCAAATAGCTTTTGCGCTTAAATGTCACAAAAATCTGTAGTTGGGAAGATTCACACCCTTGGGATGAGATTTCATTTGCGTTATTCTGTGAATCAATTTAACAACATGATACGAGCCTTGCTGATGCTTGTGCTACATAAGAGATTTGCATGTGCTGTTAGTGGCTGTGTACTAGCTTCAGCCTTGAACACATACATTACAGGGGAAATAACTAAGGCTCCGGTGGTTGTCTCCTGCTCCACCATTGGAGCAGAGCACAGGGAAGAGGGGAGGTTATGGAAGAGAAGGCATGGTCAGGGATCTGGGACCATACTAATTATCCACTTGGGTCGGGATCCACAAAAGTACTTAGATGTGTAAATCCCCAACTTTAGGCTCCTAAGTTCCTGTTTTAGGCATCTAAGTCCCAGTTTTGGCTCCACTGTGATCCACAAAACTCTCACTGATCACTAAACTCTCTAGTTTTTCAGGGTAAAAATTCCCTAGGCACCCTCTATAGGCCAACCAGATTGGAACCCATTCAAAATCCTGGTGGAAGTGTCCACCTTATAACTTTTAGCCCTGGGGAACACAGGTTCAGTTTCCCCTCCCATCCCCCAGAGGGGGAGAAAAGATTTGAACGGGGGTCTCCCACCTCTCAGGAGAGGCTGTAACCACTGAGCTCTGGGATATTCTGATGCGGGGCTCCCTCAGTCTCTCCTGTTGAAGCTGTTGCACTGTGAATAAATAATGAAAGTGTGACTGGAGTAGGGGGACTGGACCCCAGTGCACCCACCTCTGAGGTGGGTGCCCTAACTACTGGACTAGAGAGTCCTCCTCACTCTCTCTCTGGTCCCGTGACTGTTCCATTGTGGATAATTACTTTAGTCATTGAGCCAGAGAGAGTGAGAATGACTCTAGCCCAGTAGTTAGGGCAACTAAGGCTATGGGCTGGAATCGCCACATTTAGCTTGCCGGAGATAGGGGTTGGTTTCTGGGTGGGATAGCAAGCTGCAGGTTGCATGGAGATGTTCACAATGTGAAATTTGAACTCCCTGAAGGTGAGGTTCTGCCTCTAAGGGTACGTCTACACTACGGGATTACTCCGAACTTACGGAATTCGATTTTTTGCAACCGATTGTATAAATTGTATAAATTCGAGTGCACGCGGCCACACAGATTAATTCGGCGGTGCACGTCTATGTACCGAGACTAGCGTCGAATTCCGGAGCGTTGCACTGTGGGTAGCTATCCCATAGCTATCCCATAGTTCCCGCAGTCTCCCCCGCCCATTGGAATTCTGGGTTGAGATCCCAATGCCTGATGGGACAAAAAACATTGTCGCGGGCGATTCTGGGAACATCCTCCCCCTCCCTCCGTGAAAGCAACGGCAGACAACCGTTTCGCGCCTTTTTTCCTTGGTGAACTGTGCAGACGCCATACCTCGGCAAGCATGGAGCCCGCTCAGCTCAAGACAGCAGTCATGAACATTGTCAAAACCTCGCGCATGATCGTGCAGTTTATGCTGAACCAGGACCAGAAAAGCCAGGCGAGGAGGAGGCGGCTACGGCAGCGCGGCGACGAGAGTGATGAGGACATGGACATGGACACAGAATTGTCTCGCGCCACGGACCCCGGCGCTTTGGAGATCATGTTGTTAATGGGGCAGCTTCTCGCTATGGAACGCCGATTCTGGGCCCGGGAAACAAGCACAGACTGGTGGGACCGCATAGTGTTGCAGGTGTGGGACGATTCCCAGTGGCTGCGAAACTTTTGTATGCGTAAGGGCACTTTCATGGAACTTTGACTTGCTTTCCCCTGCCCTGAGGCACCAGAATACCAAGATGAGAGCAGCCCTCACAGTTGAGAAGCGAGTGGCAATAGCCCTGTGGAAGCTTGCAACGCCAGACAGCTACCGGTCAGTCAGTAATCAATTTGGAGTGGGAAAATCTACTGTGGGGGCTGCTGTGATGCAAGTAGCCAAAGCAATCGCTGAGCTGCTGCTACCAAAGGTAGTGACTCTGGGAAATGTGCAGGTCATAGTGGATGGCTTTGTTGCAATGGGATTCCCTAACTGTGGTGGGGCGATAGATGGAACCCATATCCCGATCTTGGCACCGGAGCACCAGGGCAGCTAGTACATAAACCGCAAGGGGTACTTTTCAATGGTGCTGCAAGCACTGGTGGATCACAAGGGACGTTTCACCAACATCAACGTAGGATGGCTGGGAAGGGTTCATGACGCTCGTGTCTTCAGGAACACTAGTTTGTTTAAACGGCTGCAGCAAGGGATTTACTTCCCAGACCGGAAAATAACCGTTGGGGATGTTGAAATGCCTATGGTTATCCTTGGGGACCCAGCCTACCCCTTAATGCCATGGCTCATGAAGCCATACACAGGCAGCCTGGACAGTAGTCAGGAGCTGTTCAACTACAGGCTGAGCAAGTGCAGAATGGTGGTAGAATGTGCCTTTGGAGTTTAAAGGGTCGCTGGCGCTCGTTACTGACTCGCTCGGACCTCAGCCAAACCAACATTCCCATTGCTATTGCTGCTTGCTGTGTGCTCCACAATCTCTGTGAGAGTAAGGGGGAGACCTTTATGGTGGGGTGGGAGGCTGAGGCAAACCGCCTGGCCACTGATTACG
>QXTE01000108.1:2612395-2692009 GCA_003942145.1 Platysternon megacephalum | reverse complement strand
AGGATTTCTTTTCAGCTACAGGCAAACAGCCCAGTAGGAACGGGGCCACCTCTGTCCCCTTAATTACATTCCCGTATTTCAACCAGGTTACCCTGAACGATATCACTCTCCTGAGGATAACACAGCAAGATAAAGAACGGATGTTGCTTGAATGCCAGCAAACACCGGGACCATACGCTGCCAAGCTTTGTCATGCAATGATACCAGATTACTTGCTGCTAGCATGGCGTGGTCAAGTGTCCTACCATGGAGGACGGAATAAGGCTGCCCTGCCCAGAAACCTTCTGCAAAAGCTTTTGGAGTACCTCCAGGAGAGTTTCATGGAGATGTCCCTGGAGGATTTCCGCTCCATCCCCAGACACGTTAACAGACTTTTCCAGTAGCTGTACTGGCCGCGAATGCATCCCAAGTCCCCAGGGCAAATTAATCATTAAAAAATGCTTGTTTTTAAACCATGTTTGATATTTACAAAGGTACACTCACCAGAGGTCCCTTCCAGGGGGTCTGCGATACCGCCTTGGGAGGGTTCGGAGGGTACTTCAGTCAGGGTGAGAAAAAGATCCTGGCTGTTGGGGAGAACGGAGTGCTGTGTGCTCTCCGCAAGCTCGTCCTCGTCCTCCTCCTCCTCCTCTTCCCTGTCCGCAGAATCCTCATGCATGGATGAGATTAACCCCTCCTCGGAATCCACGGTCGGGTGGGGTAGTGGTGACGGCCCCCCCTAGAATTGCATGCAGCTCCTCGTAGAAGCGGCATGTCTGCGGCTCTGCCCCGGACCGTCCGTTTGCCTCCTTGGTTTTCTGGTAGGCTTGTCGGAGCTCCTTCACTTTCACACGGCACTGATATGAGTCCCTATTGTGGCCTCTCTCCATCATGCCCTTGGAGATTTTGTCAAAAGTTTTGGCATTTCGTCTCTTGGACCGTAGTTCTGCTAGCACTGAATCCTCTCCCCATATAGCGATCAGATCCAGTACCTCACGTGTGGTCCATGCTGGTGCTCTTTTTCGGTTCTCGGACTGCATGGTTACCTGTGCTGTTGAGCTCTGTGTGGTCACCTGTGCTCTCCACGCTGGGCTAACAGGAAATGAAATTCAAAAGTTCGCGGGGCTTTTCCTGTCCACCTGGCCAGAGCATCCGAGTTTAGATTGCTGTCCAGAGCGGTCACAATGGTGCACTGTGGGATAGCTCCCGGAGGCCAATACCATCGAATGTCGTCCACACTAACCCTAATTCGAACCGGCAATACCGATATCAGCGCTACTCCCCTCGTCGGAGAGGAGTACAGAAACCGATTTTAAGAGCCCTTTATATCGAAGTAAATGGCTTTGTTGTGTGGACGGGTGCAGGGTTAATTCGCTATAACGCTGCTAAATTCAAACTAAAATCGTAGTGTAGACCAGGCCTAAGAGAAATTCTGTTTATTAGGCTTAATGGACAATAACCCTCCTGAAATCTGAAGCTGCATATTGCTGGTCCTCTTCTCTGAGACAACGAATGTGCCCGAAGTAAATCTCATGGCATTTTAGTAGGGATTGACAGTACATTGGTATTTTGGATGCGAATTATAGTTTGCACTGTTTTAGAGAGAGAAGCATCTGACATTGAGAGCCTTGACTTGCCTCCAACAATGCAATCTTACTCCACGCTATCCCTATTGTTACTGCAAAATGTTTAGGCATGGAAGGATTAGATGATCAGTAAATGTGGGTAAATATCGATTTCATCGTACACACATAAACAGCTTGAAAAGAATATTTCTATCGACAATAATAGAAATGTACAGATAGGCAAAATAAGGAAAATGCAGCTTGAGAACTTATTCAGGTTTGGTGTAAGGATATTTACGATGCATATTTTGAGATGTGATGTTGGAAATCTGTGTTTTAATGGTTATAAAGCTTTCACTTTTAAAATCTCAATATCCATCATTCAGTAATTATTGTCTGAACCTCCCACCTAATTTCCAACAACTGTGAAAATGTAAACAGATAAAAATAGAAAAAAGCTTAAACCCCATAATCTTGTGCAACTGACAATTATAATGGGTAAAAATACAAAAAACACTTAAAATAAACATCGGTATTATCTGTCAAAATTACAAAAAATAAATTGGATTCTGCCAAGCCCAGAGTTATCAAGAACGTAAAAGAGCAGACTCCTGTTGTCAGGCCTTTTCTAATTTATTTAGCATATTACTTTGTGTTAGCAGCTGTGAGCACCACACAGTCTGAAATGTGGTGATTTTTCCAGTGTTGTAAATGCAGAGAACATTAAGTCCAAACCATTGCATTTTAGGCATCAAGCTTTGCAGTTTAAGGCAAGAACACTAACTGAGCCAGAAATAATTCTGAGGGGGAAAAAGTCTTCCTTTGTGTGAAGGAATAAAATGAAATAACTGGAGGTAGATTAAATCTGTGTACCGTGGGCCTGATCTTGCACCAGTTGGTATCTATAGCAAATCTCCAGGCAAGCATCGATGGCTCGCTAGTGAATGAGAGAGTTGGTCAATAGGGTGGGGATTGACTGTGAAAGGCCTTGAAAGTGAAGACAAGCAGTTTGTTTGATGCTCTAGAGGTGGGGGAGCCACTGGAGGGATGCAAAGAGGGATGATGACGTGGTCAAAGCTATAGGCTAGGAAAATGGTCTTTGCGGCAGCATTCGGAATAGTTATGAGCTGGATAAAATTGCATTTGTGAAGGTCAAAGCAGAGAGATGGATGTTTCAGTAATTGAGGTGCGAGTTTATGAGAACCTGGACAGAGTTTTAGACATGGGTGTCGCATGCACCCCCCATTTGGGGAGGCTAGCCCCCTGCTCCGCCCCTTCTCCCTGAGGCCCCTCCGCTGGCTGGCCTGCCGGCGCAGTCCCAAACTCTGGCCAGCCCGTCGGTGCCCAGAGCAGTCCAGAGGAGCCACAGCCAGTCGGCCAGGGCCGAGTCCTGAGCCTGGGCCACCCAGAAGAGCTCTGAGCCCCGCCGTGGCCCAGCGTTGGGGCTGTGGCAGAGAGCATTAGCAGAGGTTTGGGGAGACTTAGCCTCCTCTGGCCTCCATTATCTGCCGCCCATGGCTTTAGCTGTGTGGCTGGATAGGTAAGACTCTGCATTAGAGATCTTATACAGAAAGAATCTTTGAGCCTAGATGTGAGGACCTAGACACAGGTCTCAGTGGAAGATGATGACCAGGTGATGTGCCTGAGTGACAGGCAGGATGGTGGTGTTGTCCAGAGTGATTGAGAGAGGAGGTTTCAGGGATAGGGTTACCATATTTGAACATTGAAAAAAGAGGACACTCCACGGGGGCCCCTGACCCCGCCCCATTCCACCCCCTTCCCCAAAGTCCCCACCCCAACTCTGCCCCCTCCCTGCCCCATTGGACCCCTTCCCCAAATCCCCTCCCCGGCCCCGCCTCCTCCCCTGAGCGCGACGCATTTTCCCCTCCTCCCAGCGCAAGCGCTGGGAGCTAAGGGGGGAAAGCAGGCACTCTCTCGAGTGATCAATATTCACTCTTTCTCAAATGATCAACTCTTCTTTGGGGAAAAATAATAATGGCAAAATCCCAGAAGCTTTTAGATATTTAAAAATTCCTCCCGGATGGTGATTTAAGAACCAAAAAGCCGGACATGTCTGGGAAAATATGGACGTATGGTAACCCTATACAGGGACGACCCATAAACTTTGTCTCAGACACCCTTTGATCCCTGATAGCTTCTGTGCTCAGTATTTGCATACCTCTCCTTTCAGGTTACCAGTCTAAATAGCTCTGAGTGGGTTAGGTGGCTGCCTAGATTGCATTTGCAAGATCAGCCTCCACCCATTGGAGGAGGAAAAAAAAAAGTGAGTCTGAATTTGTGGCTGGTTGTTTTAGCAGCTTTGAAAGACAGACCTAGCTGCTCCCTGTCTAATAGAGTTGTAGGAATTGCTGAGAGCACTGTGATATAGGGGTAATGATATCAGTAGGCATGGGCTGTATCTTAAATACTTGATATCAAAGGAGGCTATAACTCCAAACTCCCTTCCAAAATGCATTTTACTCTTCACAGCTGTTACTTCAGGTGGCAGTGACATCATTTAACAGGATGTCACAAATGATGAATTACGGTGCCATCATTCAATAGCAGCGTAGTCTAATATATTCCGACAATGCAACTTGGGCACTTCCAGCTCTGCTTCATAATGATGAAGAATGCAACCTCTCTGCACATCCAGAGCTTGTCTGGAGGTGTAACACTTTCTTTAGGCTATCATAATTTGCTATTAAAAATTCAATCTAATCTAAATATTATTTGAAGTATTTCATGTTTTTATTCTCACCGGTATTTAATGTAATTCCAAGTATTAAAAGAATAAATTCTGGCACCTTCATTCTAATCAAGTTTGTTTGTTTTGTCTTTGTTAGTGGACTCAGATCAAAGCTATGGCAGCGATTTGCTAAGGGAGCTGGGTGCCCATGGAAGTTCAATAGGAGAAATGGGTGCTTGCTCTTTGAAAATTCCAGCCTAAAATGCTAATGCACCGCTCTTTGAGACTTACTTTCTTTTCTACCTCTCGGAGGTTCTAAAGGAAAGCGGCCAGCTTTGGTCATCCTAAATTAGATTGAGCTATAAGACTTAGCGCCGAGTAAGGGATAGCTCAGAGCTGTGCTGTTCCAGGAACAACTGCGGGAAGGAATTGTGACTCAGTCCATATCCCTCCTCTGCTCCCCCTTTGCTCCTGGGGCAAAATAACTTACTGGGTGCAGCTTCTCCTCCCATGTTGTCTCAGCTTCGTAGGTCAGCTATGGCTGTGCCCATGCCCTTCTGTTTCCTTCCTGCCCACTTACTATCTGCACCCCCAGACTTGCGATGTGGGGAGCCCTCTCATCGCAATGTAGATGGGTGGAGAGTCCTTTAGGATTCAGTTTTCAGAGCCCCTGATAATTGCAAATGTGTCCTTAACATTAAATGAAACTGAAAACAGCACAAAGGGGGGAAGAAATCTTCCCAATTTTGAAATATTATACACTGCTCTTTGCTGGAGTTCAGACTTAATTAATCAAACAGCTTTATTAATCTAAGAGAATAATTCAGAGAGACGTTTGATCACCTTTATTGACTCATAATGGCATCTTAACTGTTTCTGAAATCACCAGAAAATCTATTCCTGTCATGGAGGCAGTAACCAGGTTGTAAATTTGAAATGAAATAGAAAGGCAGATAATTGGATCAATGGTTTGTTAATGTTTATATTGAACAGCTACTTCACTATCGCTCTATGATAAAATAGAAATAGATAGTGCTAGCATCACATCCAAAGCTGACATGGCCATAGCCACAGACTCTAGGCTCTGATGTAATGCTCTTAGGACTCATTCAGCCATGCCAGGAAGGGAAGATTTTGGGTCAACGAATGGATGAGTGGCTAATCAGAATTTTGTCCTGACTATGTGGAAGCCATTCCTGTTTCCTGAGTGTAGTGAAAGCCATTCTTGTTTCCCTATGCACAGCTTTGGCTTTCAGGAGAGGAGGGAGTAATCATTGCTAGTTCTTTCCTTTCAATGTACACTATAGGGTTTAGGACCCACCAGTGCTGAAAGCCTGTCTTGTTTTTCTTAACTCTGCCCCGATGCTCTCCTTTTGCTTTGGATCCTTCACTCAGCATCAGCCCAGCTCTCCCTTTCAGTAGAGCCACAACTCATTTTAGAAGGAAGGCGAATTGTGGCTGTTTTGTGTATCTGATATTTTAATATTAAAACTGATAATTACAGGTAGGCACAGAGTTTTCGGAAGTGCCACATGGCAGTTTCTACTTTTCAAAAGACTAGATGGCTTGGAGAATTGGTACTAGGCTTTGAATCCTTTCACCTGAGAGTAGGGTGACCAGACAGCAAGTGTGAAAAATCGGGACAGGGGGTGGGGGGGTAATAGGAGCCTATATAAGAAAAAGACCCAAAAATCGGGACTGTCCCTATAAAATCGGGACATCTGGTCACCCTACCTGAGAGTTGCTAATCTGAATTAAGCCCTGATGTGTATTGACCAAAAGTTACTGTTGTCTGGCTGTTCAGTGGCTGATGTGAAGTCTGCAGTCTCGGCCTAGTTCTTATGTCAACAACATAATTAACCTTGTAGTGTGGTGAGTAGAATTGGATAAAGAGCTTCAGATTTCGGGATGGACATACAGTGTTGTGAGACCAGTGGCTCAGGAACACAAGCCTCGGTGTTGCTCCCAGGTGTGGCATAGAGACAAAGAGCAGAGCCCTGCCTGATTGCTGCAGTACTTATTGTTAATGAAACAAAGCAATGGAACTCATTTCTTAAAAGTATCACTGAGTCCAGGAGTCTATTCGGATTCAGGAAATATTAGATATTTGTATGGGACAATGGAAAACACCCACAGTTACATTAGAGAGGATCTTAAAGCCTCCTACCCCAAGTCAGGCAATAGCTGCTGCTGATGTTGCTGTCCCTGTCCCTGACCAAATTGTATAAATGTGTGCTGCCTGAAATTCCCCAAAACAAAGTTATTTTCCTGTTTAAACAAATCTTGGCTTCAAACCTAGAATTTGCTTTTGGCGAACAGTCATATGAGCACACCTTTGCTCCCTCAAATGTACTCTAAGAAAGGGGCATGAATACAGCTGGGGAAAAACTCATTTTATAAGTGGCTGAAATGTATGTGAATATCTCTTCTATTGTTCACTCATTTCTATTATGTATCAATCACCATATATATCTGCACTTTACCGACAAGAAAGACAGTTTCCCTTCTGTCATAACTATAAAGGGAAGGGTAACAACCCTCCTGGCCAGAGGCACCAAAATCCTTTTACCTGTAAAGGGTTAAGAGGCTCAGGTAACCTGGATGACACCTGACCCAAAGGACCAATAAGGGGACAAGATACTTTCAAATCTTGGGGGGGCGGGGAAGGCTTTTGTTTGTGCTCTTTGTTTTGGTGGTGTTCGCTCTTCGGACTAAGAGGGACCGGACATCAATCCATCTTCTCCAAGTCTTTCTGAACAAGTCTCTCATATTTCAAACTTGTAAGTAACAGCCAGGCAAGGCATATTAGTTTATCTTTGTTTTCTCAACTTGTGAATGTTCCCTTTGCTGGAGGGAGATTTTATCCCTGTTTTGTTGTAACTTTTAACCTAAGGCTAGAGGGGGTTCCTCTGGGCTCTTTGAATCTGATTACCCTGTAAAGTTATTTTCCATCCTGATTTTTACAGAGATGATTTTTACCTTTTCTTTTTAATAAAATCCTTCTTTTAAGAACCTGACTGATTTTTCCATTGTCCAAAGACCCAGGGGGTTGGGTCTTTGATCACTTTGTAACCAATTGGTTAGGATATTATTCTCAAGCCTCCCCAGGAAAGGGGATGTAAGGTCTTGGGGGGATATTTTGGGGGAAGAGGAACTCCAAGTGGTCCTTTCCCTGTTTCTTGTTAAATCACTTGGTGGTGGCAGCATACCAGGTTTTAACCTAAGTTGGTAAAAAATAAGCTTAGGAGGCTTTCATGCGGGTACCCACATGTGTACGCTAGAGTTCAGAGTGGGGAAGGAACCCTGACACCTTCTGAGGAATTTACAGTTTAAATTAGACACAACACAAGTAAGATGCAAAGTAAAATGAACACAAAGGGTCTTTAAGAGGGATGAATGCTATGTCAGCTTCCACTCTGGCCCCCTCTAGTGCCAACCTATGTTTTTGAATAGAAATGTTGGTTTCAGAAAATGCAGCCTGCTTACCCTGTGTATGACCCTGTAATTAGGATGTTTATTGTGATGGCCTAATGTGCTATAACTATGTCATAAGGGAATGTAATACGTGGAAGAGTAACCAACAATATCCGAATACACCAAATGTTAGATTTGAGTATATAATGCCAGGTGTATGGAATCTATATGTCTAATCTATCACCTGTCGGCATTCATGCCATGCTCATCCCCTTGGTATTGGAACCCTTTAACTGCTGGTATTTTAGCAATGGATTATCAGTAGTAATTTTCTACACAAGTAATTCCAAAGAGGTTTCATTGCTACTTAAACTGCTTGTCCTCAGCAGTGTTCGTTCTTTGAGGTGGTAGCTGCCATCTTTTAACATTAAAGACATCCCAAATCTAGCTTAACTCTGTGCCTACCCAATTTCATAAGGATCATTAGGCAGATAATACTTTTCTGATGATAAAACTGAAAAACATGCACATTACAGGGCTTCTGTTTCTCACCTAAAATATCTTTTCACCGCAGGAGGCCATTTTAGAATCCTATTAGGCAATCATTCATTCTGCCTTTCTTCATTCTTCGTAATAATCAGCATGCCAGCAACTGAACACCTGTAAAGTTAAAAGCATTGCTTTTTATGTTACATCAGTAGCTCGCTAATGAGGGGAATTCACAAGTCAGGCAAACACTTAATTTGTCAGACATTTTTATTGATTCCTTAACCCCTTAAAGAAGTTCTATTCTTTTTCATAATCTCCTCCATCAGTCTGCCTCTCTTATTCACAAGCTGCTGTTAGGGCCTTTTATTCTTCTGCTGCCTGGATAAGCAGCTACCACCCAGCCATTGCCGATGATTCCCATTGGATCTGCCCATTAGGGTAGCAGAAGTGCTAAGACTGATGAAGATGCAGTATAGGAATGAGGCTAAACAAGAGAGGATTGACTGTTAAGGGTGGGACTTTAAGAGGAGCCTAAAGGGTTTAGGAGTCTAACTCCCATTGAATTTCAATAGCATTTGAGCACCCAACTTCCTTTGGCAATCCCAGCCGAGCCCCTTCTAATGCTGTAAACAGCACAGGTCATCTAAAGGTATGTCTACACTACAAAATTAGGTCGATTTTATAGAAGTCGATTTTTAGAAATCTATTTTATACAGTCAATTGCGTATGTCCCCACTAAGCGCATTAAGTCAGCGGAGTGCATCCTCACTACCCTGGCTAGCATTGACTTACAGAGCGGTGCACTGTGGGTAGCTATCCCACAGTTCCCGCAGTCTCCGCTGCCCATTGGAATTCTGGGTTAAGCTCCCAATGCTGGATGGGGCAAAAACATTGTCATGGGTGGTTTCGGGTACATGTTGTCAGTCGCCCCTCCCTCCGTGAAAGCAACGGCAGACAATCATTTCGTGCCTTTTTCCTGGGTTACCTGTGCAGATGCCATATCACGGCAAGTATGGAACCCGCTCAGCTAAGAGACGCCAGCACGAGGAGGATTTTGATGAGGACATGGACACAGACATTCCTGAAAGCACGGGCTGTGTCAGTTGGGACATCATGGAGGTACTGGGGCTGGTTGATACAGTGTAATACCAATTCTAGGCCAGGCAAACAAGCACAGGCTGGTGGGACCGCGTAGTGTTGCAGGTATGGGATGATTCACAGTGGCTGTGAAACTTTCGCATGTGTAAGGCCACTTTCCTGGAACTCTGAGAGTTGCTTTCCCCCACCCTGAAGTGCAGGAATACCAAGATGAGAGCTGCCCTGACAGTTGAGAAGCGAGTGGCGATAGCCCTGTGGAAGCTTGCAATTCCTGACTGCTACCAGTTAGTCGGGAATCAGTTTGGAGTGGGCAAGTCTACTGTGGGGGTTGCTGTGATCCAAGTAGCCAATGCAATCATTGATGTTGTTTTATCAAGGGTAGTGACACTGGGAAATGTGCAGGTCATACTGGGTGGCTTTGCTGCAATGGGGTTCCCTAACTGTGGTGGGGCAATAAACGGAATGCATATCCCCATCTTGGCACCGGACCACCTTGCCAACCAGTATATAAACCGCAAGGGGTACTTCTCAATGGTGCTGCAACCACTGGTGGATCACAAGTGACGTTTCACCGACATCAACGTGGGATGGCCGGGAAAGGTGCATGATGCTCGCATATTTAGGAACTCCGGGCTGTTTGAGCAGCTGCAAGAAGGGACTTACTTCCCAGACCAGAAAATTACTGTTGGGGATGTTGAAATGCCAATAGTTATCCTTGGGGACCCAGCCTACCCCTTGCTCCCATGGCTCATGAAGCCATACACAGGCAGCCTGGACAGTAATAAGGAGCAGATCAACTATAGGCTGAGCAAGTGCAGAATGGTGATAGAATGTGCCTTTGGATGTTTAAAAGCTCGCTGGCGCTGTTTGCTGAGTAGGTCAGAACTAAGCGCAACCAACATTCCCATTGTTATTGCTGCTTGCTGTGTGCTCCATAATATCTGTGAGCATAAGGGGGAGATGTTTATGGCGGGGTGGGAGGTTGAGGCAAATCACCTGGTGTTCGATTTTGAGCAGTCAGACACCAGGGCGATTAGAAGAGCACAGCAAGGCATGCTGCGCATTAGAGAGGCTTTGAAAACCAGTTTCATGACTGGCCAGGCTTCGGTGTGACAGTTGTGTGTTTCTCCTTGATGCAAACCCGCCCCGCTTGTTGATTTTAATTCCCTGTAAGCCAACCACCCTCCCCACTTCGAAATAAAGTAACTATTGTTTTGAAACCATGCATTCTTTCTTTATTAATTAAAAAATATATGAGATAATAGACAAGGTAGCCCGGGTGGGGTGGGGGAGGAGGGAAGGACAAGGCCACATTGTTTATTTGTAGCCACACTAAAAATCAAACTGTTTGAATGACAGCCTTCTGTTGCTTGGGCCATCTTCTGGAGAGGAGTGGCTGGGTGCCCGGAGCCTCCGCCCCCCCGCGTTCTTGGGCGTCTGGGTGAGGTGGATATGGAACTTGGGGAGGAGGGCATGCGGTTATACAGTGGATGCAGTGGGGGTCTGTGCTCTTGTTGCCTTTCCTGCAGCTCCAACAAACGCTTCATCATGTCAGTTTGCTCCCCCATTAGCCTCAGTATCGTGTCCTGCCTCCGCTCTTCGCGCTCACTTAATTCTTTCCTGGCCTCTGCCACTGAATGCCTTCATGCATTAAGCTGTGCCCTATCAGTGCGGGAGGACTGCATGAGCTCGGAAAACATGTCATCGCAAGTGCATTTTTTTCCGTTTTATAATCTGTGATAACCTCAACGTCAGAGATGATAGGGGGAATCATAGAATCATAGAATCTCAGGGTTGGAAGGGACCTCAGGAGGTCATCTAGTCCAACCCCCTGCTCAAAGCAGGACCAAACCCAACTAAATCAGCCCAGCCAGGGCTTTGTCAAGCCTGACCTTAAAAACCTCTAAGGAAGGAGATTCCACTACCTCCCTAGGTAACCCATTCCAGTTCTTCACCACCCTACTAGTGAAAAAGTTTTTCCTAATGTCCAACCTAAACCTCCCCCTCTGCAACTTGAGACCATTACTCAACTTGAGACCTTTACTCAGCGTAGAAACATTTGCACCTGGGGGGAGATAAAAAGGGAGAGTAACTTTTAAGATGATACATTTCTGAGAACAAAAGGGAGACTCTTTCACAGTGAATCAAGCAATTCACAGCAGACAGCACATGTGTTTTAGCTACAAGGTTGCATTTTGCCTTTTATATTGAGCGCCTGACAGTATGGTGACACATCACACACGGCTGGGCAACAGAATTTGGTTTCCAGGCAGCCATGGTAAGCCTTTTGGTACATGGGGTTGGCTTCTTCTGCATTCATAACATGTGGGAATGTTTTCAAACTGCATTGCCCTCCATTCCCAGAGCAAGCAATGGGTTGGGTTTCACATTTAAAAGGGGGGGCTGCAGTTTTCGGGTGGATGTGCAGCACACACCTACCCCGACTCCACTGCGTGGCTATTCTCTGGAATGATCCCTTCACCCCTCCCCACTCTGCATGGCTATTCTCTGGGATGATCCCTTTTAGCCAAGCGCAAACAGCCCAGCATGAACGGGGTCCTTTTACTGTTCCTTTACAAAAATTCCCCTATTTCAACCAGGTGACCATGAATGATATCACTCTCCTGAGGCTAACACAGAAAGATATAGACCGAATGTTGCATGAATGCGACCAAAACCCAGGATCATTCGCTGCCATGCTTTGTGCTGCAATGATTCCAGACTACTTGCTACTGGCTTGGCGTGGTAAAGTGTCCTACCGTGGAGGACGAAATAAGGCAGCCCTCCCCAGAAACCTTCTGCAAAGGCTTTCAGAGTACCTCCAGGAGAGCTTCATGGAGATGTCCCTGGAGGATTCCCGCTCCATCCCCAGACATGTGAACAGACCTTTCCAGTAGCTGTACTGGCCGCAAATGCATCCCAGTTCTTCAGGGCAAATCAAACATTAAACACTATTGCTTTTAAACCCTGTACTGTAGTTACAAATGTGCACTCACCAGAGGTGCCTTCTCCAGCTTCAGGGTCGGGGATCCCGCCTTGGAGGGTATTGGCTCCAGGGTGATGAAAAGGTCCTGGCTGCCAGGGAGAACGGATTCACCGCTTGCTTGCTGCGCATTCTCCCCCTCCTCCTCCTCCTCAAAATCCTCCTCCCTAGAATTCCATGCAGCTGATGATAGAAGCGGCATGTATGGGGCTCTGACCTGGAGCAACTGTTTGCCTCCTTTGTCTTTTGGTAGGCTTGCCTGAACTCCTTAACTTTCACAGGGCACTGCTGTGTGTCCCTGTTGTAGCCTCTGTCCACCATGCCCTGTGAGATTTTGGCAAATATATTTGCATTTCTTCTTTTTGATCGGAGTTCGGCCTGCACAGATGCTTCTCCCCATACAGCAATCCGATCCAGTGTCTCCCTTTCGGTCCATGCTAGAGCTCGTTTGCGATTCTGGGAGGACTGCATGGTCACCGGTACTGCCGCCACACTGACCAAACAGGAAATGAAATTCAAAAGTTCCCGGGACTTTTCCTGTGTACCTGGCTAGTGCATCGGAGTTCAAAGTGCTGTCCTGAACAGTCACAATGGAGCACTCTGGGATAGCTCCCGGAGGCCAATACCGTCAATTTGTGTCCGCACTACCCCAAATTCGACCCAGCAAGGTCGATTTTAGTGCTACTCCCCTCGCCGGGGAGGAGTACAGAAGTCGATTTTAAGAGCCCTTTAGGTCGATGGAACAGGGTTGGTTGTGTTGGTTGCAGTCATTTTTAAATTGACCTAATGTGGCTAAATTCGACCTAACCCCGTAGTGTAGACCAGGCCTATGAGTTTCAGATCCCCTAGTACTAGTAAGCAATAAACCCCTTGCCTTAAAGATAATTCTAAGGAAAAATACTTTTTTCTTTAAAAAAACAACCGCCCCCCCCTACAAACTCCCCCCCCCCCCCAAACCCCACACCCCCCCCCCCCCCCCCCCAACAAACAAACTAGTTTCACTCCAAATGGAAGGGTTTGAGCACCTTCTTCCCTTAGAGCTGGCTTCTCTGAGGGGCATTTCCTCTGACATACTATTATTAAAATCCTTAGGTTAAGAATGTCAAAGCTGTGCTGGGGATGTATCCACACAAGTCCTGTGCATGTCAGTTGAAGTTGTGTGGTTACAATAACCGTGGTTGCCTTTGCAAATCCCAAACTTTAGTTTGTACTGTATATGTCTGAATTAATCTAATTCCCCTCCCTACCTCCCAAAAAACCCATTTACAATGAATGGTAAGGTTTTTTTTCTTTGGCCCTTTAGCAGGTATCGAGGAGAAAGCTGGATAGAGGTTTGCAGCATGGACTCTTGCAAATGTTTTGCAGCTACAAACAAATGGATCACTTTGAAAGTCAGAGGTGAGTGTGAGGTTTATTTAAAAAAAAAAAAAAACCTTCCCATTTTTCATCCTTGACCAATTAAACAGAATTGATGTAGCGATGAGTTTTTTTGGTTTTGGTTTGTTTGAGTGAAAAAGTGCACAGCTGTGGTGATTCCCAAAAGTCCAAATAGCCAATCAGCTTGCAGCTTTGAACAACTGCTATTCGTATAATACTTTAATTAGTCACAACAGAGAGAGATGATCCTGGCACTATGGATTTAAATCTGAATTCTCTGCCTTTTTGTGTTTTTAAGCCAAACCTTGAACTTTCTGTGTCTTGCTGTTGGAATGCCATTTTTGTCCATGTTTTCTGTCCTGTACAAAAAAGACTTAGGTTACAAGGAGACATCTGAAGAGAGACTGATTTTCTGTGGTAGCAATGACTTCTTAAATTAGGAAAGTAAGGTTAATGCAAAGCAAGTATTAATGGAGAGTTGTAAGTGCTGTTACTCTATTCACCATGAACCTTAAAATGCCCTTACTTAGATAGGGGCAATTCATTTTTTGGAATAATAAGCAATTTTAAAATGAAAGCAGCAAATTGGAGCCCTGTATGAACCACAAATGCTAAATTCCAGTAAAATGACCCAATTAATTCTTTTACTCTTGTTATCAACATTTCTTGGAGCGTGTTCTATTTCAGAAAATGAGATGGATCATTGTCACAGTTACAGGGCGAACTGCACTTTAGACTCCTTTCAGTTCCTCTCAAATGCACCTCTTTGTGGACAGGTTTTGCTACCTTCACCCTTCTCCGATTGGAACCACACTGTCCTGCCACTCTTAGGCCAGGTCTACGCTACCACTGCCAGTCAATCTAAGCTACGCAATTTGAGTGACGTTAGTAGCGTAACTCAAGTCGACCTAGCATAGATATACTTACTGCGGGGTCCACGTTATGCTATGTCGACACAAGACGCTCTCCCGCCGACATTGCTTCTGCCTCTCGTTGAGGTGGCATATAGAAATCGATGGGAGAGCGCTCTTCACTAGACCCGCTAAATTGATGCTGCATGAATGTTTAGCATATCTGGCACGTAAATACCTTGCCATGTCGGCTACAGAAGTGCCATGCGAACGTCTGTTCTCACTTTCAGGTAACATTATAAATAAGAAGAGGGCAGCATTATCTCCCGTAAATGTAAACAAATTTGTTTGTCTTAGCAATTGGCTGAACAAGAAGTAGGACTGAGTGGAGTTGTAAGCTCTAAAGTTTTACACTGTTTTGTTTTAAGTGCAATTATGTAACCAAAAAATCTACATTTGTAAGTTACACTTTCACAATAAAGAGATTGCACTACAGTACTTGTATACGGTGAATTGAAAAATACTTTCTTTTGTTTATATTATTTTTTATTACAAATACTTGCACTGTAAACATGATAAAGTGATCACTGTACACGTATTCTGTGTTGTAATTAAAATCAATATATTTGAAAATGTAGAAACACATCCAAAAATATTTATTAAATTTCAATTGATATTCTATTGTTTAACAGTGTGATTAAAACTGAGATTAATCACAATTAATTTTTTTGAGTTAATCACGTGAGTTAAGTGTGATTAATTGACAGCCCTACCTATAAGCAATACTTCCCCTTACCTAACCTTTAATCTTTTCTCACAAGCTTTTGTAAGTTCCATTCACTCCAGTTACTCCATCTGTGGACTAGGAAAGATGCCTGCGTGGTGCAGTTTGTGTCTCTTTCTCAGTGTGTCTCCATTAATGTCTCCCCACTGGGCAGCTGATGATCATCCACTCAACCCCTCCTCTCCCACCCTCTTCATCCCAAGGTCAACATTGTAAGATTGTAGTATCCCCTTTGTTCTTAGTTTTGGACTGGGAAGAGTAAACCTTGCCAGCCTGGTTGGAGCCTGGCCAGGGGTATCCCCCAATTAATAGCTTCCCCATTGTTTCCCCAGCTACTCTCAGAACTTGTCTTTGTGGCAATTTAGTGCACAGAATGCACAGAATCTACAGTGCTCCAGCCTGCCATGAACTGAGTGGCCGTGTGGACCCAGATACTGTGCACTAAGTTCTGCTGTCCACTTTCATCTGTTGTTTAACCCAAAGGAACTTCTGAACTTTTAGTGTGTGATAGCAGGGTCTACATGGCCACTTAGTGTGTGGCATGCAGGAGTGCTGTAGGTTTATACCCCAGCTTGCCACGCACTAAATTGCTGCATAGACATGCCCACAGTATTCCCTGTGATGGTACCTTATCTTTGCCATTGTTTTGTTTCTCCTTGAGTCTCTTTTGATTTTAACTTTATGCAGCCAGGCAGAATAATACCAACCAGGCACACTGAGGTGCATATGATACTTAAAACAAATATTGACTTTTAAGACCCTCTGCAGTCAATCCCCACCCTACCTGTCATCTCTCATTCAATATCGAGCCATTGATGCTCATCTCTGATTGGCTAATGATGCCATCCTCCACTGCCCGCTGCTTACATTTTTGTGCTTTCTCCCATGCTGCCCTATGTACTTGGGAAGAGCTCTCCATAAACCTCATTATCCACCTTCAAATCCTCTCTCACATCTCTCCTTTGCCGTGACACCTTGTGGCCTCTGGATGCTAGTGGTTTATCAGACTGACCAATATTTTCCCTTTTACTCCCTCATCTGTCTAATCCATCTGTTGTCTCTTGTCTTATACTTAAATTTTAAGACACTAGAGACAGGGACTGTCTTTTTGTTCTGTTTCTCTACGGTGCCTAGTACAATGGGATCCTGGTCCATGGCTAAGGCGCTTAGATGCTACCAAAATATAAATAATGGCTAAAAATACATGTAACTCCCTCATTCTCCACAGTCATGATGACAACAACCACCTGGGAATTAATGAAGCACTAAATGGAACCCTTTGAAGGGCACCATTGCTCAGAAGTTCTGAGGTATTGCAGTTTAAGGCAATTCTGTTGCTGCTTACCCGTAACATGGATGCATAGAACACTTACAGTATTTGTCAGGCTATGACAGCCCTAGGTTGTTGAAAGGCATGTTGTGGGATACATTTAAAAAGTGTACAGAAGATGACAAATAATTGGAGTTAGCTATATCTCTACCATAATGGAGATGGACATAATGAGAGACAGTATGTCAATATGTCAAGAGTGTCTGGATGGTGAGTAGAGGAATCTGACTTGATGTTTGTTTGTGTATGTATGTATTGTGTTATGGTAGCCCCTGAAGAACCTCAGTCAGATCAGGACCCTGTTGCACTAGGCGTTATACAAACAAAGAACAAAAAACGGTCAATGCATCAAAGCGTGTACAACCTGCATATTGCGTTCTTAGCTATCCCCTACATTATTTCGCCACACTCTTTACCGTAGTATCTCAGCATGTGACCTTATTAACATAACTGTCCATATAAAATGAACCACGGTCCTACAAGGCTCATGAACCACAGAATGAGAAGCTGGGGCCGCCTGAAGCTGAAGTAAAAAGACTACCCCGTGAATATTATTACTCCACATGGCAGCTTTTTCCTTAGCTTTTTGTTCAGGAGGTTCAAATATGGCTCTGATGGAGTCTGTTTTTACTGCAATATCATCATCGTGTTCCCATGACGCCTCTGGTGTTTAGGGCAGCAACGAAGCTCCTCCACACCTGTCTTTCTGGCAAGTCTTTCAATGGTTCCCCAGCTGTGCCACAAGGTTTTTAAGCTTAGCTTCCACAGCTCTTCGTTGTTTTCGGGTGGCCTCGTTTTCGCTTGCCTTCAGGTGTCCATCTTATTGCCACTCTGGTGATGGAATCAGTTTCCATCTGAAGCACATGGCCAATCTATCTTCAACACCTCCTGGCAATGGTGGTGCTCATATCTTCTTGGCTGCTCTGTGTGAATAGATCTTGGTTTGAGATTGTTTTGGGCCAAAAGATACAGAGGATTTTTCTGAGGCAGGTTGTATGGAATGAAGACAGTTTGGACATGTCGTACTTCCTCATTGCCCAGCATTCCACACTGTAAAGTCATATTGAAAGTACACAGCTCTGATAAGTCTTGAGTCTGGTTTTGGTGTTGTATTTTGATGATTTCCAGATTTAAGCTTCTGAAGGTTTGGCTTCATTGATTCTGTTCCAGATGTCCTGGCTTGTTCCACCATCCTGGCTGATGGTGCTGCCCAAGTATGTGAATGTTTCTACATTGATGAGAACATAATCCTCTATCCGTACTGGTGATGGTCCAGGTCTACAAGGGATGAGAAGGGTGTCCATTTAATGCTTCTTGGCATGTCTTCTGTTGTACGCTGTATTACCCAGTTGATGGCAGTGTTGAAGAGGATTGCAGACATGACACACCCCTGACATACTCTTGTTTTAACTTCAAAACTGAGCTCACTGTGATCAACACTGCATGTAAAGTTGGAATAGAAGCTTTTGATGATGTTGATTATACGGAGAGGGATTGCATATGCCCACAGAATGTGCCGTAGACTGGTCCTGGGAAAGCTATCAAAAGCCTTCTCAAAGTCTATGAGTTTATGTAGCATCGCCATTGCCATTCTAAGCATTGCTCTTTGTTTCATAGAGTGAAGATCTGGTCTGTGCATTGATGCCCTTTCCGAAAACTGGCTTGCTCTTTTCTGAGAACGCTATCAACTGCCTCAGATATACACTGGACTATGATCTTACACAATACTTTGCTTGTCACAGAAAAAAGTGTGGTACCACGCCAGTTATTACAACCACTGAGAGTTCCTTTCTTTGGTATCTTCACTATAACCCCATTGGTCCACTCATCTGGCGCTTTTCCCCTTTCCCAGACTGATGTGAATAGAGGGGCCAGGATAGATGGTGCTAACTCAGGATTTACCTTGAACAATTCTGCATTCAACTTATCCTTGCCAGGAGCTTTCCCATTTTTTAAGGATTTTATGGCTTGAATGATCTCTTCCTTAGTTGGTCTTCTGCCTCCTGGATGTTTGCTTCCTCTTTAGGTGGCCCCCTGTTCAACAATTCTTTGAAATGCGCTGTCCATCTCATTTCTTGTTCTTTCTGTTGTCAGTAGGTGGCCTTGTTTGTCCCTAATGAGTGTTTGTTGGTGTCTCCCGTTTATCACTGATAAGCCGCAACATTTTGCAGATGTTTCCTTGTTCACCGCAAACAACTTCATCCTCTGCTTGTGTTGCCAGATTATCAATATAATGTCATTTGTCCCCTTTCACACGACATTTGACCTCATGGTGTGCCTTGCTATACTGCTTGTGGGATTTGTCCTTTAGCTTCTGGGATTTTGTGTCTAAAACTTTTTTTTTCTTCAGGGCTCTTCTGGTTTCTATGGTGTTCCGTGTGCTGGGTGTAATCCACTCCTCCGTTCTCTTCTGCCTGTAGCCTAGACAGGCTTCACTGCTCTGTTTATAAATTGCTGTTACTTTGTCCCACTTCTTGTTGATCTCCTCATCTGCATTCCCCACCTCTTCAAGGTCTTCGAGTACCTGAAACCTGTTCTTTAACTGCAGAACAAAGGCTTTCTGTATTTCAGAGTACTTTAGCTTGTCAACATCACAACATCTATGTCCCTTATTTGCTGGACCCAGACTGCTCAGTTTTAGCTTGATGGATGCTGTCACAAGGTGGTGGTCACTGCCAACATCTGCTCCCCTTCTCACTTTCACATCTGTCAGACAGTGTCACTACGCCCGCCGACGGGGAGGGGGCAAAGGGGGACCTGAGTGATTTAAAAGGGCCCGGGGGCCCCCAGCCAGCACCGCTGTTGAGGTAGTGGCCGGGAGCCCCAGGCCCTTTTAAATCAGCCAGGCGGGCTGCAGGGCTCATTGGGGTGTGCGACTGCTCCGGGCCCCGCCCTTTGGGGGGGCCCTGTGGGCCGGTGTGATTGGCCAGCACGGGCAGTCCTGGAAGTGACGGATTTGTCACTTCCACCCAGGGGCTCGCTCCCCCCTAGGGATGGCCCTGGGGCCCGGAATTTCTGTCGGCGGGCCTGAGTGTCACCATTTGACATTGATCATCATATGGTCAATCTGGCTCTTATCGCTGAATTTGGAGAACACCATGCCGTGGATTCGTGGATTTCACGATGTTGAAATAGGGTTCCGCCGATAACTAGGTCATTCATATTGCAGAAATCAACAAGCCTCTCCATTTTCATTCATGGTGCCACACCTATGTCTTCCCATTGCTCTGTCATTGTTTGTGTTGTCCTTACCAACTTTGGCATTCCGGTCTCCCATGATAGTTAGGTTGTGGTGTGATACTCTCTCTAACTCCGCCCATAGTGTAAGGTAGAATTTGTCCTTTGCTTCTTCATCACTGCCATTTATTGGAGCATAGTACTGAATCAGGGTGATATTATTGTGTTTCCCTTTCAGTCTGGCTCTCATAAATCTGCTGCTGAAGGACTTCCACTCAAGCTGGGAACGCTCCACTCCCTTCTTCAAAAGGATGGCAACACCCTCATGGTGTTTTCCATCATCCCGTCCAGAAAACAGCAAAGTATCTCCAGAGGCTGTCAATCTTCCTGATCCTGTCCATCTGCTCTCGCTGACACCCAGGATGTGTAAGCTGTAGTGTCTCTGCTGTGACCTGAGCTAGCTTCCCTGTTTCGTACATTGTCCATACTTTCCAAAAAACAAGTTTGGTTTTTGTCTGTGTGTTGAGCGCTTCAGTCTTCATGCCAGTGGCTTCCTTTCAGCTTTCACCACTGGCAGTCATACGGGTCATTGACTCCTGAAGGCCATCACACACCGTAATGGTCGATTTCTCTGCTGCTGTTTCTGTAACATATTTTGTTTTTTATGGGACAGGGGTGTTAGCCCTGTGCCTAACCCCCAACCTGGAGGACCAGGATATCTGTTTTGTCTGGTCCCTCCCCCACATACCAATCTGGCATCGTTGAACCTGCCAGAAGCAAAAAGCTCCCGCCGACATTGTCTCCGGGGATCGTTCGAGCACGCAAGCTGTCCCGCCACGACAAGGCACGGACTGTCTTCAACGCTTGTGTAATGATGGGTCTTCATTTGTCAGCATGGATATGATCACTTCTGTGCTTTCTCTCATCCATGTAGTTTAGTGATACAGTTTGCAGTACTTCAGCAGCTAATGTGGACAGATGTTACTTCTAGAAAATATCCTCTTTTAATGTAGAGGACATGAAAACTGTATTAGACAAGCATACCAGACAGTTATCCAGATATCTTAATGGAAACATTGGTGTGAGTTAGTGCCTACCGTACCCTGCACTCTGGGGAACTGAGGGGCATGAGTAACACATTCCTCTTTACACCAAAGTTCTTTTGAAGCTGAAAGTAAGTGATATACCTTAGCCCCAGCGCTGGTGGGTTGATTTGTTAGTGGAAGGGTACCTCTTTCAGGCCAAACTTGTGCTCTGAAAACTCCTGCTGCTGAAGCCTCTCTATTTTCAATCAATAAAATGTATCTGCAGTGAGTAAAAAAGCTGTGGCGCCTGTTGCTATCAGCAATCCCATTTTGGACACAGGTTTTTGCATTCCTGCATCATATTTGATGACCTGACACCTTCCACTGCTATTTGCGGCAACCTTTCTGCTCTGTTACTGGCTAGGGCAGGGGTTCTCAAAGTAGGGGTCGGGACCCCTCAGGGGGTTGTGAGGTTATTACACGGGGGTCATGAGCTGTCAGCCTCCACCCCAAATCCCGCTTTGCCTCCAGCATTTGTAATGGTGTTAAATATATAAAAAAGTGTTTGTTTTTAATTTATAGGGGGGGGGGGAGGGTTCGCACTCAGAGGCTTGCTATGTGAAAGGGGTCACCAATACAAAAGTTTGAGAACCCCTGGGCTGGTTTGTACACAGGTCCATGCTGGGGGCAGTGCACATCTGCCGAGCCCAGCAGGAGCTCTAGGCTGAGTTGTGCCTCAGGAAAGTCGCTTAGGATAATACAGTCTGCTTCCCTCTTGGGTCAATACCACTGGGTTGGGCAGAATAGATGTTGGGACATGGGGTAGCTTTTGGATAGCTTGCATCTCTGGGGTGCTAAAAGGGAACAGTACTTGTGCTGTTCTGGGTGCTCCGTGCACCTTCCCCTTGGGCTGCTACACAGAGAAAGGGCCCTTTATTTTGTATTTCAGCACAGTGGGTAGAGGGTACCCCAAGCGGTGTTTGCATTTACACGTGCAGAGAGTGAACAACTTGTACTAGACATAAGTCATTTTTATGTTAGAACGTTGGCAAGTAATTGCTTTAAAATCCTATTTTATTGCAAGCTCATGGTTTAATCTGGCTTTAAACGTGATCCACATCAGAAATGGGAAAGGCACCTGTCTGTCTTCCCCTCTCCTCAGTGGTTTTGTCAACATTTCATCCATCTCCAACTCTTCTGCCACTCCATTTCTTTATTTTTATTTCTTTATTTTTAATTAGCAGAGAGAATCAGGGCATAGAATAATTATATGTCACTCTCTATCCTTTCCTGCACCCTGCTTTGTAGTATGAGCGCTGATCATTATCATTCACAAAGATTGTGAGCTTCCTGTAGTTTAAATTAGAAAATCTTCTTCTCACCATTCTGTCCTATTTTGTACATTAAAAAGCATTCAGGGTATTGTCCTACACTTGATATCAGCTTATTGAATGGTACATTAGGTTTTTAGCTGGCACTCACATCTGGCATGCAAATATGGACAGATTGGCTAAGAAAAGGCAGCCATCTAAATCGGTGTTTGCAATGCTGCTGCAGCAAACCATGGTTTTATGTGAGAAGAAATATCATCAATCCTGGAGGAAACTGTACTGAAGGAGTGTGGGCCCTAGACATCCCAGCTAGAGGAGATATAGCTGAATGGCAAGCATTAATTACAAATGTCAGCTGTAAGTTGCACAGTACAGGCTCATATAAGTCTTTGATTTAGCGCAAAGCTTTTATTCTCCATATGCCAAAGAATAAGGTTGCGTTAAGTCTTGCATTTATAAATTGCTCTACCATTTTTTTTAGAAACGTCTGGTAGATCTAAAGGTTTTTTTTTTTTTAACTTCGTTCCTAGAAAAGGAGAGAACATTGATAGGGAAAATTTTCTATGCCACAAACCATTTAGAGTTTCATCAAGTAATCTGAAAATAATCAGACGATGATAAACTTTGGAAACCAAATTGAAAAGGGTGTGCTGCAAAAAATGTAGCCTTATTAATGTTAGGAGAAATTATCTAACTGCCAAACCTTTCCAATGTATATTCATGTATGCGGGCAGCACACTTAGGGTGAAATATTTCTGCCTTACAATAGTGAAACCACTCTGAAGTCAGGTGCAACTAAGCGGAGAATTTGGCCCTTAATATATAACTGGTCTATAATATGAAATCAACATTAGAGCTAGTTAAAACTTTTTCTGTTTTTAAAATTATGATGGGGGGGGAGAGGATTATGAATTTCAATGGAAAAAAGCAAGAGGGAAATTTGAAAAAAAACCCACCATTTAGCTATTCCCCCTTTGGACTAGTGGTAATCAACACATGCTGAAAAACATAGGGCCAAATTCTGCTCTCAGTTGCACTTATGTAAATCCAAAGTATCTCCATTTATTTCAATAGATAACAGAATTTGGCCTTAGCAGTCTCTTTTAATGCACATCTCCCATGCATATCAATAGGAGAAAAGAGAATTGACAAGGGGTAGTTTTCTGGGCCAGAAGAGCAATAAGAACAATAAAAGTGAATAAGTTGGTAAAATAATAATGAAGAGAACAGCCCAGGATTGTCCAGAACATGAGCTCTGGAGAAAGAGCTGTGGATCAGTCATTATATGAGGAGAGGTGAATGACAAGGGTCACAAAAGAATGTGAGAAGAAAGCCCTCCTCCATGTATGACAGTAGCAGTTTCAGGAATGCTTACATATACCAGCTGCTGCTGCCATCCAATGAATTAGACCAAAGAAAAGAGATGACTGGACAATTGACTGAACTAGTAAGAGGAAAGGAAAATAGCCAAGGTCTTAGCAGTATGTGGGGATCATTAAAGAAACATTTAACAGGGAGCCTAAGATGATCAAAGTGCCTCTTTTTGTCTGAGCAAGACAGTATTTTATTGTAAGCATCAGTTAATGTTGGTCGAGTGATTTCAACACGAAAAGCACTAAATGAGCTCTAAGTATTAGCATTAATAGTACTTGATAGAAATCCTCAGGATGAAACTAGTAATAATTAATGGCTAATAATTGAATGAATGAATAATCAAAGCAACAGTAATAAGCCTAAGCATTTAAAATTATATCAGCCCCCTCTTCCCCAAATCAGGAGATTACCTTATAAATCATGAAACTTTAAAAAAACTTTGGGGGGGCGGGGAGGTCACACTTTCAAGTTTTTCCCACACCCCAAGAGTTAGAAATGTACTTTTTTAAAACAATGAAAGTAGAAATTCCCAGGTAATGACCCAAGTCCAGCACCTGGGGTCTTAAAAATGCTAAATATTGCAAGACTCATGGTAAAATTGTGAGTGTTGGCTACATTTTAAAAATTATTGGTAAGGAAGGTAAAAAAGTCAGAAAGCAAAGTAATTTAGCACAAAATGGTCCTGCACTGGATTATTTCTTAGCTTACAAAGTTTTCAAGGAAGACACTCACATCTGGAAGGCACTCACATATTTAAAAAGGGCTCTAGGGGTGATCCCGGCAATTACAGACCGGTAAGTCTAACGTCGGTACTGGGAAAATTAGTTGAAACAATAGTAAAGAATAAAATTGTCAGACACATAGAAAAACATAAACTCTTGAGCAAGAGTCAACATGGTTTCTGTAAAGGGAAATCATGTCTTACTAATCTATTAGAGTTCTTTGAAGGGGTCAACAAACATGTGGACAAGGGGGATCCGGTGGACATAGTGTACTTAGATTTCCAGAAAGCCTTTGACAAGGTCCCTCACCAAAGGCTCCTACGTAAATTAAGCTGTCATGGGATAAAAGGGAAGGTCCTTTCATGGATTGAGAACTGGTTAAAGGACAGGGAACAAAGGGTAGGAATTAATGGTAAATTCTCAGAATGGAGAGAGGTAACTAGTGGTGTTCCCCAAGGGTCAGTCCTAGGACCAATCCTATTCAATTTATTCATAAATGATCTGGAGAAAGGGGTAAACAGTGAGGTGGCAAAGTTTGCAGATGATACTAAACTACTCAAGATAGTTAAGACCAAAGCAGATTGTGAAGAACTTCAAAAAGATCTCACAAAACTAAGTGATTGGGCAACAAAATGGCAAATGAAATTTAATGTGGATAAATGTAAAGTAATGCACATTGGAAAAAATAACCCCAACTATACATACAACATGATGGGGGCTAATTTAGCTACAACGAGTCAGGAAAAAGATCTTGGCGTCATTGTGGATAGTTCTCTAAAGATGTCCACGCAGTGTGCAGAGGCGGTCAAAAAAGCAAACAGGATGTTAGGAATCATTAAAAAGGGGATAGAGAATAAGACAGAGAATATATTATTGCCCTTATATAAATCCATGGTACGCCCACATCTCGAATACTGTGTACAGATGTGGTCTCCTCACCTCAAAAAGGATATTCTAGCACTAGAAAAGGTTCAGAAAAGGGCAACTAAAATGATTAGGGGTTTAGAGAGGGTCCCATACGAGGAGAGATTAGAGAGGCTGGGACTCTTCGGCTTGGAAAAGAGAAGACTAAGGGGGGACATGATAGAGGTATATAAAATCATGAGTGATGTTGAGAAAGTGGATAAGGAAAAGTTATTTACTTATTCCCATAATACAAGAACTAGGGGTCACCAAATGAAATTAATAGGCAGCAGGTTTAAAACAAATAAAAGGAAGTTCTTCTTCACGCAGCGCACAGTCAACTTGTGGAACTCCTTACCTGAGGAGGTTGTGAAGGCTAGGACTATAACAATGTTTAAAAGGGGACTGGATAAATTCATGGTGGCTAAGTCCATAAATGGCTATTAGACAGGATGGGTAAGAATGGTGTCCCTAGCCTCTGTTCATCAGAGGATGGAGATGGATGGCAGGAGAGAGATCTCTTGATCATTGCCTGTTAGGTTCACTCCCTCTGGGGCACCTGGCATTGGCCACTGTCGGCAGACAGATACTGGGCTAGATGGACCTTTGGTCTGACCCGGTACGGCCTTTCTTATGTTCTTATGTTCTTACAGGCCATCTTTATAAGGAGGATATTTGGGACAGAGTCTTAGTATCTTACAATAAGTAAAATTTACCTGTATTAAAAAATCTCCCTTCTGAAGGCCAAGTTATCCCATAATTAGTCTCAGCACCTTCTCTTATTGGAGACAGGTTCAAACTTTTTGGACCTTCGTGTATATAAGCCACCAAGGTGCCAGCACTACACAACTGTGAGTTCATAGCTAATTTTTCTGGGCAGGCAGTTCATATGTTCCTTCTGTATCTGGCCCAAGAGCTGATGAGTCCAGTATCCTGTGTAGTATGGTAGCCTTGACAGATGCCATTTTGCAAAAGCCAAGGCATTGTCTTGTGTCAGCTCCCACAAAGCCAGGAGGTGGTTAGACATCTTACTGCTGTGTTAGGGTCAAATCCCACAGTTCTTACTCAAACAGAAACTCTTGTGAATGAAAGAGGTGAGAGGAGGATCATCTTATTGAGTAAAGGCTGTAGAATTTGGCCTCAGGAGAGGGAAGGAAAGAGTCTGATGAGGTAAAAGAGGAGGGACAATGACTAAATTTTGCCTCTTGCTAGCTTGTTTGACACTTTAAAAATTCTTCCAATGGTGTGATATTTGCGAGGCATTTCTTCCTTCAGAGCAATCTGCCCAACTGTTGTGTATGTGGAGAGATTTATCGGTGAGTTTAAGATTTTTTTTTGCCACAAACAGCTGCATGCAGAGCAGGAACATCTGCTGCTGTGTTTTCTTTTAAATAGCTGGAGGCTTCTATTTTTAAACAGTCAGGGCATTTTCAATTATTCTGTGCTTGTCCATAACCTGTGCAAACAGAAAATTGTAGTAACTAGATTCATAGATTCCAAACCAGAAGGACCCTTGTGATCATCTAGTCTGAGCTCCTGCATAACACCAGGCTGTGGAACGTCCCCAGAATAATTCCTAGAGCAGATCTTTAGAAAAACATCCAGTCTTGATTTAAAAATTGTCAGTGATTGGGAGTCCACCACGACCCTTGGTAAATTGTCCCAATGGTTAAGTATATGCCTTATTTCGAGTCTGCCACTGTGCTACCCAATCACCTCAGATTTCTTAGGTACTGTATTTAAGTTCCTCACGGTGTACTCTTGACTAGACTAATTTTGTGTCCTGAACAAATTTTGCCACCTCTCTTTTCCCTGTTTCCAGATCATTGATAAATATCTCCATGGCAACTTGTTAGTAGCATTTTGCCATAGGGAAAATCGTCCATTTACTCCCACTCTGGTCTCTTGGCTAGTTTCAGATCCATGTGAGTTTTGTTGCCCCTTTGCTGAGCCAGTAGCAAATTTGGGTGTCTTGTAAGTTAGTGGAGAAATGAATGACTTGGAGTCAGGTGTTCGGTGGGTGAAACTGGTTTATTAACAAAATGTACAGAGGCTCCGTTTCTTTGACTGTGGTGGTTACAAACTGCACACAAGCAGAAAGCTCAGGAAAGGCCTGGCTACTCTCTCCTAAGAAACAGGTGTCTAGAGCCCGCCCCCTTCTTTCTCTCTCTCTGGTCTCTCCTCAGTTTCAATCAAACCCAACTGCGTAAACATACTCTGCCTCTCTTTTCCTCCTTCAACCCTTTACTTTCTTTACACCTAGGAATCCCCTAGTCCAAGGCTCTCCTTTTTGTGCAGCTGCTCTACAACACAAAGGGAGCTCACAAAGGGATCTTTGACTTCACAGAGTGCTATATACTGGGTGCTTATACATCAGTGACCCCTAACATGCAAGTTATCAGCGCCTTTCACCGTAACAGTATATTACCAGTATATTACCCAGTATATTGGGGTGTATGGGGTTGCCAGGGAGGGGTAGTACCTCTGATGGGGGGAGCAGTCGTACTCCTAGGAGTAGCTCATCCACTTTGGTCCCCACTTGACACCCAGCTCTCACCTGTGGCTCCAAGTAGCTGTCAGCATGCGACAGCGGCCACACCCCGGAGACCGTCTCGACTGGCGGGCTAAACCAGGTGAGGGTAGCCGATGAGTATGAGACTCTCGGTGAGTTAGGGTTTGTCTACCCATTGCATGCGAAGGCTGGATCCGGCTGGCTGAGGCAACCTGGTTTAACCTGGTTTAATGGTCAGGAAGGCGGTGACAGCAAGNTTGCTGAGGCTGAAAAAAAGCGTGAGCTGCGCAAGTCCAGAGCTGCTCATACATCATCGACAGTGCCATTACATGTCTGCCCGACGTGTGACAGGACGTTCCACGCCCGAATTGGACTGATCAGTCATCTTCGAACGCATAGAGCCCGGTCATCGAAAAAATGAGTTGTTGAGGTCGTCATCGATAACGATGGACGAACATCATCATCATATTACCTCTCACCTGTATCCACTGTTTCCCAAATAACCTTGTGGGGAACATTGTCACAGTCTTTTTTGAAAGTCCAAAGACTGCATGGCTGGAATATTACAAACTAGTCTGAGAGTTAGGCACTTGAATCCCATTGGAAACAATCACCTATTTCCCTTAGGCTCATTTGAATATACAGTCTATTTCTACCAAGTTTTCACTATGTTGTTGACATGAACTGATTTGGCTGTTAATACTAAGGAAACAAAGGCTGATTCTGCCCAAGGAGATGAGAATGTCTCCAATATCTGGAAAATAAATGCCAGAATAGGAAGTGTATTGATCGATCAATGTCAAGGTTACAAAAAGGATCTGGGGAAGGAGTTTCTGGAGTAAGAGGTGCCATAGATGGAAAGTGGAGGCTTATGCTGGTGCATGGAGGCTCCTATGTTAAGTGATCCTAGGTATGCTGACCCAGTGCTAGGTTAACTTTCTGAAATATCAAATCTTCACAATCAGGGTATGAGTCATGAGTGACTTCAAAGGACCTGTGAGAGTGGTACAGGTATAATTTCAGGTGTGACACATCCCATTAATATTCTCAGCATTGCTGAACTGACTGCACATTTTTTAATTAGACACAGCTAGTTGTAGCTGTGTGCCACTTTCTAAGAGTCCATTGCACTTTAAGTGATCCAAATGTTGTTTCCCAAGACCCAGGGAGTGTTATAAATTTTACTCATGGGATTCTCTGCTTTATGGTGGCTGATTCATGTGACACATTCCTGACTGCAGTCTTAAATGGGATAAAGATGAGTCATGGAAGAAAAGTGGGGTTTCTGACTGGGCAGTGTTGCCAACAACCCTTAGGAGCTGCAATCTTCAGTCTACCTTGTGGGAATATTTTAGGATGATTTGGGGCAATATTTAAGCAAAATTTTACCTAGAGGTAAAATATACTTTTGTGCATTATATTGGAATCGTAATAAGAAAACAACTTTTCTTTTCTAATTTCAGTCATTCTCTTTGAACCACAATAAAAACCACTTTGTTGGCCACTCTCCATGTTCTTTAAGGGCCAAAATATGATTATTTCACTTGCATGAGAAGTCCCCTTGAGCTATGCTTATAAATGAAGCGATTGTAATTTGGGCCTTCCATAGAACAGTTTGCTAGAGAATTAAATCCTTTGATCATATCAGACTGAAATACTGCTTCTGTGAAATGAAAAGGATTTAAGGTGCAATTTCAAAAGCGCCCAAGGCCTTGTCTTCACTAGGGAAAAAAGTGTGTTTTAACATATGCATGCTAAAATCCTAGTCAAGATAGCCAGGTGTAGTTTTAACATGTGCTAGCTGCTACATCACTTACCTCTACCTGCTAACACATTAAAACTACAGTTTTAGCCCATGTTAAATATATAACTTTTTCCCCCAGTGCAGACATGGTGTAAGTGACTTGGGAGCACAAATCCCATTGTTTATCACTAAATCCTAAAACACTGTGCTTTTGAAAGTCTCACCCTTATACAATAATCACCTTTAAATATATAGAGCAACTTCTATTATCCAAAGCTCTTTTATTTAAAACAGTCATTTCCCCATATTGAAAATTTCCTAGTTTACCCAAACTTATTTACTGTCTCTGGTAACATATGGATAACCAATATTATACCGTGGACTTGTTTTTGGCATGTTTCTTGCCTATTTCTTTCTTAGATGCTCCAGATTCTAAGGGGAAAACAGAGGACATATCATTAAATTATGTAGTTTCTTTTGTCTTCTGTTCACTTTTTGTCTGATTTTTTTTCCAATTTATTTTGTTGGCACATATGCACAGTGTCATATTTTCATCCATCCTTTGTGGTATTAAAGTACATAGTGCAATGGTATCTAGGTACAGTGCATGGATGATTTAAAAAAACAAAAAAGACAGCACCACCACTCCAGTGGGCTGTCTTCTGCCGTTTGAGTTAGCTATTAACATGCTACATTTTCAGGTACCTTAATCCCAGTCCGAAGGAAGAAGTGAGTTTTGCAGTGTGATATGAAGATAGCACCGGAAAGCTGTTACATAGACTTGGCCAGCTATTGAGGGATCTCTTCATCTGGCTTCCTTGAGTTAATACTTGGGTTTGTTAACGGAAGTGTGGTAGATGTTTGTAACTGCTCTGGTGGGTGCCAGAAGAGGCCCTTGGGAGGTCCTATCTCACACAGAGTTTTGTAGGTCAGTACCAAACCTTGAATTAGAACTGAGAGTAAACAGAGATGCAGAATAAGTAGTAGAGCACCAGTGGAATATATTGTTTTCAGTTCATCCTACTCTGGAGATGGGCTGCTGCACAGCTTCCCCATAAGTGTGTTTGTCCATACTTAAGTAGAGCACATTACACATGCAAGGAATCCTGTAGCCAGGTTGTCATTTGAGTGGAATAGATGAAGCCTTCTTACTGGCTGGAGATAGAAGTAGTGCTTTTGATGACTGAGTGCCAGCTGAGTGTCAAAGAAGTGAGATACTGCAGCAACTACTCAGGTTAAATATTTCTAGTTACTGAAAGGGTGTGTTCTATTGTCTGTTAAAGTAAATGCGTAGCCCCGCTCCAGCACATCTCTAAATAAAATTACCCCAGGGCCAGGCCTTTGATTTTAACTAAGATGAGGAGTAGATCATATAATCAATTATGTAAACAGCTTTCAGAGATGCACTGGCTGACTCGGAATTTTTTTAAGTGAAATCTTCAAAGCACCAAGAGATAATGCAAATTGCAATACATGTTGATTTTGAGAATAACTAAATGAGACCAAAAGTTGAGATCCTATCTAATGCATAAAACTGAACAAAGCAAAAAATAAATAAAAAAAGTGCTATATCTTAAGGAGGTAATTCTCCAGGCCATATGTGATATCTTATGACTATAAGCAAAAATAATCCTCTGCAGGGTGACATGCTGGGGGAGGTTTGGCCCACGCAGCCCTTCTGATAATATGGTAAAAAAAAAAATTCTGTGGATGAAGAATAATCAGCAGCACACACTGCCTTTATCTTGGACGTACATAAATGTAGCTGCAAAGGATTTCAACTACATTGTAAGACTTAGGGCAGTATGGATCAGAGTAAAACTTTCTTTCAGATGGACACAATGAACATTGGAATTTAAATGGCTGAACAGGTATTCACAACGTGGATCATGCGTTTCTTCTAAAGAATCAACATCCACATGCTTTTTGTCCTTCATTGTTGTGTCTTCTGTTTAAATGAAATTACAAAGGACTTAGGAAATCTCTCTTTCAAGTATCAAATGTATGTCTTTGATAGGAATGATGGTAGAGGTTACACTGTCATTTGCATAAAAAAAACACCTTGCTAACTCCATCATTCTTGAGCATGTATTTCCCTTAGTCATGCTGATTAAACTTCAGCCTTGACTGCTTGGAGGAAACCAATGAAATCAGAAACACTACATGTTAGATTTATAACAGAAGGGATTAAATGCTTTCAGAGTATTTGTTCAACACATCTGTTGAGACATATTTTATTATTATTTTTGTATTATACCCATATTTAAGCCTCTCGAAATGAATAACAGCTAAGAATGGATTTGCCTTTCCAAAAGGGAAAGGACCTTGAGAAAATTGGCCTTGTAAGGTTAGATAATATGTCCTAGTCATGGATCTAAGTTCAATGGAACCAACAGGTACAGTAAGTGATGAAGAAGAAAATAAAAGAAAACAATTTTGTTTGAGTGATTGGAAGCTATATAAGAAAAGAAAGCAGGAAAGATTAGTTTTCTAAGGCTTGAAGCAGCAAAAAGAAAGTTAGAATTTCTGGGTTATAGGCCTGGAGAGATCTAAGGACCTTGAAATGTAAAGACACTGTCTGCCTTTGTAATGGGGTATTTATAATTAATGTGAAAACAGTTTTCATCCCCTTCACCTGCCATCATTACACGAGACAGATAAAAATAAATAGTGCATTAGTTAAACTGTTCATTGACAGTGAATATAAACATATCTTGAAGCTGTTTAAATTTGAATCTAAACTTAAATCATCTTAAGTGGCAGAAAAAATCATCATATGATTAAATTATAAGTCTAAAAACCTATATGAATAAAATGTCTTGAAGTGAACAAGAATGGTGTTCTTTATTTGATATTAAAGATAATGAATAAAAAGCCACGTTTCTCTCTGATTGAACACAGTTTAATCACAATTCTCTTTATTATTAAATATTTATTAAATACAAGTAGCACCTGGAGATCTCAGCTGAGAGCAGGGCCTCATGTTGTGTGCTGTACAAACACATAGTAAGAAGTGGTCTCTGCTCAGAAGTGTTTATAATCTAAATATAACCAACTAGATCATCCTTCCTTTGTCTTTCTCCAATGTTTCTCCGGTGTTCTATATTGAGTTGTATGTTTGTTTTTAAATGCTAACATGTATTTATTTTGTTAATTCAGAAGTGTAATATACAGTATTACACAGAATCCTTGTTCCAGTGCCCCATATCTTTAAGTAAGATGGAGAAATGTACTACAATTGAATGTTATAAGATGCCCAGATATGCTATACTGTTGGATAGCTTGGAGGATTTTTTATTAACCAGTTACTAAATAGTTACAAATATTAGTATGCCATCACACTGTGCATTAACCAACCCACACATTAGTCATACATGTCTCCAGTAATGCACTATACATGGGCCTAGGCCTTAAACCAACTCCGAAATTGAGGCTAGTGCAGGAGGCACTGGCTCCTTTGTGAAGTGGAATGTCTTGCTGAGAATACACTACACCAGGACTCTGATCTGCTCTGGCTGTCAGATGGTTTCCAGCTGGAGCAGAAGGTATCTTTAGGAGGAAAACCAACTCCTCTTCTGCTAAGGTGACCAGATGTCTCGATTTTATAGGTACAGTCCTGATATTCGGGGCTTTTTCTTACATAGGTGCCTATTACCCCCCACACTCTGTCCCGATTTTTGATACTTGCTGTCTGGGCACCCTATCTTCTGCAGATGCAAAGAGCCCTATTGCAGTGGAATTAATACATTATCGTGATATAGGAGGGGAAAAGGTGTTGGAGCACAGCCCTTTGGTAGTCCCTGAGCAGCAGAGATCTGGCGTTGAAGGTGCAGGTCAGATTTCTACTTTGTCCTCTTTTGCCTCACTTAAAAACTACTTGCTTACAAAATCAGAGCTAAAAGTACAAAAGTGTCACAGCACATTATTATTGAAACATGGCTTACTTTCTCATTCTTACCATATAATTATAAAATAAATTGATTGGAATATAAATATGGTATTTACAGTGTATAGTACTGTGTATAGCATATCATTTATAGTATAGGGAGCAGTATAAACAAGTCGTATGAAATTTTAGTTTGTACTGATTTTGCTAGTGCTTTTTATGTAGCCTTTTGTAAAACTAGGCAAATATCTAGATGAGTTGATGTACCCCCTGGAAGACCTCTGTATACCCACTGGGGTACATGTACCCCTTGTTAAGAACCACTGCTCTAGCGCATAACTAACCGCTTGGGATGCACAGTGAGGGCAGGATTTGGATCATAATGAATGAGGCTATAACTGCAGTGAGTTTCAGTTCTCAACAAATTGCAGAGAAAAGCAGCATATTCCATACGGTGGGATTCTTAACTAGCTCAAACTAAAGAAGTTACAGGAGGCTGTGTTTCAGATCACACCGAATCATTTAGATGAAACCCACATAATATTAGAGAAATCATGTCCTGTTTTTAAACAAGGTGGGGGAGAGGGGGAGGCAAGATAAATCAACATCTGCTGCCTTCAGGTTATTGCACAATTACAGGCCTCTGGGCTTTGGAATAGAAAAATGGGCCTCAATGCAATTAGAAGGAAGTTGCTGTTGGGATCTGAAAACCTGGCAGTTGTGAGTCCAATTACCTGACTCTTTTGAAGGTAACATTTTCCAGAGCATTCCTAAAATATATACCAAATCTTATTGAGAGCAGAGGACACATCCTGAAATCATACATCCCATTTCTATGAATTCTGAATGAAATAAGTGCTAACCTAGTGCAAGCAGGTTGAACTCCATTGACTTCTGTGGTGTTGCAGCTTCTTACATTACATCTAGCTTTGGCCCATAATTTGAAAACAACTACCTAATTTAGGCTTGTTCTGAGATGCTGTTGTTTACTTGGTGGTCTGTCTGAGTGGGGTTTTGTTTTGTTTTTTTCATTTCACATATTTCAGTGCCGTTGGCATTAAGGGATTGTAATGTCATTCATTAATTTAGCTAACAAGTTTGGTTTGATTGTCAAGACTGAAGTATGCAAAAGCTGTGTTTTCCTTTCAGAAAAACAAAGCCACTATTTTTATCTTGTATAATGGAACTGTGGACATTTTCTTTATCCATATAAACGTCTAATCCTTTCTGAATTCTGCTAAATTCTTGGACTAACTGATACATCAATTCAGTAAGCTCAATCCAGTTTTAAATGTGTTGCTATTCATTTCAGTGGATATTGTCTTGTTCTTTTAAGAACAGATAAAGAGGAGCACCCTTTCTACCTTCCCCATGTCGTTTATTATTTTTTATACCTTTATCATGACCCTTTTTATTTATCTCTTCTTAAACTAAATAGTCCCAATTTTCTCATTCTCTCTTCATATAGAATAATTTTTGCCCCCCGAACCTCTTCTATGTCTATGATCTATTTTTGAGATGGAATGATGAGAACTCCACACAATATTCCAGGGATGAAAGGCACCCCATAGATTTATATGATGTCATTGTAGCATTTTCAGCATTATTGTCTATCCTGCTCCCTGTGCATTGCATCATCTTGATTGCTGTTTTGACCATTACTGCACATTGAGCAGTTTTCATAGAGCTGTACACAATGACACCTAGGCCTTTCTGTTGGGTCGTCAGTTAATTTGGAACCTAGAAACATGTACGAGTAATTATTATTCCTTCTAATATGCATTACCGGGCACTTACCAATAATTAATTTCGTTGCTATCATTATTACCATTCACCTACCTTTGTTCACTGAAGTTCCTCAGTCTTTTCTCTAGTTTAATGCCCTCTGCAAATGCTGACATCTCAGCATTCACGCCCTTCAATACATTCTTTGATGATCTATTAAACACCATGAGATCTACCATAGAATCTTGGGGCTCCCCGCTGTTAACCTTTTGCCTTGCTGAAAATTGATCACTTATTCCAACCCTTATTTTTTGTCTCTTAGTTAGTTTCTAATCCATGATGGAAGTTGACCTCTCATACCATGATGACTTGGTTTCCTTAATAGACCTTGAGGGATTTTGTGAAAAGCTTTTTAACAGCCTAATATTGACTTGCTCAAAGAATGATAGTTGGAGTAGTTCAGTTTTCCTTTTCAGAAGCTATGCTGGTTTGTCCCTTTTTGTATCCTGTTCACCGAGCTGTTTTATCCTTCTGTCTTTGATAACCATCTCAGCCAATATACCTGATGATGAAATAAGGCTCTCTGGTCTGTATTTCCAAGAATCACCCCCATCATTAAAACGACAGGAACAATGAGTGTGAGTACAAAGATTGCTACCTTCTACTACTATGATATAGTAGCGATTTTTCAAGAGAGATTGCAAACTTTTGTTAGGGCATTGCATTTTTTTGATAGGGTAGAAGTAACTGAAAGGTGATGTTTTGGGTTGACAGGTAACAAACATAAAGTAATGAGATCTGATAGGCATAGAGTAGAGTGGTCACATGAATGAAAGGACTTCAAAAGCCTGTGAGAATTTATCTGCTAGCAAATTTCATCCTAAGAACAGGAAATAGCATTTGAGTTTTCATCCGCACTCATAGGCAATGTAAGAAATTTACTTAAAGTGAATTCAGTGCCATAATATAGCCTGGGATTTAAAAAAGGTTATCTCCTTTGGGGATTGGTAGGAGAACTCAGGTCTATTCACACACTCATGCAAATGGTGATAGCAAGCTTAAGAAATGGAAGTGAAAGCAAAAGAGCCTGCCAAGGAAAGAAGAATGACCATATAAGTGAAGGGGAAGCTAAAGACTTTGAGCCGAATAAAGGTCAGGGAGTGAGGCTGTAGCTAGAGACAGAGAACCCACAGCAGACATCTTAAAGGCGGCTGCAATAGCAGCCGTTTTAGACAGTCCTTAACGGGACCATAGCAATTGTTCAGACAGCTTCAGTGGAGCGGCTAATTTCGACAGGAGCTAACCTTTGTCAAAACATCAAAGAAAGCCTTGGGTTAGTTTTAAAGGCAGAAGGGAAGGGAAGTGGTGTCTGAGCCTTCAGTTCAGAAAATTCTGAGACTTATTTGCGGTCAACTTCTCTGCTAAAGAGAGCCTTTGTCCCCTTATCTTGGACAAAGCATATGAACTTCTAAGCAATGGTTCTGTGTGTTCTGGTTTTCGGTGCAGTATGATCTTAATTTTTAAAAGTTAAGTGACAGTAATGCTAACCCATAGCATTCAGAAATTGAGTCAAGCTCCCCCCCCCCCCAATTGTGAGATTATCTTTAAAATAATGAGATTTAGAATACTACTAATACATTTTGGGTTCAACTTTCTTTGCCTTCTAGTTTTTGAATCTTTAGGGTGCACTTTGGTGAGGGATAGCTCAGTGGTTTGAGCATTGGCCTACTAAACCCAGGGTTGTGAGTTCAATCCTTGAGGGGGCCACTTAAGGATCTGGGGCAAAATCAGTACTTGGTCCTGCTAGTGAAGGCAGGGGGCTGGACTCAATGACCTTTCAGGGTCCCTTCCAGTTCTATGAGATAGGTATATCTCCACTTGGGTACATTCTCAACCTTTTCTCCACACCCTTGAGGGCTAGAAACATACACTTAAAATAAGGAAAGCTGAAATTCTCATGATTCTAGGAACTGGGACTTCAAGTAAAACACCAATCATTATGAGACTCATGATAAAACTGAGAGTTGGCAACGATGAAATAATTTATGGACATCAATGTCAGTGCTCTCCATCAGAATCTAGTAATAATTGTAGAGAATGCCCTGTACAGAAAGGAGTGGGTGTCCCAAATCAGGTTATCCTCATCAAATGCTGTTGTATCTTTTCATACACAAAGAATAATCAGTCCTGAACTATTTATTTAAGATTAAGGAACAACAAGAGAAAAAAAGTTCAAGAGCATGTACAATAACTCCCCACTTAGTGTTGTACTTATGTTCCTGAAAAATGCGACTTTAAGCGAAACGATGTTAAGCGAATCCAATTTCCCCATAAGAATTAATATAAATAGGGGGGGGTTAGGTTACAGGGAAATTCTTTTCACCAGACAAAAGACTATATATATATATATATATATATAAGTCTAAGATGTGTTTGGATCAAGAGTTTGGTTTGGGTCTATCTCTAGTTAAGTGGATTCCAAAAAGTATTTAACCACAAATGATGAAAAAAAGCAAATAAACAGAAAATTCAGCAAGGATTAAATATTTAAGATCAATGTATAATGATCATAAATGATCTGGAAAAAGGGGTAAACAGCGAGGTGGCAAAATTTGTAGATGATACAAAATTACTCAAGATACTTAAGTCCAAAGAGACTCTAAAGAATTACATAGCGATCTCACAAAACTGGGTGACTGGGCAACAAAATGGCAGATGTAATTCAATGTTAATAAATGCAAAAAAGTAATGCACACTGGAAAACGTAATCCCAATTATAAATACAAAATGATGGGTTCTAAATTAACTCAAGAAAGAGATATTGGAGTCATTGTGGATAGTTCTCTGAAAACATCTGCTCAATGTGCAGCAACAGTCAAAAAATCTAACACAATGTTAGGAACCATTAGGAAAGGGATAGATAATAAAACAGAAAATATCATAATGCCACTTTTTAAATCAATGGTACAGCCACACTTTGAATACTGTGTGCAGTTCTGTTGCCCCATCTCAAAAAAGATACATTAAAATTAGAAAAGGAACAGAGAAATGCAACACAAATAATTAAGGGTATGAAACATTTTCTGTATGAGGGGAGATTAATAAGAGTGGGACTTTTCAGCTTGGAAAAGAGACAATGAAGAGAGGATATGATTGAAGTCTATAAAATCTTGAATGGTGTGGAGAAAGTGAATAAGGAAGTGTTATTTACCCTTCACATAAATTAAGAACCAGGAGTCACCCAATGAAATTAATAGGCAGCAGGTTTAAAACAAACAAAAGGAAGTACTTCTTCACACAAAGCATAGTCAACCTGTGGAAGTTGTTGCAGGGGATGTTTGAAGGCCAAAACTATAAAAGGGTTAAAAAAAGAACTAGTAAGTTCATGGAGGATCGGTCCATCAATGGCTAATGGCCAAGATGGTCAGGGATGCAACCCTATGCTCTGAGTGTTCCTAGCCTCTGATTGCCAAAAGCTGGGAGTGGACAACAGGGGATGGATCACTTGATTGCCTGTTCTGTTCATTTCCTCTGAAGCACTTGGCATTGGCCACTGTTGGAAGGCAGGATACTTGGCTAGATGGACCTTTGGTCTGACCCAGTATGGCCGTTCTTATGTTCTTAGAATTTAGTTCAGAGGAGTTAGACTTCCTTTTACTCAGTTATGTTCCTCTAGGGCTTCTTACTAATGTGCAAAGAAGTCTAAGTTGACATAGACCATTGAGCTGGAAGCCAGTTAATGCCACTGAGCCTCAAATGAAGGTGTAAGTTAGAAATGGGCAAGGGCTACTTTAATGTTCTTCTTATTCCCTTGCTTTTTATTGCCACCCCTCACTTCTGGCTTCTCAGGGTCTGAATTACGCCACTCCCATAACACACAGATACCCTGAGCTATACAGTTACCTTAAGGGATCCATCAGAGGCAAGGGGTAAGGACGATACCCCTTACCTCTCTCTTCTGACACGTGTGTGTGCTGCTGTCCCATTGACCTCTGCACTTCCCAGCTTGTGTAGTAACAGTACGTCCAGGGGCTCCTGCTTCTGAGGCTGCCCCTGTAACTCATCCTCTTTCCCTAGGTGATGAAGGGGACCAGTGCATGTGAATACTGCCTCAGGCATATTAATTTGCAGTGGGTTAATGAGGCCAACCTGAAGGAACCCCAACCCCTCCTCCTCTCTGCCCCTGAGTTGAAATTGCACAGGAGCTCTGCAGAGGGCCTTCCATGTGTTTTGAGGAAAGGACACAGCATGCCACTGAGGTAGGATTCCCCATCTGTGCCTGAAATGGATAGGTTCTCCTTTATACACAGAGGGGAACATGAGGCCCTGTGTCTGGTCATTTTAGTCCCCATCCTGCTCCCATGACATTAATGGCAAGATTCCCATTGACTCTAATGGGGCAGGATCAGATCGTGATAGCTTTACGTGCTTTTATTTTGAGCATATTTGTTTTAATTGTAAAAATGAATTGCTTGAGAGACCTTTCATGTGACTTCAGTAGAATATCTGCTCTCTGCCTGGTGTATTTCTTCCATGTAAGATATATATCAGTCACACATTTCATTGACCTCATTGTTCATCATTACATGCTCTTTTCTGTAAAAAGAGGTGCCTCAAGCAACAACAATGACGGAGGCCTATGTTGAGGCAACCTTTAAGTTAAAAAAATGTGAGCTCCGAATCTGACAAAATGCAAGGGTCACAGAGCACTAGAAATGCATAAAACACCTGAGACAGAATCCATAGGCACCACCTAGTCTCCAGCTAGGAATGAGGCAGGACTTTGGGGAACTGAAGAAGCTCAGTCAGGTTCTTGGAGATGTACAGGAAACTCTGAAGAGATGGTTTTTGAGAAGGAAGAGTGCTCCATCCAGTTTCTGTAAGGCTAGTAGTAGCTAGACCTGTCTAGTCCTCAGACCTCTTGTCTGGGGATTCAGAGAAGAAAACCAGATCTCTATCCTACTCCACCAACTGGCATCACAGGGGGACTTCTCCTCTTGCTGCTGCTGGGTAGGTCGGAGGTAGGTGGCCAGGCCAGTTCTTCTCCCTCTGGGTCATGCAGGGACTTTCTGCCAGGGCTTTGGAGCAGAGCCCGGAGTAGCTCCAGAGCAGTGCAGCTGCAGGTTTTTGCCTGGAGCTGGAGCGGAGCCGGAGCACAGCTCCAAAGCCCTGCTTTCTGCCTCCCAACACCCTCCTCTCTTTGTTCTGGTTCTTACTGCAGAGCATGAGTGGGAGCCACAAATCTAAGCAGTGTTCTCTGGAGGGTAGCAAACTAAGAACAGGAGCCTGGCTCAGCCTGCTGTGGGGAGCAGAGCTGGGCATGCACCTACTACTACATGTTGCAGCAAAGAGGAGCTCTACCAATAGGTAATGAGCGGTTGGGGAGGCAGGCAGAGGGGTGAAGGATATAATATGGCTGAAAGTATACATGTTTTATATGAGGCCTTCTCCACACAGGTAACTTGTGTGCAGTGTATGGATAGTTGGGTGAGGCAGCTTTTATGTGGTTCTGTAGAAGAGTTTGACAGACAAGTGGCTGCCATATCAACCATTTCTGGCACTGCTTTCTCTACCCAAGGGATGTGTGGAACTTCCCAGCTTTAACTTGGATAGTTATCAAACCAGTGTAGCCACTAGAAGAGCTTTCCAAGGATTTTTCACATAATTGGTGAAATTTGCCCTCCTAATACTACTACATACAGAGCCAGGTAGAGGCTGGGGAATTGGGCAGATGTAGCCTCTCCTCCCCAGTGTTAGGGACTTAAGCATTTCAGGATTTACCTCCGCTTTCTTTTTTTAATCAGCTAATAGTGTTTCATCGGACCAATAACCAACCACCTCAGCACTAAGCATACGTGCTATATCAGTGTTTTCCTTAGCAATGGTTTCTCTTCTCTCCCTTTCTTAGCTTAGATATTTTTTTTCAGTTTTCCCCCTCTCTGCTTCATCTTCAACTTCTTGTTTTCTTTAACTTTTTTCCCAGGTCTGCTGTTTTTACAGGCTAAGTGAAACTTGAAACCAATAACCTTTCACTGGAGTGGGACTTATGACCCCATAAAGCCAAAATTAGGCAAAGAGAATTCACCTGTCCCTAATCAAAACCAAATTGAACTACAAAACCCTTTTGGAGTTTGTCAGGCATTAGTTTGGTGGTCTCCCATTATTACTAGTTTTCAAATTTAAATTAAAAAGTTTTGCCAGCCAGAAAACAAGTATAAACTAAGGTTTGATCACGCTTTTATATGAATCAGAAATCAAAGAGTAGATGTAATTGGATGTCACAAAGCACTAACTTTCCAAGGATCATTATTTTGCAGAGAAATGAGCCAACTTGATTAGAATTAGAAATGATTACTGTTCTTAAGGAAATAAGAGTGGACAGAGGGATGATTGAGTAGTCTGAGGCCAGTTCCTAGAAGACCGATAAATCCATGTCATATAAAACCACAGCTACCACCATCGTAGGCAGGTGAGTAAGGACAGAATAACATGGGCATGGAGACTGAACTTGTTACACCTTCTGGGTGAATGATCTCTAAAAGTAGTATGTAGTGTGAGAATTGCCTTTACTCACCGAAATAGAGGACTTGGGTCTCCAAAAATATCAATTCAGCATTAAATTCATTTAAAATACCCCCAGCAAGCTGAAGAATGGTTAGATATATTAGGAGGATAATCATGGTGACCTATATTCAATATATATTTATAAGAGAACAAGTATTTCCCACCCAAATCGCTCCAAAATTCTTACCACTCAATATTTGGTACCACTACCTGGAAATAGTAGGTGTAATAGGCCTAGAGATAACTGAGTATTCTTCCATGGAGGGTGATACTAAAAGTCAGAAGGAGGTGAAACAGAAACATGGGAAACGGGGCCACAACAACTGAAAGAAGATAATTGAATGCTTGAAACAGTGACCATGAAAAAAACATTCTCTGCATCTCCCAGTTGCATAAGCTTGGAGTAAAAACACTGTAGAGCTCTTATATGGGTTTCTGTTATTTGCTGTAGTTTCTAGCACCTCTTCCATCACATTAATAGCTGGAGCTTTTCCTAGCATTCTCCAGTAGAAAAGGAACCCTTATCTCAATAGTTCTATGAAGCTGTTTGGACAAGATGAATGTACCACATTAAAAATAGTAGTGAAGTAGGTGGAACATATGGGAGCTGTAAGTGGAACACAAGGGACCTGGAGGCATGAGTTAAAATCTAGCTTAGGTTTCACACAAGTGAAACGAGATCTGCAGTCTGAGATTACTGTCTATTCATGATCACCTCAAAGATTACCACACATCTTGATGCAACTATCTGCCTCTGCTCAGAGATTTAAAACTCAATTAAGAGGCATGTTGTAAGGAGTGAGGTGCACTGGCGGTATTGTGTATGGGGAGCTTGCACAGAGCACCTGCTAGATGTACTGTGTGGCATGTAGTGAATACTGGATATATAGGGAAGTTGAAATTCAGAGCTCCACATAAGTTTATTAAAGATTAAGTTCAAAGGCTGAAGTTCTCCAGAGATGAGGAACGAATAATAATAAGCCAAAGTGAGAAAATATATGAGGAATTATTGTTTCTGAGATTTAGACCTTTCCTCGCTTGGATAGATAGGGACAATGTTGGATTTTGAGGAAAATGGCACTGGAGAAGGATTTGTGACACAGGAGTGTGTCTGCTGAGAGCTGACCAAGGCAGGGGTTATGAGGAAAAGTTAGCAGCATCGAGAAATGACTCAAGACAAAGTGGTGGCTGATAAAGCAGTTGGCTCTATTATAAATGAGACTTCATAAAAAGCTATAAAACCAATTACCCATTCCTAAACATACAGCACAAGCATCACATCAATTATTTTCTCAGATTCTAGTCTTTGCTACTGTGACATAAAAGTGAATAACAAGCTGTGGGAACCAGACTCACATCTCTGGTATGCTCGGCACATACTGTAACTCCACAGCAGTCAATAGGATTGCTCTGCATTTATACTTGTTTCGTGAGAGCAGAATCTGGCCCTAGAAGCAGAAGGTCCTATTACTCCTATATGATGTGTCCAGTGTTTCTAATTGTAAAGACAATGGGACAGAACGTGATCTGTACTCCAGAGCCCCAAATCTCAGTTGCTCTATTTTTGTGCTTTGTGTAGGAATGAAGGGGATGGTGCAGAGATAGCCAAAGCCACCTTTGCACTCCCGGATGTCTCATGGGAGCCAGGGGCCTGACTGGTCCCAGTTGGAAGTCAGAACAACCTCACGAGTGCCCTGAGTCTTGTTCCAGCTGTTCGTAGCTCTCTAAATTCCATGGGCAGCCAAAGCACAATGTGTTCCAGTCACGCCTGTGACATGTTTGCCCCCCCTCCCCCTTATAGGCTTGCTTCCTCCGGGGGGGGGGGGGGGGCTGTAGGGAGAAGAGGGAGGAGGTGGCATAGATCAATTCCACTGACTTCATAATAAGTAAGGAATACCCTACTATGCACATCAGGGTTATTCCTGGAGAACCAATTGTGCCTGTTATAGGGCTTATTTTTACCACTGGAGCAGTGTAAAAGGGCCACAGGAAAACAGGATTGGGCCCTGGCTGGACAAAGCTGTAGCCCCTAGGGTTCTACGGGTGTAACAGGGGAAAGAATGAAATCAGGGTGAGTTGTGTTTAAGTACAGCCAAACCTGGCCTACGTCAGTGGCTGAAGAGTAGATTCCAGAATGGAGGTAATTTGGTGGAAATAGAAATGAAGGGTTTTTTAAACAGGGCTTTCGACACTTAGTGAAGTGAAGAAAACAAAAAAGCATAATACAAAGCTGTGAAAAGCAGAGTTCAGAGAGAGTAGAAACCACTAGCAAGTGCTGTATATAGCCTTTGCTAATACTACAGCTTTTGATGAAATGCAAGGGCTCTTTGCACTTCAGTGCCCTTCTCAAGGAACTGCTCCGCTTATACTGACATGGGAACCATGTCCTTCACCAAGGGACTGTAACTCCATCCATTTGATTCTCTTGTTAGACATCACTGCATATTTACGCAATAAAAGTGTCAGATCTGGCCATCACAGTTTATTAGATGTGATGGATCTCACCTTCAGACCACTGGAGGTATTAGGCCAGACTTTGTTCCCAATGTACTCTAGAAAAACCTCATTAGAGCTTCAGTGAAGTTCATGTGGAGTTAAACTTGTGACCCTGAGAGTAGAATCCATCCCACTGAATTTACAAATTGAACAATTTTGTACTTCTCTTGTTGCCATGAAGAGAAACATAGCAGACAGAAGCTGAAATGCTACCTGTGCTACAACTGCCGTTAGTGCCCAAAATTCCTGTTCAGCTGTTTTGAAAAGAGTTTTTATTGTGGGATTTAACTTGTTTGGGATTGAGATGTTTTTAAAGGCCTTATGGTGTTGAACTTCAAAACATGAAGCCTAGGATATCCATCAAAGACATGTCAGATAATATAGCTCATACCTTACCAGAGTAGCTTTGTTTCCTACCTCCGGTATATCGTCTGATGCTTTGTCCAGTCAAGCTGTAAATATCTATTACAATGTTACACTTTCTTAAAGTCCTTTCTTGACTAATCCTTTCCACATCCACAAATAATTTAATACCCCTTTCCTCCACACATAAGGCCCCTTCCCTACATCCCCAAGAAAGCCACCATATATAGATGCACACATTGTAAGTGTCTGTAGCATCCGAGTCTAGGTCTTAATCCTGCAAAGCCCTTGAGCACAGTGCACATCAAGTTTATTGTGTTCTAGTGCAGGAGCGTGTGTGTGGGCTTAAGTAAGGTTAAGCACTAGGTGTAGTCCTCTGCACTGAGCAAGCCCTTAGTGTTCCAGCTCCCTTGATTACAGAATACAAAGGAGGTAGAGAGTATGTGCAGGATACCTGTGTCTTGGGAGGCATGAATTTAAGCACAGTGCTGCTGGTATGAATGTTATGCCCTCCTCTCTTTGGTTTTATTTCCTGTTAGATAGGTCTAACTTGATGGCTCTGCAGCAGTGATCTCATTAAAGTTGGATTAGATTCCCATGCACTCTCTGTACAGCTTTTCACCCTGCTCTTGTGTACACAGTACCTCATACCTCTACTACGCACTACTGTTCCTTTGATGCGCATGTAAAATACATAGATAGTGACATGAGGCTTCTTAATCATATGGGCAGAAAGGAGTGAACACAGTGGAATAAGGAATGTTCCTGGGGGCAGGGACTAGGTTTGCCAAGCTCCCAGCAAAATGGTGCCAGGATCTTGACTGGGGTTTGGGGCAGTACCACAGAATAAATAATATTATCTAAAATATTATCCAAGGGCAGGACTTCTGGCATGTTGTTTTGGGAATTGAAATTTCTATTTTTCTGAAAGGGGGAAAATGGGATAGGAAAATGGGATAGGAATACAGAGCTGCAGTGCTCTGAATGTGGGGAAATGGACATTTCTCCATATTTGTATATTTCTCTATATAGCTGATCAGAAATCAAATGTATTTCAGGGTACTGCACTAACTACTCATAACCTGTCAAGGACAATTTTGAAACATGCTTGCAAAGGTGACTCACAGCTGCTTTTCTATGCAGTTTGTTCTATAATAGATACAATGGTGCTGCTACAGATCACTATCTCTGTATTATTTATTTATGGAAGAGCACAGCCTCTAACTAAACGCAAACCACAATTACTGATGTCATTCAGCCCAAAAATAATACAGCATTAATATTTTTAATATTAAAAATTCTTCTCACAAATTATATCTGGGGGCTGAGGGCTAGTATACATGGAGAGTTATTTTTGATTAATTCCAGGTGGGGACACTTCTGAAATAATAGAATCCACACATGGAATAAATCAGGAATAGATAATCTGGTTTAAATTCACATTGTACCTTATTCCAGATTAATTTTCATGTGTAGACAACCCCTGCAATGAGAGAAGAGATGAAGTTAGTGACTTTTTTTTCATGCTTTCTAGGTCTTATTATAGCTTCCGGTAACTAGTGGCCTTTTGTGTGGGATGAATGAACTTACATGTATGAATAGGCACAGCACAGCAGCATCCCAATTACTGGAAATAATGCAGTTGCAACCTATTAGGTTTCCCAGATGCCTCTTCAGAAGTTCAATTGTTCTCACACAGGTATGTGGTTACAGAGCCATGAGTGATGCTAGTAAGGGTTAGTCTACACTACAAAGGCTTTGCCTGTATAGATATATGGGCAAAGCCCCCTACTGGAGATGCCAGCAAAAGGAGTTCTTTTGCTGGTACTGCATAGTTAAACCACTTCCCTGAACAATATAAACCACAGTGGGAAAAGGACTCTTTTTGCCAATATAAGTTGTGTCTCCATGGGGAGGTGTGCTAGCATAGTTATGCTGGCTAAGGATGTGCTTTTTCACACTCTGAACAGATGTAGCTTTGTTATGTAGACTTGGCCTAAGACTCCAACTCTCAGCTATCCTACTTTGTCTGTATTCTGGGAGTTATCAGCAGTGTCATGTGAGCACTTATGAATACGGAAGGGCTCAGGGCAGGACTGAGACAGAATATTTCAGCCAAAATAAAGATTGATGAAACTGAGACAACTAACTTGCTAATAAACCGTTTACATTACAGTTAATGATGGTTGTCAATTTATGCATTTGAATATTTTAGAAATATTAAGTACAGCTGGTCAATATATTTTATACTTTTGATGGAAAAGCATTTGCCTTCTTTTGCAAAACCTATTTGCTATTATCGACCAGCTCTTTGTAAATATCTAACGAATATACATTTTTCTAAGAGGTGGATCAAAGAGAGGTGAACCTCTTTTCTAAGAGGTGAACTCTGTCAAAGATGGATGACTTGCCAGTTTATACCTAGCATTCATATAGTTTACACTGTGCCATTTTGCATTAGCTTTTACACTGCAAGAATTAAGTCTTTCTCCATTAAAGTATGGATACATTTCTTCATTTCCCAACATAAAATGACAGGAAATCTCATCCATCCCTGAAAACTGAAAGTGACCTAAAACACGTTCTGTCTGTGTTTTAGATGGACAAGTCGTTGTAAGCCTGTGATGGGTTGGACCCCCGTTCTGGGGTGCCACCTGATGTGCTGGGGTTTCACAGAGCTTCTCTTGCTCAGCCAGCCAGGGTTCCCTCTCCCTGCTTTGCTGAATTAGGCTCTCTGGCCTCTTGCAGTGCACACACACACACAGAGGTAGGGCCGCACCCCGCTGCAGTCACAGACTGAAGTCAGCTGTGTGTGCGAGGACTCCCCCAGCACTCATGTGCACACCCCTTTTGGGAGATAAACCCAAAACAATACTGTCTTGCACTGTATAGAAAGATCTGCACAGCGCAAGCTCATAAAAATCCGCCCTCTTCCTCAATGTGAAGAGCGATGTGCACGACTTCTTACCCCCCCCCCGGTTCGAAAGTACATAAACTGTGTTTTATTATAAACAAGAAAGTTTATTAACTACAAAAGGTGAATTTTAAGTGGTGAAAGGGACCACAAACAGATCAAAGCAGATCACCTTAGTAAATAAACAAAAGCCGCAGACTGAGCTTAACACACTAGATAGGTAGGATACAAATGAACAAATTCTCACCCTGAGTGATAAACAGGCTGGCAGATTCCTAAGGCACAAGTTGCCTTGGCTTTCCCAGGTTTTCTTACAGAGACTAAAGATCTTAGGCTGGGGCCATCACTTCTCACAGTTCAGTCTTTGATCCTCAGGTGTTTTCAGGTGTGTTGTTGTAGGGAAAGTGAGGACCCTTCATGTTGTCATTGTCCCTCTTTTATATCTTCTCCCCCACTTGCTGGAAAGCCTTTTTTGCTGTGACCTGGGTCAAACAGTTCCCACTGTGTAGTGCTATCTCTGAGAGGTTTCTATTGTACACAGTTCCTGGGATAATCCTTATGCTTGTGTGCATTTCTTCAATAAGCCACTAACATTGTTTGGCCTCATCCAACATAGCACATTTGAAATACAGAGATGTGGTCAATATTCCCAGCTTCAGATACAAAAATGCTACATGCATANCTGGAAAGCCTTTTTTGCTGTGACCTGGGTCAAACAGTTCCCACTGTGTAGTGCTATCTCTAAGAGGTTTCTATTGTACACAGTTCCTGGGATAATCCTTATGCTTGTGTACATTTCTTCAATAAGCCACTAACATTGTTTGGCCTCATCCAACATAGCACATTTGAAATAAGAGATGTGGTCAATATTCCCAGCTTCAGATACAAAAATGCTACATGCATGCAAATTGGATAAACACATTCAGTAAATCAATACCTTTCCAATGATACCGTACAAGACCCATCTTGCTTAAAGTATATTTTAATCATACTATATTATACTCCCGGGAGGGATAACTCAGTGGTTTGAGCATTGGCCTGCTAAACCTAGGGTTGTGAGTTCAATCCTTGAGGGGGCTAGTTAGGGATCTGGGGCAAAATCAGTACTTGATCCTGCTTGTGAAGGCAGGGGGCTGGACTTGATGACCTTTTGGGGTCCCTTCCAGTTCTATGAGATAGGTATATCTCCATATATTATATCATAACCATATTTCCATAAAGAATATGGGGTGTAACATCACAAAGCCCATACACTGACTTTTCCTGTAAAAGTAAAATTGCTTCCAAATTGAATTTTTATTAAAGGCCAATTACTTATTGGGTATAGATGAGGAATGTACAACAGTCCATCCAATTTTTCAATTTCTTTATTCTTTGTGTTTGCATACTCCCTCCTTATCACCTTCTCAAAGCTATTTGAAACACATTCCTTCTGGAGAATAGCTGTCTAAACCACCATACACCTAGAGTTCACAACAATATTCACCTCTGCTGTTAAGCCATAGATTTCACTTTCTTTATTGCTGACCTAGGAGTGCAAGCGTATGGATCGTCTCTAGCTAACAAACTCTTCCTCAGTGGATAATGGTCCAGTCTAGTAGCTCTTACTAAGATTAGTCCCATCTAGACTTCAACTTGACTACTCATGTCATTATCTTAATGAGAGCTGGGGCACTTAATACCTTTCAGAAGGAGTTTAGGATCCTGTAGGAGCAGGGTCTCAGGGTGTGAACCTGAGAAGTGCTAAGCAACCATACTACCCATTAGCCAGTGCAAGTATCGATTGCTCATTTAGAACTGAGCAACTCTTCAACACTAGCCATGAGACTTGATGTCATGATACTCGGTCCTGCTCTCGCTCTATTCAGTGGCAGAAATACCATTGACTTAGGGTGACCAGATGCCCCGATTTTATAGTGACAGTCCCGATTTTGGGGTCTTTTTCTTATATAGGCTCCTATTGCCCCCACCCCCGTCCCGATTTTTTACACTTGCTATCTGGTCACCCTACACTGACTTCAGTGCAAGCACAACCTGGTGCATGATAACAGCTACAGTTCCTGATCCTACAAGATTCTGAGTGTAAAATGGAGCTCAGCGCCCCCCAGATTTGAACTCTTGGCAAAAGCAACCCCAGTAAAAATTCAGTGCACAAGCTTTGCGTGCAGTAGACTCTGACCGCTAATGAGCGGAGTTGGACTCTGTTTCATGCTAGGTCACTGGATTGGGAGTTAGGAAATGTGGCTTCTGTTCCCATCTTGCCACTGAGCTGTAGTGTGACTTTGGGCAATCACACCACCTTACTGCGCAGCAGTCTCCCATCCATAAAATGGAAATAATGACATTTGTAAAGTGCTTCGCACTCTGTGGATGGAAAGAGCTATAATAGCTAAGTGGGAATAGTAGCATGGATTTTAAGTGGTATTATGTACATACACATTTCCAATCAGATATGAATGTCAGTTTCCTTCTGAAAAAGCTCTTAAATTTCTCTCCCAAGCTTCCTAAAACAATAATAGCTGATGACTTTGCTGCACACCCACTTCTCTTTCTACTTTACATTCTTGGCTGATCTAGTTTCTCTTTTTTGCACACACAAGGTTTAAGAGGCAGTTTGATGCAGCATTTTTTTATTTGCTGTGTGGAGATTATCCGCAGTGGATATATGATGTAGAAATGAATTTACACTTTGCTTTTGCAGCAAGGAGAGGAGTATATTCTCCCCCCTCCCCACAATTGCTTTGTATCCTTAAAAAAACAAACCAAAACACAAAATACTAACTCTCATTTTGTTTGGTGGAAAAAGGGAAGAGTTGGTCACTGCTCTAGTATGTAACATTTATTCTCAGATTTTAAGTTTCACTTGCACTTCAGAACTACTCTGATTTACATCAGCTGAGGATCTGGCCCATGGTACTTCTCAGTTTTAATACAAGTGAAGGATACTATAAAATATGTAAAGGATTACTGCAACAGAACAAGGTGGAGAAGCTATGAATAATAGAAAAGGGCAAAAAAAAAGTTAACCTGTTCCTCATGTTTAAAATATCCAGATTAGGAAATCTCTTAACTCTACCAGAATATTAAATGGGGGAGCATTTAAAAAATGTCATGTACAGATACTTACCGTCTGAATAATCTTTTTTTTTTTTTTTACTTCTTTTATTAGCACTTTATTGCTTGCCCCCTAGCATTTAAAGCAGAGGTATCCAAAGGGGTCTATAACAGTTAGGTCCAAGGAGTGCTTGGCAATGGTAATCAGAGAGCTGGCTGGTGACGTGGTACTGACTTTCCTCATTTCCTCCTGCTGAATTTCAGTAGAATACAGCTCCAAATACAAGTGATATTTTCCTAATGTTAAATTTCCATTCAGTTGATTGCTGTAGTTGCTGTACAGGTGGGGAAGTGGCTTGCAAGACAATTTCCATGTGAAGGTGTGGTTCACACTGTAAAAATGTTTGAGAACCCTTGCTCTAGGGGCTTTCAGTTCTCCAATTTATTTGCAACTACCGTGTCATCAGATATGAGTAAGTAAGAATGACATTGAGAGGTTCCGTTTATTAATCTATCTGCTGTGTGATTAAACCACTCTTCTCTCGTATGCATTATCCACTTTCCTCCTTTTCTTCCTCATTTGAAAGCTGGACAATTTTTGGGGGTTGATGTGAGGAGGGGCTACTCAGATGAGTTAGGATTCAAGGATTGTACCAGTATTTAGGGGGGTACATCTGAGTATTTCTGTGCAGCACGGGGCCATTAGTGTTAACCTTTGCTTGTTCAGAAGTTCCACAACTTAGTCCAAGAAATGTTGGGCTCAGTAACTTGGTAACTTAATAAATTAATTTCTTGGGTTGTCATGTGAGGTCTGATTTGCCAAACCTTAACTGACAGAAGTGATCCTTATTTACATATGGCGACCCATGGACGTCTATAGTCATTGGGTAACAATACATGTTTTCAGACCTGTGAGTGAAAAGTGCTATAATAAGTTATTTATTTATTTAAGTATCACAGGCTTTTGAGTACACACAAATTCCCCTATAGCTCGTAGATTTAACTCCTTTAAAACCTCTCTTTTATTCTTGAGATGTCATTATGGGACCAATGATACATTCTTTGTTCACCCAAGCCTTAATTCTATGGGAGATTTGGAGATAATGAAGGGATAACACCCAATTCTGAAATAAGTAATTCTGGTGTAAACTAACAGAAGCACCTCTGAAGTCATTAGAACTTCACCAGTATAAATGAGAGGAGAATCAAGCCCAAGAGAATTGGTACAAAAAACTGGGTATTGCAGCTACAACACATGATGTGCTAAAACATTTTTGGTGATCATGCTTGGATAAAAACTTCAGGCCTTAAACCTGGCTTCTAACAATAATGCACTATTCATGCCCATAATTGTGTTCAAGAAATACCCAACTACCTTGCTTTGGATGGTAAAGAAGCCTTTAAACCCTGGTTCAGCTGCCAGGGCACCACATTTAAAAACTGAGGGGTAGATTTTCAAAGGCACAAAGAAAAGCTAGGTATCCAACTCCCATTGAAACTCAATGAGAATTGGCCTTCTACTGTGCCTTGGAAAATCTTCTCCTTAGGCCCTAGTACACATTAAGGTGATGCAGTTAAGCATGTCCATGTAAATCAACCTTAAAGAGTAGTGAAGCAAAACTGAGTTTTGATTTAATGTTTGTTGTAGTCCACAGCAGGGGAATAATGCAATAATTAGCTTAATTTGATTCAGAGAGATTTCTATATCTACCTGAATGTCTCAAGATAAGCAGTGAGGTGCAACAGGATGGCATGTGGGAATATTGCCTACTAGAATGATTAAAGGATTAGAAAACACGCCTTATAGTCAAGGAGCTCAATCTATTTAGGGACTATAAGTCTCCACATGGAGAAAAACATTGAATAATAGGTCTGTCAATCTAGCAGAGAAAGGTATAACATGATCCAAGCTAGCCAAATTCAGACTAGAAATAAGGGGCACATTTTTAACAGTGAGGGTAATTGACAATTGGAACAATTTACCAAGGGACATGGTGGATTCTCCATCACTGACAATTGTTAAATCCAGATTGGATGTTTTTCTAAAAGATTTGCTCTAGGAATTATTTGGGGAAAGTTCTATGGGCTGTGTTATGCAGGAGGTCAGACTAGATGGTGATAGTGGTTGCTTCTGGCCTTGGAATCTATGAATCCCTGTCAGAAAACAATGCTGGGGAGGAACAAACATACGGGGTCAGAATGAGGCCCTTTTCCTTTCTAATCTCAGTAGCAATGGTGATTCTCACTGTATTTCAGCAGAAGAGTGAACATAGCCCAATTGATGGGAAAAGAGGGTGAAATGGAAAAATGCCTCCCATCCTCCCCATACACCCTTCATGTATCCATACAGGACCTGACCAGAATCAAGCCTATAATTAGAAATTGGTTCCCATTACTTTATAAAGGCGGATAATTATAAAGCTCTACAATTTACTTACACCAGGGCTCAATCCTACTTGCCTACACCCAAAGAAAAAAAATAAAGGGCCAGAACATTGGCTGGTGTAAATTGGTATCAAACTTCAATGGAGTATCACTGATTTACACCAGCTGAGGAGCTGGCCCAAAATATATGCTGCCCAATTCAATAAAAGTGACATTTTCCTTGGCTCCTCCTCCTCCCATCTGTGTAACATGTCCATCTCTTTGGGGATTTTTTCACTGCTGCGTCAATGTATTTTGCATTAGAGGCACAAATAGTGCTTTCTTTTGAAAAGTATGATGGTCTCACAGTAAGTGGATCAGTTTTGTTCCCTCTGTTTGCAGTTACGCACGAGGCAGCTCTTGAAAAACTCAACGCCCACCGCAAGAATGTGAAATTTTAAAGTGGATATATTTGGAAAAAATGAAAAGGGAACTAATTTATCATCAATTGGCCAATTAACTTCCATGGGAACAGAACTCAGCCTAATTTCCCTTGACATAAAAGAGAGCAGGATCAGAAATGTTATTAAATCTAATAGTTCTCATTCACAACATGGTAGGCATTCATTTCATTTGATCAGCTACACTATGGACCTGATCCTGATACTATTACCAGAGGAGGGCATAACCTGTCACTGAATCAATTCAATGGGATTATTGATAAAGGTAATTACTTACATAAATATGGGAAGGAAGACTCAGCCCTTGTGTAGGTAAATCATAAAGCTTTATAATTAACTTCCATTATATTCCACATTCTTTTTCAGAATATTTGGATTTTTTTATTAGGTAAATGCAATTCTGCAATTTTGCCACAAACAATATTTCCAAGCAAATATTAGACCTTGCTCAGTAATATAAAATTTCACACTATTAAATTTATTACAAGAATTCATGTTCACATCTGGGAAGATGTTTCAGTTGAACAAAAATAGAAGGGAAAGACAGTTCCTGTGTCCATCAAGAAGGGAGTGTATTGCCCTTTCACTTTCATTTATAATGAAGTTACAGGAATCACAATCATAGTTGAAAATTGGGATTCTGCAAAAATTGCTGACATGGAGATTGCAAAGAATTCAAAGATAACTGTATCAAATTGCCTTTCTGGACCTAAAATGGGCCAAATAGGTTAAGAAGCTGCATCCTTTAACATGTTAATTCAAGGGAAAAAACCTAAAACATGAAGCTTTAAAGGTGACTTGCAAAGGAAAAAATATTGTTTTGCCTTCTCTTGCTGCATTGTAATGTATAAACAAGACATAGAAGTTTAATACTCTTTTTGGCCTTTAAAAAACAAAAAATCTTTGAGATAGCAGGGGTCTTTTCTGTCTCTGTCCAGCTGGGTGCATGGTGTGTCAGATAGACCAGATAATCCAACATTTATGCAGTCTCCCTCATACAACCAATGAAATGGTTGCATGCAAATTAGCTGTAGAATAAGGGTGTTGATTGGTTGAATTACCTCTGATATCAGAATGGTCTAATACTCTTGGCGTGGTATAGCTTACTGTAGCTGTACACCACATGGATGTAATTTGTAAAGTCAAAATGACTGAGAACTTGAAAATTGGATGGTAACAGGCTGTGAATTCCCATGACAATTCATCCGAGTGATATTCTGAACAGAAGTTTTCAGCCGCACTTGTAGCTGCCTCCATCATTTCACACTGACTCTACAGACTATTTAGGTCTCAGAGTAACACAGTCACATTACTGGAATCTTATTATATAGATTATTTGTATTGCAGTAGAATAAGAGTCTGAACAAAGATCAGCTAGGCACTTTATGGTTAAGTAACGAAGAATATAGTCCTTCTCCCAGACAGCTCACTATTTACATGTTAGATTGGATGGTGGACAAAGCAAACAAGTGGGCGGGAGGTTGAGGTGTCAATAAAACAAACAGAGTTTAGCAGAAAAGCAGAAACTGCAGCTTGTAATTGTATTGTGAGACACAGTATCTTCATTCTAGCTACCAAATCTCTGCTGCGTGACTCTACCTTTCATCCAATGAGATTTCAGTCCACCCTTTGTTGCTGACATTGCACCCGGATGTTTTGTTGTCTGAAAGGGTCTGAACACATATACTGAGGAAAGTAGAATCTTGATGTCACCTCCCAAACAGGCACTTGGACTGTTTGCTTATAGCATGCACAACCTCCAAATCACCCATTTCCTGCCCATGGTAGAGCAGTGCCAAACTTTCATTATAAAGTCTGAAGCCACATGATGCTCGCCTAGTTTTGTGGGGGGTTTTGCAATCACCACTTAAACTGGTTAAAAAAATTTCTACCATTCACAAAACTCTTGAGCAAGCAGGAGACCCTTTTTCAGGCAAAAATGGGTCCATTTATGGTTTTGCAAAACATGGGAAATGTCAGAAACAAGTTTGTGAGAATACATCCCTTGAATTTTGGAAAAGTTTGGACCCAGATCTGAATGTAAACTCTGATGCTCCAGCACCTCTCAAACCATTTGATGCCTGTGATTTTACACTGGTATGACTGAGTTTTGCTTGGAGTTTTTGGGTTTGTTCCGATCAAAAAATCAGTCAGACTTGTGGGGATGTGAAGCCATGCAAATAAGAACGAAAGAAAAGTACCATACAAACCTCTTATAGATACACCCTGTAAGCTATGCCTTCAGGGGGGTTGGCAGTGGTGGTGTTTTTACATAGAGAGCTATCTTCATGTACATTCTAGTGGTTAGAAGGCACAGGTAGTTTCTCTATGTAGCTAGTTGAGGTGAACCCTGGGTGTTGGGTAATGGGTTGACCATGACTAGCTACACTGAGGTAAAAACTTCTTGTGTCTTGTCTCCACTAGGATATTACATTGAATTAACTATTTCAATGCAAAAAGGATGTCTCTTTTTGCAATGAAGACATAGCTTCTGTTTTGTACAGATCTCTCTCTCTCTCTCTATCCAGACAGTGCATGAACTTCATCAGATAACTCTTTTCTACTGATCTTCCAGAATTTCCCAAGCTTATTTTTTGTGGCCCACAAAATTCTGAAAATTAAAGATAACTTTTAAAGATTATAGTGCCGTACCAGTGAGAGGAACAACCAAATGAGGGAATTTCTAACTGAATTAGCAGTTTGAACGAGATGTTGGATAATGTGCTTGAATACCATGCAAGTAGTTAGTACAGAAGTACTTTATGCAGGTAGATTGCTTTTGTGTTGTTGGTTCTTGCCTTCTCCCACCCAAGCTTATATTGTAATGGTAAATGTTTCTAGAACAACTGGGAAATTATTAATAATCTTGCCATTGGCTCCAGTTAACTTCAGTGGATTTTGGATTGGGCCCTCATTGGCCAGCAAGGCTAATTTGTTCCCAGTGTGAAGTCCTGCTCTGAAGGCAAAAAAGATATAAGAACGATCCTTTGGTTAAAAAAAAAACCAGTAGAACATATGAATCTTAGAAGTGTGTGTGTCTGTCAGGTAATGGGGATAAAATGTACTACTAAGAAGCTCCACTCAAATGGTCCCAGAAGCTGTCCTATGAAAGAGCAGCTATCACCATTTTTTTCCTCAATTAACTAGTGTGTTTATTCCTGGGATCTCTGGAGAAAAAGCTCCATGTTTTATCAAGATTATAAATAGGTGTAAGGCAATGGACAGGGCCGCAAATCAGTAATTCCCATTGACAAAATCTTTCTCTTACAGATGAGACTGCGATATTATATAATGTTGATTTATGGTGACAATTAAGAATGTTACTGAAGCCTGTTTTCACTGTAAAGTCCCCTTGGATTGTATGCCTTTTAAATCTTTCAGCATCTGTATCCCAAAAGACTTTGATCTCAGGGAAAGGATTTAGTGATTATAAATGTAGCAAAGGATGAAAACTGCTGGAAGACTCCAGAGCAGCAAATAATGAGTTTTTAACCAGGATCCTGTGTAATTCAAAGGATTTACACTGCCCACAGAACTGAGGCCATGGAATCTTTTCTTTTTAAGTTTATAGCTGCTATTACTTACTGTTTAAGTCGAGGTATGGTGGTCTATCCCTCTCAATTGCTTTCTTTAGGAAAACAAAGCTTTGTTCCCTTCACCAGGAGTTACTTCCTCCAAGTGTGTAATCAGAGAACAGGTTGGCCAGCCGAGGGGATAGGCAGTGGGGATAGGCAGTGGGGCAAGAATTAATGTAAGGGCAGTGCTTGAAGTGAATAACTTTCAGGGGGGGTAGGGGATAAAGCCCTGGTGGTGGTGTGTGTGTGTGTGGAGTGTCAATGTATTGTCACCATAGGATTTTAAGAGGAAAAAACTATGCCATTTGGTACAGTCCAAAGGCAAAAAATCTGCTCATCAGAAGTATCTTTGAGGCAGGAATAGAAGTCATGCCTGGAAAGAATGTTTTAGTGCTGTACTATCCAGAGAAAGGAGCAAACGCCGCCACAGGCAAGGACAATCCCTTTCCCTTCAACCACTGGTTAAGAGATAACCTTGGAGTCTTAACGACAGTCTGTGATATACAGCCTGACTGCAAGAGACATGAGCCTGGGTTCATTGACGTGAAATTGACTGGTTACTTCACTGGAAAAGATTCCAGACATCCAAGTCTGTAGTATCTCTAGTATCATTGTCGGGTATTTCTGACAAGTGATGCATGTGTATGTAAGTGCCTACATTATGGTTGTCTCGGTATGAGTGGGTGGTAAAGGTGCAGGGAGCACTGTCTGCACACATGTAGGGTAGCTGGAGTTTGGTTGGCTGCTGGGAAGCTAGGGATGCTGGCAGTGCTGATGGTCCCATAGGGTGCATGTCTGAGTGGCTGTGAGCCTGTCTGTCGACAAGCCAGCAGTTCTGCATAGGGTGTGCTAGCTGTAGCTGGTGTAGCAAGTCTTGCATCCATTCCCCCTGAGATGTGAGACCTTTAGAAGGAAATGATTTCAGGAACCATTCTAATGGCAGAGCACTTCCTCCCTCTCCCCAGCATGGATCAGCTTCATTAGAGGCAAAACAGAATCTACAGGGCCCAGTTCTACCCGCTGATAACTCCGGGAACTCATTGTCCTCTGCCTCACGGGGCTGTCTGTGGGGCTTAACTCATTAATAGTTGTTTGGCAGGGGGGATAAAAAATTTTCATAAACAGCGGACAATGAAAAATACAAAAAGGTAAATAACTGACAGCTTGCATATGTTTCCAAATACTACATGCTTCACAGGACTCCTATGGAATTATGCAATTTTGCAACTGGTCAAAACTGCACAAGCAGACAATACGACATAGCCGTAACATGTTAGGGTGGGGTCGTGAGGGTAGCAGTCGTGAAACAGGAGAAGACAAACATGAATAGGAAAGGACAGGACCTTGAGAAGAGGAAAAAGAGGAGAGGTTATTAAATCATTGGCCCTTACTCAATGATTTCAACCTCATCTATGATAGTTTGCATGGATTGATGGTCCCAAAGTCACTGTGTCAGATGAAAACAAAATATTTTGACTGTCTCTTTGAAAGAGATCTGGCTATAGTGCTATTTATAGCAAATAAGTCCCATTGATTTCATTTTGCAAACAATGATCACAAGCTATTCTGACTTCCTACTATTACTCGATATTTATTGTAAGGTACTGTTCAAAGTAACTTGTTGAAGATGATGCAGACACAGGGTACAATCCTGCTCACATTACTCATATACACACAGTCCCATTGACTTCAAGGCAAGCCAAATGTTATTTGTACTTGTAAACTCAGGCTCTCTGGCCTCAAGACAGAGAATAACTATGAAAAATAAGATTACAGGTGGCCTGAGTGAGATGAGTGAGTGGTTTCATCCAGTTCTTGGTAGTCAGATACAGTCAGCCTTGAAAACCAGTTGTCACCAACTGGCCTTCTTGTTTGTGATCTCAGCAGAGAGGACTAGAACCGAATGTGCATGGAGACATTTTCTCTTTTACCAGCCATCCCTGTAGATCAGTGTTGGGGTCCCTTAGCAGGGCAATCTGGCACCTTTCACAAGCACAGCATTAATGGTGAATAAACCTATGTGTTCAATTGACAGAGTGTAATTAAATGATTGTTGCTACTGCATGTGAGGCTGTAATGGGAGTAATTAATCACATGTTTCTTCCTTGGAAAAGCTCTAATCTGATCAAGTGTTTATAAAGCATCCCTTTTCAGGCTGCTCAGCTGAGAAAATATAGCCCCAATTTACCTAGATAGATAACCTACTAAAAAGAAAATCGTAGAGAGAAGTAAGTGCATACTTTGTGGCATACAAAACAATGGCAATAATAGTGTTTTACTGGATAGAATGTCTGAAATAATAAATACAAGGCATTAAAAGGTGTCTTTGTTTGGAAACAATATTAAGAAACGCCTGTTTCATTAGCCCCTATCTGTTTCCCTTTCATGATTACTGCCAGATGCACCACACCTTTTGAGATGGTGCCTTTTCACTCTCGGCACTGCTTTGCTGCTTGCCAGTTGGGAATGGGTGCTATCTGAGGAGAAAATCCTTATTAGCACCCTTTAGTTATATTAACAGGGTGGTGATTTAATCATCACAAATGACTGAGAGAACTTGGCATAGGGAAATAAATAGCCTAATAGAAGAGTAAATAAACAAGATATTAGCATATCCTTTGTGGAAAATGGGGTCCGCTTCTGAAGTCAAAGCGTGTCAGCCTTTTGCTTGTAGTCATTAAAGTGAACTATTACTCGGAGGTAGCAGCTTTAGAAGTCTGGTGTTTATCCTCACAGATTTATCTTGCTGAAGACATTAACCTCTGACATGCAAGAGTACAACAACCATGTACTAAGCACAGGGACAATGAGGGAAAAAACATATTGAATCCTGTGATGCCTTTCATTTACTAGAAGACTAAAAATGGCCATGTGCCTATGGTACAATTATAAAGGGCCTATGCATTAGAGAAGAGATTATGAATGTAGAAGACTCATGCTCTGATGAAGAAACGTGAATTATATTAGAGCAGCTTACAGGGTATTATGCTCTTCCTGGAAGAGCAATGCTTGCTCCTCCCTCCCCATATCATTAGTTCCTCCTATTGTGACATTGTGTGATTAAAATATAACCATGCAAATCATTATTGCTACCACTGCTATATAATTGCAGCAAATCTTGTACAAGATATAACTCATGGCCAGAAAGGGTTAAATAGCTTGCAGGCTGAATGACCCAAAGCCCACATTTAAAGTCATGTTGGAAAGATATGCAAATGGTAATTAGGGTCATTGTGTGGCTAGGTAGGCTAGAACTTTGAAATGCAAACCTATATTGTTAGAAGTGATGCTAATTGTGTGTATCTTTGATGCTAGCATGTAAACAGACAGTTCCTGTCTGTCACTATAACTATTAATTCAGAGATCAAAAGGGAATATTAACATTTAGATGAATCTTGGGTAAAATAATGTCATTGTCTATATGTCTCTTTGAAGTTTGTAATAGACTGCCTAATGGATAAATTGCCCTATGCTAATTTGTGTAACTAATTACTGGTGGTGTTTAGAAAGCAAAAGGTTACATCAAAAGCCTATTGTTTAACCAGGACTGTGTGGTCCAGTGGATGCTAGAACACTGTATAAAAAGACCCTTGAGTCCTGATCCTGTTCATCCCAGATCTGCTTAAACTTCATCAAGGGAAGTTTGAGTCGCAAGACTCAGGTCCCAGTTAAGTTGGTACACCTTGAATATGATATTTGGACATTGGACTATAACCTATGAACTATTTCTGAAAGAACTCTTTGCAACTACAAAGCTCACCATCTCTGCTATGAATCTGAATCTTAAGAATTGAACTCATGTCTGTATGTATATTGATCTTTTAACCATACACTTTTGTTTTTTAATATATTTTAGCTTAGTTAATAAGAATTGGCTGTAGTGTGTATTTGAGTAAGATCTGGAATATTCAATAACCTGGGAGGTAATGTGTCTGATCTTTTGGGATTGGTAGAACCTTTTCTTTTATATGATGAAATAAGATTTTCAGAAATCATTATATATGACATAGGTACCTGGATGGAGGCCAGAGGCTGGATCACTTTAAGAGAACTGTGTTGTTTGGCCTTCTGAGTAACCAGTAAGGTAATAAAGAAGCTGTTTTATGCTGGCTTGGTGAATCTAAGTATTGGAATATCCACCAGCTTTATGGGGATTGTCTGCCCCATTCTTTGCAGTTCACCCTAATTGAGTGACCACAGCTGGCCCCCACTGGGACACAAGTCGCACTATGGTATAAAGGGCCTATGCATTAGAGAAGAGCTTATGAATGTAAAAGACTCATGCTTTGATGAAGAAACGTGAATTATATTAGAGCAGCTTACAAGGTATTGTGCTCTTCCTGGAAGAGCAATGCTTGCTCCTCCCTCCCCCTCCATATCAATAGTTCCCCCTATTCTTTATTTTTCTGATAATATTGGGAAAATTATTCTCATGGTCTTCCCACCCACTTTCCCCAACTTGGGGGCCTTGATTAGGCACAGCTGTCCGATAGTGCTGGAGAAGTTGAACCTTTGATGCCATGTTGCTGGGGAAATCAATGAGCATCTGTGATGGGGTGTACCTACTCCGCATCAGCCCTGAAAAGGCTTTGCAGGCTGAGGAATCCCCACCCCTCAGACTTTGCTGGGCATGCTCAGCCTAGAGGCAGAGTATAAAAGGAAGCAGCCCAGCTCAGTCTAGGCAGGCTGCTGAAGGGAGAGGACACAGAGTGCAGGCTCTCCCCAGGGAGTGGCTGCAGGCCCCAAACCCAGGATCAAGGCACACAGAGGCCCAGACGGACTCCAGACTGCCTGACGAGCCCTGGGTGTGACATTGCACTCTATATGATTTTATGAAAATATGCTAATAAATGTGAATATAATATAACTGGAATATGCTTCACGCAAAAGGACTCTTGTAAGGTATCATTACAAAGCTTATAATCTACTGAGTGTGTTCATCCTATTTGTATGAATGTATCATTCTTGTATCTGAAACTAGAAATATAACTTTGAGGGCCTATTGTAATTATGCAAAGTGTGGGTCATTAATGGTGATTTGGAATCTTGATGGCTCCTATCAACCAGGACAATTGTCTGTAGATGGCTCTGTTTTACTTGTAAATCTTCCTGTATACATGTGTGCTGGCAAGAGGGTAATGAAGTCTTACAGTGACATGTGATCATGTCACCTGAACTGGAATCCATCTTTAACCTGGTGCTTTTCCATTTAGAAGGGGAGGGGATGGGGACCCAGAGAGACAAAAGATTCCCGACTTGTGCCAAAGCTATATAAGGGGCTGGAACAGAACAAAGGGGGCTGCAATCATGAGAAATCCCCTAGCTACCACCTGAGCTGGAACAAGGGCTGTACCAGGGGAAAGGATTGTGCCCAGACTAGGAAGGCGTCCAGTCTGTGATAGAAGCTTATTGAAATATCTCTGAGGGTGAGATTTTATCTGTATTCAGTTTTCTTACTGGATTAGGCATAGGCTTGTGTATTTTATTTTATTTTGCTTGGTAATTCACTTTGTTCTGTCTTTTACTACTTGGAGCCACTTAAATCCTACTTTTTGTATTTAATAAAATCACTTTTTACTTATTAATTAACCCAGAGTATGTATTAATACCTGTGTGTGTGTGTGGAGGGGGGGGGGAACAGCTGTGCATACCTCTCTGATGAAGTGGGCTGTAGCCCACGAAAGCTTATGCTCAAATACATTTGTTAGTCTCTAAGGTGCCACAAGCACTCCTGTTCTTTTTGCGGATACAGACTAACACGGCTACTACTCTGAAACCTCTCTATCAGTGAACAATTTATGAGTTTACCATGTATGAGCTTTATACAGGGTAAAACGGATTTATTTGGGGTTTGGACTTCATGGGGAGTTGGGCATCTGAGTGTTAACTGAAAGCAGCTTAAGAAGTGTTCCTGTCTTCAAGTCTGCAGCTTTGGGGCACATGGTTCAGACCCTGGGTCTGTGTCGGAGCAGACTGGTGTGTCTGGCTCAACAAGACAGGGTGCTGAAGTTCCAAGCTGGCAGGGAAAGCAGGGGCAAAAGTAGTCTTGGCACATCAGTTGGCAGCCCCAAGGGGGTTTCTGTGATCCAACCCATCACACCGGGAAGAGACAGCGCCGGCGGAAGCTAGGCCATTGGGGACCTGGGGGAAATGTGGAGCTTCACCGAGGGAGAAAGGGGAGGCAGCAGCCCAGGAGACTTAAAATCTTCTCCAGTGAGTGAAAGGGGGAACTGGTCAGCGTGTTTCAGGAGGATCCCCACTGACTTAGTGGTAAGCACCACCGCCAGGGTCCTGGGCTGGGACTCAGAGGAGCAGGGAGGGCCCGAGTCCCCCTCCCCTGGGTGCCACACTCCCCTAAGTGGTGCCCCACTCCCCTAATGGGCCAGTAGGCCACACAATCCCACAGAGGTGGACTACCCTATTGACTTACTGGCCACTGGGCCGCGCTGCCCTGAGCGAAAGGGCTGCTTACAGACTCTCTGGTCACTGGGCCGCGCTGCCCTGAGCGAAAGGGCTACTTACAGACTCTCTCTGGCCACTGGGCCATGCTGCCCTGTTCNGGCCGCGCTGCCCTGAGCGAAAGGGCTGCTTACAGACTCTCTGGCCACTGGGCCGCGCTGCCCTGAGCGAAAGGGCTGCTTACAGACTCTCTGGCCACTGGGCCATGCTGCCCTGTTTGTAGTCAGGGTCACTAACATAGGACCTGAGAAACTAATATTCAGTTTTTTTCCCCCTTCTTCCTGCCATATGTGACCTGATCCCCGTGACGGGGTGTACCTACCCCGCGACAGCATCCAAATCTGGTGTGGAGATACAGGGACTCCAGGTATATAGCTCTACCCATGTGCTGAGCCCCAGTTTTGGGGGGTGGGGGAAGATCTACTCCAGGGCCCAAGCTGCTGGGGAGGGTGAAATCCATTCTTTGTACGGAACAATCAGGAATCAATATGGGCACAGATTACCTCTTTATTTGCATCTTGTTGATTTTCCCCCACAGCCAACCTCTCTGAAACCCAGCTGCAAGTGTGAAAGGGACTGCAAGTAACATTCAGGTTCCTGACCTTATGAACACACAATATGGTCCTGTCCTGAATCTTGTATCATCATTTACACTGGGCACAGTGGGTGTAAACTGCTAGCACTTCACGCTCTTTTGCACTTGTCTTACAAAGGTATAAATGATGACACAAAGTGCAGGGCTGAGGAGAAGTGGGCTCCATGAATCAATACCAATGTGAACAAGATCCGACTACAGGGAAAAGAGTGAAACTGACTGTAACTGTGACTGGAGAAATGTAAGTAAGAGAGCCCAAGCCTTGCCAGTGTAGGGATTGCTGTTCAATGCCATCTGAAAGCCAGATCCTCAGCTGCTGTAAATTGAGCTAACATCAGCTTTACATCAGCTTTACATCAGCATTTACATCAGCTGAGGATCTGGCCCGAAATGAAACAGTATTTTAAAACGTCCTTGTTTGTTGAAAGTTCTTGCGCAGAAATTGCCTTTAAAAAACAAGCAAACTATAAACTGAACCTTCGTAATTTACTCTGCGTCCTACATTCCAGCTTTAACATTTTAAGACCAAATTTACTTTCCTAATATGCTTATAAAATAATAAAAAGATTATGCCTATGACAGTGTTGTGTATTAACAGGAGAAATGTGATTACATGGTCTATTAAATGAATAAATCTGCTCTTACGAAGTTTATACGTGTTTCACAATGATTTCTTTTTAAAGGTTAGTTTAGATTTTGCTTTGCAATTAAAAAAGCCCATGATAGTAAGTTGCTCAAATGTTCCCTTTGGCATTGTGTATCCATTCTGCAAAAAACTTGTCTCTGCTGTTAGGGCGTTTTTCTGAATGAACATGTCAAACATGGAATCTCTTCAATACCAGGAACATGATCCAAAGACCATCAAAGTCAATCAGAGTCTTTCCATTGACTCCAATGGGCTGTGCCTCAGGCCCTTTGTCCCAGAAATATCCAGTGAGCACAGCTGGCCAAATCTTGATCCTAGTGGCTCTTCAGAAAGAGCTGTAGGCGAGACTGATAATTATTGTTAAATGGGTCAGTTATTCTTTGCCATGATCTCTCTAATTAGTCTCCATTCTCTCCATAATTCACCAGTCACTTTCTTAGCCCAGTTTTTCTCTCAGAAAGTCCAAAGCTGGTGGTCTTCCAAACAGCACTATTCCTAGTATTGCTTCCTATTTTCCCTTTCCAAAATACTGCGTTTCCCCAGGGCCCTGCTTGGTTTATGTGACATGTATAATAGAGAAATAGTCAAAGGATGAAACATCCCCCCCTAAACTCCGCTAACATCCAGAGAAAAATGTGTGTTAAGTGTTAAATGAAAGTGAGTCAATGACATCTGTCTCTTAATTAAAGTGGACGGTTGGAGTCTGTTATAGCCACAAGAATTTATTATAAGAGAAGCAGCCTGAAGGAGTAACATCAACACACTCATTAGGAACCATAGAAAGGTGTTAATTAGGGAATGTGTGATCCTACCATCAGACCAATTTGGGGGAAAAAGGTGAATAATATGGAGATGAGCTGCCAGTAATATAATATATCATAATTATAGTGCACATTCCACTGGCATTAATGGCAGTGGGGTAGCAGGATGGGATGCTGGTTAATTCACATTAATGTCAAGTCAGGCAGTTAAAATTTTAAAAAGTAAATGAGGAAGTCTATTTGACTCTGAGCAGGCAATTAACATTCACTTTCTTTCCAAACTCCTCCATTAACAGCCTTGAAAAAACCACTTGTGTTTGACAGGAGAAGAGACATCTGAACTGTCCAATAATGTAAGTAGCAAACTAACTAGCAGGGCTTCAGATAGTATTATTGGCATAGCTGTGACATAACTGCATATGACACTCTGTAGCAGGTACATTATGCTAAGCAAGCAAATACAATCGCTGACCTGAAGTCACAAACAGTTAAGTAGCAGTTTGGTGTGTGCACATCCTCAGAGTCAGGAGTGGTTTCAAAAGAGACTTGAAGAAGAAAGGGATGATACTTGGTGTAGAAGAGTTGTGATCCCCACATGAGATTAGACGGATAGAGTTTAAAGATGGAAGAGATTTAAGCAGGAGTTTTCACTAGCTAAATTAAAGGTATAGAATTTCCCTTGTCTTCATTGAAGCAAATCCTATTCTTGTTGTTTTGGTCGGTGAAGAGCTTATTAATGTTAGGGATGTGCAAAGATAAAAAGCCAGAGATGACAAACTCTGCTGTAGGTGGCTTAAATTTTTTTAATCCGAGTCTATGACTTCTTAAAACAATTACTTTTTAAGGGGAGGCAAACAAACCCAGAGCACGTAGTACTGTACCCCATACCCATGAGCAGTCCTTCCAATTCGGGGCCCTCTGTGGACAGCTAGTTTTGAGCCGTACTAATGCTGTCCTTTGTTTCCACATTCAGTTGCTTGTTTGTGGAATTGCTGCTGAAAAACCAAGTGAGGATGTGCTTTATTCCATCTATATGTGTAACACACTTTAAAGTGTGGGTCATATCTCACCTCTAGCACCTCAGCCACAGAAGATAAGAGCCTACTATTGGAGCCCACTTAATGGAGTTGCTCCTTTTGTTCATGCAGTAGTGTTCTGTGCTTTAGTGCTTAAGGTCCAAGATTCAGACCCTGCTGGTTACCCACTTGGAGGGACATTACACATTCTCAGCTTCAGAATGATTATGTAATCAAGGGAGTTGCCTGGATAGTCACAGACCAAGACAGCGTCAATGTCCAAGTTGAAGATGTAAGTCACTTGCTTGCAGTAAATCTTGCAGGACACATTTTTTTTCTGGGCTGCAGGGTGGTGGAGCCCTTCCTTCTCCTCCTCACAGCCAGCAGGGCCCACGTGCTTCAATAAGTTATGCTGGGCTCAGTAGAGAGGATGACACTGAGATATTTCCATATCTGTGGGGCTGGGTGGCTTTGTGCAGCTCGGGTTTCCCAAGGTGGCATCTCAGACTGATCTAATTTCCTGGGGTCTAATGAAATTTCCAAAGTTTGCTGGGATAGAAAATTGTTTCATGAGAGCCTTTAATGCAGCATTAAAAGGTCCTGCGGGAGGGCTGGCGTTCTGCTAGAGACACTGATGATAAATGATGCCGACACACAACAGCAAGGAGAGCTGTCCTGTAGACGTGTATCTGCACACAGGGCTTGCAATATTTAGATACAACAATATCTGTGCAATCTTGTGTCTGAGCTTTCCAGCTTATTTTGCTTCTCTCTAAATTAAAAAGGTACTGGTAGGAAAAAGGCCTAAATGTTCTTCCAGTTATGTCTGTTTTACATCGGTGTAAATCCATTGTCCTCAACTGAGTTATTCCTGATTTATACCAGTTGCGATGTGGGAAGAATTGGGCCTTGAGTGATTAGAGAAGGAGACGAGTGGCTTGATTCCGATTCACCTCGCATCTACTCCAGTGTAGATCAGAAGTTGCTCCATTAAGCTCAGTGTGAAACTAGTACAAGGGAGAGGAGAATCAGAACTCCCTGGGATCTATGCCCAGAGCTGCCTCTAACTTGCAGTTGCTCGGATTCTGCCACTCCTTTTCACATTGAGTAGTACCTCATTCTGCAAGGGCTCCTATTGATTTCTATAGGAGTATTTGAAGGAGTAAGATTCTACTCAAGGTGAATTAGGGCAGCAGAAAGTTGACCTAAGTGAACTTGGACAAGTCCATGTAATTGCTTGAACCTCAGGCTCCTCAGCTATAAAATTAGGTTACTGCCTACCTCAGTGGTGTGCTGTGAGTTGAAATTAATGTTTGTTAAGGTAGATGGGCCATATAGTATAAATGCAAAATAGTAGCACAGCTCCCAGAATCAGATGGTTTTGAAAGAAGATGCTTTAGAGAATTCTGTGACATGCCCCAAAAGTCCAACTCTATAGAAAATTTATTTTCGTTCATGGCTGGATACCAATGTTATTACCTTTGCATCTCTGGTAACTAGGGATGGGTTTGAATCAAACCGCTGGAGCTTTAGGTTTGTTTAAAATCTAACCCAGGTTGAATCTTAGTTTTCCAAATAGCCCATCTTTCTAACTGCCCTCCTCCCACCCAAAAATGGATTCTCAAAATTCGGGTTCTACTAATGCTTACTCATCTAGTTGGATCATGCTTTTCCAAGGACCTATTGTGTAACCTTGGGCAAATCTCCATGCATCTTTCCCCTTCTACCCTTTGTGTTGTCTGTGTAATTATAAGCTTTTTGGGGCAGAGACTCTCTTAACATGTACCTGTATGGTGACTACCACAACTGAATCCTGAGCCTGCTTGGAGCCTGTAGATGCTACTGGAATACCAATAGTAAGTAATACTGGGCCCGATTCTGCTCTCATTCACACTCAGTAAATTAGGAGTTACTCTATTGAAGTCAATGATGTCACAAAGGTGTTACTGAGAAAAAAAAGCAGATGTCCGTTAGAACTGGTCAAAAGTGGTAGAGAAAATAATTTGCAAAAATTATATGTAAATGTGTCATTAGCTAAACCAACTCTAATGAAATCACAGGCACAAAGGACTTGATTCAGATCCTGTGTCACACCAATATTGCTTGTTCAGCTCTGGTGGAATTTGTGCTGATTTACATTGGTGTGATCAAAATCAGAATCTCACTGAATTTTTCTATATGTATTTTTCCATACAATATCTTTCCATACTACAGCTAGTTGGTTCTAGCTAAACATATATTTATACATCTAACCCATACCTAGCAGCAACAAATTCATACTGCTGAGAGAACAGTGTGCTGGGTTAGCTGCCAGGGAGCTAGTCTCTTCTGCATTGTTTTATGAATCAATACCATTCCCCTCACGTCTCCACCTGGTGTGCTATATCTATGAAATCTGTGTCAAATGTCAGGACAGGATTTTCCAGGGTTGCTGCTGGTGAGAAGAGGCAGAAAGATCTGTTACAAATGTACAGGGATGTGGGTAATTCAGGCTCAAAATGTTAGTATTTCATCAAGAACCAGCCCAAACAAAAACAGGGTTTTACTAACAAATATCAGTAAACGTTTCCATTATTTACATTTTCATTGACAACTGTTCTTTGTTTAAATCCAAGCGTTCCCTCCCTCAGACGTCACAGCATTGGGCTAGTGCAGGTGAACTTGAAAGTGAAACTGTCTGGAAATGAAAGTGAAATTGACAATTGTATGTTAGTTCTCCACGTTTAAGGTATATAGAGCAAACAAATCTGCACTGAGAGAGAAAAGTAAATGGTTTGAAGAAGTCATTCAGTTTTAATGCCATCCTCCCCATCGCTCATGCCCATAACTGAGAGGATCATCTTTGACTTGTTTCTATCTTGTCCCCAGGACATACAGAAAATGCTCAAAACTTCCCGCTTCTTCCAATTCAACACTTTTAAGAACTAGCCTCTTCATCCAGGCCCTAGTTATTGCCTGTTTTGATTGTTCTTTGGTCTCTCTGTCACCTATGTTGCCCCCCTTCAGGCCACAGAAAATGATGCTGTCAGGGTAATCATCCTTACCAGTTACTCTGGCCATGACACTTCCCACACACAGTTTTTGCTGCCTGCTGATGATAGCTCATCTCAATTGATTGGCCTCTTACAGTTGGTATGGCTACTTCCACCTTTTCATGTTCTCTGTATGTATAAATATCTTCTTGCTGTGTGTTCCATTCTATGCATCCGATGTAGTAGGCTGTAGCCCACGAAAGCTTATGCTCAAATAAATGTTAGTCTCTAAGGTGCCACAAGTACTCCTGTTCTTTTTGCGGATACAGACTAACACAGCTGCTACTCTGAAACCTCTTCTTCTACAGCAAGCCAAGCTGCTTGTTGTGAGCATCAAGGTCTTTCACAACCCTGTCCCTCCTTACTCATCTGCTGTTGTCCCTTTTATACCCCTGCTCCCATCCCCTCCACTCCCCCAACTATGCCAGCCCTCGTTCTGCCCATTTCTCCCATGGCCCTCTTTGCTTCATCAGCCATACTACCCCTTATGCATGGAATGTCCTCCCTCATCTGGTCTGAAAGGTACCCTTTCCTCTTTCACATCCACCCACAATGCCCACCTCTACTGCAACACCTCCAATGCTTTGCCCAATGGCTAAGGAGTGGGTGGTTGTGCTTATAAAAGAATAACTTTGTATTTATCCCACAGCCTTGGTCTGTTGCCTGTCTTCTGAGGCTGAGTTTTCTCCGACGTTGGTTGTATCTTCCTGGGTATATAAACAGTGGCTATCGTGTTGTGGACAGTGGAAATAAATCTTAATCACTTCCATATGTAATTCCACCCATTCTCCCCAGCAATAATGTATGTAGGTTGGAAAGGAATCCTGCTGTACCATTAATTCTTGCCATTTAAGTGCTACTAACTGTATCCAAAGAAGCTCTGTTCTCCAAATGAAAAAACTATGGCCATTACTCAGTCTTTCTTAATTCCTGTCCCTCAGCAAAAATTAAGCTGCTCTTTTATAATTGAACAAGTGTTTTTTCGCTTGCTAAACATGCTACTTTGTATTAAGATTTAGTCCTGCTTTGTCTGCTTCTGAAAGGGAAAACAACGCTGGCGTAATGTAATGGAAGAGCGGAGTTATCTTCCTCCAGAGATAATTACTTTGAAGATAATTACATCTGAAAAAGGGTCCATTGAAACCTTGCAATTTATTTTTCATAGGGATGGATGTGTGTGTGTGTGTGTGTCTTCTAAGAACAGCTTTGCTCTGCTTTTGCTTGCACCACACAGACAACGAGAACATAGAGTTTGATGGATCAGACCCATTGTCCGTCTAGTTCAGTATCCTGTCTCCAACAGTCACCAGCACCGGACACTTCAGGAAAAGGGGCAAGAAACCCTCCAGTAGGCAGCTGTGCAACAATCTGCCCCTAGAGAAAGTTTCTTCCTATCCCCCAATACTTAGAAGTTGACATATGCCAATACGCAACTTTTGAGTTAAACTGTCTTGTTGGATCAAATATTAGTTTTCACCACTATGAACCAGATTCCTGAGATCTGCTGCACTGGTGTAATTCTTTGTAACTCTATTGATTTCAACAGAGTAACTCCAATGTTATACAAGCACATCTGAGATCAGAATCTGGACCAAATTTTTCCAAAGAGAACATGAACGTATGTTCTGTGATATGTTTTTTTAAACCTCACTGCTCTTCTCCTTTGCAAAAGCACATTCTGAGCTGGTTTTTCTTTAATGCTCTTCAGTTCCACAGCTTATATACTGTTAGCCTCACTGACAAATGAAGTACTTCAGTCAAGCAAGTGCTATTCTTAATCAGACCAAGCATCCCAGGGTAATTCAGATATTTCCTTTTGGACAATGAGAAGCCATTAGCAAGTTCACACCATTTTGCCCTTATTTAATTACACCCCAAGGAGAGTATTGAGCTTACAGGCTTGCTGAATTCTAAGGTGACCCAGTAAAGACTCCAGGCATGAAGGCTTCTTTTTAATATTTCATGCCAAGTCCTAGCAGCAGCCTGCAGTAGAACAGGTTTCAGTTTCACTCAGTGCACATGTACAATGACTTCTATTCATTGCCACAGAAATATCCATTTCAGAGACTAGCATACAAAACCATCAAATGTGTATTAGCTCTTTGAGGTCCAGCGACTCTTCCTAAAGTGGGTAACGCAGTCAGATTTGGATATGATGGTGGGAGGTTTGCCTTTATTCCCCAAAACAGATTCTGTGGCACTGTTTGTGCACAGGGCAGTTAACGAAGCCCAGGGTAGTAATGAAGGAAAATCCACTGCACTGTGAAGAAATATACTTTGGCTTGGGGTTCCCTCTGTGTTGGTGGGTGGGGAGGTTTCCATAGTACTGTTAGTACAGCCTCTGGTATGGTTTAGGCAATGCTGCCAAACATGCAGTGTGACATTTATTGCTCCAGTATGACATGGTACATGCTGACAGAACTCTGTAGGTGATAGTCAGAACTCAAGGCCCTAGGAAAAAAATTATGTCTCCCTTTCTACTGCAGCCTTGGCTGGGGCATACCACTGGTTCCTCCCATTCTTTCTTTTGAACAGGAAACCATCCACTACTCCCCTAGCATCCCTCACATATACCCATCCAGCTCCAAGTGTGGACACATTGCGTATTGTACACCTCCTCCCCATAGCTGGCCCAACTGGCAGGCCACAGGGGTTTGTGATAGACAAGGAGGCAGGAGAGGTGATCAGGTTGATTTAGGACAAAGCAGAACACTGAGGCCTCGAACGTGAACATTAACATTTCTCAGTGCAAATATCATGATTCTAATGATTGTTTCTATCCCTTTGGGTCTGCTCTCACACAGAGCTATTTCAGCATTTGTCCATGTTAAATCTGTGGCTTCCTTTCTGCATTTTAACAGAGCTGTCATAGTCCTGGGGTAGTGAGTGGGGGAAGCAGGGCTGAGGCAGGGAGAATTTTATTAGAGATGGGCTTTGCTGAATGGCTGGATAGTAACCTGAATATTAAAAAAACAGGACCACATCATGCCATTGATTCAGTCCATTGATTTAATCTAGGAGTTCTGCAATGGTGCAAGTACGGCAGTATGGGCCGGTGTGCCGTACCAATAAGCTATTTATAGCCAGTACTCCGTACCGGAAAGACACAGGAGGAGCAGAATGCCAGCAGCTCCTTCGGTGCGGCTGTACCTGTCTGGGGTCTGTAGGCAGCCCTGCCAGAGGACAGGGCTGGGGGCAGTACAGCTGTGCTGGAGGAGCTGCCGGCATGGGGCTAACATTCCACCCCTTGTCCCTGCTCTTGGGGCACCGAGGGCCCCACTAGTGGCCCGGGGAGGTGGTAAAGGAGGGAGGCAGGGGAGGGGTCTGGGTTTGCTCCTCACTCTGAGTCCCAGCCCCTCTCAACCCCTGTGGGTCCTTACCCTCTTTCCCCTTGGGTGGGGTACCTTCAATCCTTAGACGCTGGGGGAGGGAGCCTCCCTCCCCTGCTGGGGCAGGGTCTCCCTTACTCCGGTTTTCTGATCTTCCAAGTGTCACAGCACAGCTCCAAGCTCCAGTCCTCTCTCCTTCTCCCCTGACTGCCTGAAGCAGGGGGTTTTATTAGATTGCTAACAGGGCCTTAATTGACTACCGGTGCTCCAATTAACCTGTAGCAACCCTCCCTAGTCTTCAGGGAACCACGCCTTAATTAGCCTAGAGCTTATATACTTCCCCTCTACCGCTGCTCCCTGGCCCTCCTGTATCACACAGAGTAATTAGAATTCATCCATAGCTCATTAGCAATTTTATTTTTTGACTTGCCTGTAACTACCGGAGGGGGCGCGGAAATCTAGCAATGGCTTCCAACTGCAAAACTGAGCTCCAGAACACCCCACACTTTAGTGGTCTCCAGATTTGAGTGTCTTAGATGAATTTCTATTCCAAAGTGTGTGTGCTAGTGAACTAGTGTCCAGAAGGGAGTGGACTCCCTCAGTGTACTTGGACCCTTGGAATATTTCTGTAGCAAGCGTATTGGCAACCATACCAAGATGCAGTTCCTAATCCTCCCTCCTTTCCCCTGCCTCACTTAAAACACTACTTGCAAAAAGAGACAAAACTCTTGTTAATATGGTTGGAGGCGAGAGCATCATAGTTAGCTCTCTTCTCTTTATATTTTTTATGAATGAAAGCTGAAAGGGCAGATGGGAATTTCTTGTAAGTGGTGTGTGGGTGTGTGCGTGCGCACAAGCTGTGGGGAAGAGGATGTGGAGTTGTAAGAGTTTGTGCATTTGTAATGTCATATGCCCCAATCCTGCTGTTCCATAGAAGCCAGTGGCAGGCTGAATCAGCTGTGCAGGATCAAGCCTATGGACCGAAATGCATATGCACTTGAGAAGAGAGCAGGCCACACTCTGCTTTCAGGTATGCAGATGCAGCTTCTAATGAAGTCAGTGGGAATCTCACATAGGTATGAGGGGGCTGAATTTGATTCTGGTGCTACCTGAATGGCTTCAATGGAATTATGCAATGGCTGAATTCCCAGCTGCTCATTTTTGTCTGGCAGAGCTGTGATTCTAGATGCTTTCTTCAGTTACGTATGCACTGACTTGCTGGAGTCTTATCAGGCGAAGAGTGTGCAGATGAGCAGTTAGAAAAAAGAGCTTTGTGTCTCTTGGGTTTGCTTCCTCGTGTCGATCAGAGGACAATCAGGCTATATAAGGACGAGCAGGCTGTGTGCACTATGAACATGTTATTGGCACTTAACAGATAAACAAGGAGAAGCAAATGAGCCACAACAATAAATAATATTATGAGCACTTCACTGGGGATTGGTTGCTTTTTAATTATACTTTATTATTTTCAAATAATGTAACTGACATTGACACCGAGTATAAATCATCAAGTAAAAAGCAATAGGGAAAATAAAAATAATGTAGGAATGGCAACGTGTAAATAATATCTTACAGCACTGTTTGCCTACTACTGTATCATACAAATCCATTAATCTCTAACTTGGCATTTCAAGTGCCATTAATTGGTCTTGCAATTTTAAGTCTAGACCATTACATTAATGGCTTATATCTGTAAAGAGAGATAAAATGGAACATAAGGCCCTGATCTTGCAAGGGCTGATGCTTAGCTTTATGTATGTGAGTAGTCCCACTGAACTCCCATGCATAAAGTTACATACATTGTGTGTTTGCTGGATTGGGGCTGGAGGGGCTGAACTGCCCCTGGGACACCTGCCCTAAAGCATGCGTCCTGGTCTGTTCAGTTAAATTCAGTTGTTATCCCATACTGTTTTGCATTTGAGTAGATCATCTGCAGTTGACATATGAGGTGATAATTCACAGCAACTTGTGCCATGCTATTTCTGGATGCCAATCACACTTTTGGTACCAGTTTTGTGCTCTGTCTCTTCAATACCAAGTGCTGGGCAGTAGCTAGGGATCAGATAGGAACAATGGAATTACCATCAGACCAGTGTTCCATCTCCCCTAATGTCCTAGTACGAGAAACTCTGCTTGAATTAGATTTCATTGTTGCTGTTGCCATGAGACCCATCCTCTAAGACTTATAATTTTGGGTTATTTAACAAGCCCATACTCTGATCTGAGTATCATACTCCACTGATCTGCCCCTATATTGCCTAACTTGTCTATGCAAGATTTTTCCTCTTTTAAAAGAAGAATCAAAAGAAGGAGGAAGCATAGTTCTTGGGACAGTGCACCAGACTGGGAGTCCAGAACCCAAGCTCTGCTCCTGACTCACTGTATAACTGTGGACAACCCCTCACATCCACATTTTCAGAAGTGACCACTGAATTTGTGTCTATTTTTGGGTACCCAACTTGACTCAATATTCAAAGGTGCTAAGTATCTACAGCTCCTATTGACTTGAAATGGAATTGTGGATGCTCAGCACTTCTGCAAATCAGAGCCAAGGTGTCTCAAAGTAGTTATGCCCCAAAATGGAAGCACTAATAATCAGTGGCCACTTCTGCAAAGGTAGTCCTTTTATCCTCTGTCCCTCAACTATAAAACAAGGATAAGTCTTAGTGCACTTCTGTAAAGCTCTTTAATGGCTTCAGATGAAAAGTACTGTATAAACACAAAATGTTATTTAAAACAGAATGGGACAAATTTAGCCCTAGTGAATGTGGCCCAAGCTGTGTAGATTATGGGTACAATCCTGTTCCCGTTGAATTCAGTTGTAAAATGCCCAGTGGTTTTAGTGGGAACAGGTTCAAGTTCTACACCACTGGTTTTTCTAGTGGTCTCAGATTTAAAGGTGATATTGTATTTTGGAGTATTCACTAAGCCATGGAATCATAAAATCATATAAATGTAGGGCTGTGTAGAGGAGTGGACTCACCCCTGTGGCACCACTGGGAATTAGCTCGTTCCAGCTCCAGAGCGCCTTCTGCAGGCCGGTGATCCGCCTGTCCTCTGGCCCCCATGTCTCTCTCTGGACCCCGGTGCCCTTATACCTGGGATGCTGCCCCCTAGCAGTAACCCTTCGGTCTTAGGATCTCCCCTCCCCAGGGAACCCCCACCCACTATCCCCACCTCGCCTCAGTATAAGGCTACTGCCAGTCATCATCTAGCCCCCATTCCCTGGGGCACACTGCAGTATCCGCCTACTCATCACTGGCAAGCTTGGGTTTGGACCTGCTGCCTTGGCCTACCCCTGGGCTGCCCCCTGTAACCCCCAGTACCTGTTGGCCTTATGCTAGGCCGCAGCCTGGGGCTTTCCAGCCTGGGGCTCCCCAGCTCCTCTGCCTTTCCCCAGCCCTGCTCCACTCAGGTACCCTATCTCCAGCTCCCTACAGCCAGGCCCTTCTCTCTCTGAATGCAGAGAGAGTGTCTACTGAGCCCCTGGCTCCCAGCCTTTTTATACAGGCCAGCTGTGGCCTGATTGGGGTGTGGCCCAGCTGCGGCCACTTCCCCAATCAGCCAAGGCTTACTGCTTTTCCTTTGCCCCAGCCCTCTGCCAGGGCTGTTTTAAGCCCTTCCGGGCAGGAGTGGGGGACCACCCCGCTACAGGCTAGAAGGCACCTCGAGAGACCATCTAGTTCAGTGACCCTCAACTTTTCCAGTCTACTGTACCCCTTATTTGTTTTGCATACCCCGAAGTTTCATTTCACTTAAAAACTACTTGCTTATAAAATCAGAAATAAAAATACAAAAGTGTCACAGCCCACTATTACTGAAACATTGCTTTCTTTCTCATGTTTACCATATAATTATAAAATAAATCAATTGGAATATAAATATTGTACTTACAGTTTAGTGTATAGTCTGTAGAGCAGCATAAACAAGTCATTGTCTGTATGAAATTTGAGTTTGTACTGGCTTTGCTACTGCTTTTTATGTAGTCTGTTGTAAAACTAGGCAAATATCTAAATGAGTTGATGTACCTCCCCTGGAAAACCTCGGTGTACCCCCAGGGGTACACTTACCCCTGGTTGAGAACCACTGGTCTAGTTCATCCCCCTGTGCTGAGACAGGATTAAGCATGCCTAGAACATCTCTGTCAAGTGTTGGTCTAACCTGTTCTTAAAAATTACCAAGAACAGAGCTGCCACAACTGCCCTAGATAACCAGGTCCAGTGCTTATCTATCCCTCTACTTAGTTTTTTCCCTAATACCCAACCTAAATCTTTGCTGTAAGCTAAGCCAATTGCTTCTTGTCCTACCTTCAGTGAACATGGAGAACAATTGATCGCTGTTCTATTTATAACAACCTTTTACTTATTTGAATACTGTTATCAGGTCCCTGCTTAGCCTTCTCTTCCCTAGATTAATCATGCCCAGTTCTTTAAATCTTTCTCCATAGGTCATGTTTTCTGAACCTTTTATCATTGTTGTTGCACTCCTCTGCGCTCTCTCCCGTTTGTCCACATCTTTCTTTTACTAGTGCTGAGTAGAGCAGGATGATCACCTCCCACGTCTTACATCGGGTACTCCTCTTAATATGCTCCAGAATGACATTGGCTTTTTTCACAACAGCATCATGCTGTTTACTCATTTCCAAATTGTGATCCACTATTGCCCTCAGATCCTTTTCTGCAGTCCTGCTGCCTAACTGTTATTCCCCATTTTATATTGGTGCATTTGACTTTTCGTTCCTAAGGACTTGTCTTCACTACCAGGGAGATCAACGCTGCTACAATCAATGCAGCAAGTGTCAATTTAGTGGGTCTAGTGAAGACCCACTAAATCGATGGCAGAGTGCTCTCCAGTGGACTCCAGTACTACAGCTCTCCCAGAAGAGTAAGGTAAGTTGACTGGAGAGAGTCTCCCGTCGACGCAGCGTGGTGTAGACACCGGGGTAAGTCGACCTAAGTAGCGTCAACTCCAGCTGCGTTATTCATGTAGCTGGAGTAGCGTAACTTAGGTCGACTTACCCCAGTAGTGAAGACAAGCACTAAGTGTAGTACTTGAAATTTTTTTTATGGAATTTCATTTTGTTGATTTCAGACACATTGTCCAATTTATCAAGATTGTTTGAATTCTAGTCCTGTCCTTCAAAATGCTTGCAACCCTTCCCAGCTTGGTGTCACCTGCAAATTTTATGAGTATACTCTGCACCCCAGCATCCAAGTCCTTTTCCTTTTCCCCATTTCACTTTTAAAACTAGTACTGTGAAATAACAGGTAATGAGATTTCTTGGGGGTGCTCCTATATCTCATTTCCTGGCACCCTGTGTTTTGCAGATTGAGTCCTTGGCACGAGCAGCACTATTATTTTTTTCTTTTATTAGCATTTTTAAGAAGCAAGAAGTGACTGTCATTGTCAAGGGCTTCAACAATCCACACAGTTCCAGGCACCTCACTATGTGTGTTCATTGGAATAAGCTCATAAAGCATTCAATAAAAAGTGATGATACTGTCTTCAGAAATTAAGAATGCCTGGTATTCCTCCAGTTATGCAACGCAGCAAAGAAGAACAAACATAATGAAGGAGAAGGAGCAACTAGAACGGTAATCACAATTTTAAAAAATTATACATTTATAATTTAGGAAGCTTGTTATTGTCAATAGCAGCGTAGACGACTAAGAATTTTCAAGCATAATTAACATATTCACCTGATAAGCTTTGTACTTTGTTTTTCTCTCCTTCCCCTCCCCTCGCTCTTTATTTTCTCAGCCTGTTTTCCAAATACCATCTTGTCAAAACATTAGCTTGAAAATTAGCACTCGCAGATAGGCAATTTTTAATAGAACTCCAGCTTATTCTGGTCCCACTGATGATCCTTTGACATGAAGTATCTATTAAATCTCTAGGAGTGGAACTTTAGTATAAGGGAGTAAACCTTTTAATCTTTAAGGGAAAACAAATGAGGAATGAAATTAAAATGCAACTGTAAAGGTTGAAATAAGGAGGAGTGACACTAGCAGTGCCTGAGTGCTCCTTTTTCCTTCTGATGATAGAATCAATCAGCCCAGCCCATCTCTGAAAAGCCTTTTTTTTTTTCCTTTTTTTTTCCTGGGGAGGCTAATCCAAAGGTCATTGAGGTTGAGGTGCTACTACTACTGAGTTCAGTGGCCTCCGGATCAAGCCCTACCTAGGTTCAAAGAAAAAGTCCTCTCGAAGTTATTTGAAACCGAAGAGGTAATGGCACTTTAATATCCCTATTAGCAACACAGATCCATTCTTTGTCCCTACATATATTTAGATCAGTAGCTTTGACCCTCAAGGTTATATAACAATGAAGTAAAGAGGAACAATAGGTAAACCTGGTAGAAGGCCTCCCCAAGAGAAACATAGGCTGATGTAGACAGCATAGGAAAGGAATGCTAATATATAAATTACCAGTGGAACTGGTAGTGCTTCCTATTAAGGTTGCTCAGCACTTTCCATATAAGACCCTGTTTTCAGTTACTTATAACTTTAATCATCTGGCCTGTTTGTTTGTTCATGTAACCCTTCTGCCCATCTGAGTTGGCAGCAACAAGGGCTGGGTTCAGTATCTAGGGGTTCCGTTTCAATAACACAATGCAAAACTGGCTCGAGCCCCCACCCAGTGACCTGGGACAATTTCATACCACCCCCCAGGCGCCTCTAAGAGGCAATACTTCCCCTCTCGCAAGCACGGAGTCTGAGTGTAGCAAAATCCTTTTAATAAAGGAGGGAAACAATGCGGCATTATATTGGGGAAACACCACAAACAGGATTCATAATACAAACCATGAGCAAAAGACCCACCCCCAAGTAAGTTTGGCAGTATCCTTTTCCCCTCAGGGTCTTAAGTCCAACAACCCAAAAGATCACCCCAAAGTCCCAAAACTCCAACACCTCTAAAGTCTCTTGAGTCCAACAACCCAAAAGTCTCTGTCCTTGGTCAGTGCAGCCCCAGAGTTCAAAAGTTTATCTGCAGAGTTTTTACCCCCACAGCCTGGGTGGAAGGGGGGGG